>MU226704.1:3446889-3573946 GCA_018584345.1 Thuja plicata
GAGATGATATAGATTTAGCTTCAATTCTTAGATTAACTTTGTTTTATCTTTCCATAGAATTGTTTGCTCTAATCTTAATTTCATGAAGGTGTATTTTCTTACACACATAATGGTGCCCACCATGGGGCTCTAAGCCTCTGTATTAACATTTTTATCATAATATTTGGTCTTTTTTCTTTGTTCTTGGTGTTTTTCTTGTATAAAATAGGAGAAGAGCCATGTATGCTATGCCAAGAGCCACCTACGAACACCAAAATGCCGCCTGAAAAGCTTGACTCATCTCCGTCTTTCTTTCTGCTGCCGCATGAGGAATAAATTAGACCGCCTACTAGATAAATTATGCCACCTATCAGATAAAGTGAACTGCTTGTGAACTTTCAATAGCCTCTTATCAGAAATTTATGACCATTTTTTATACTTTTTGTGCCACTTTTTATGTTTATTTTACCGCTTGTGATATTTTAAGTGCCGCGCATTAACAGTTGAAAGCCACCTTTAAAGTTTAAAGTTATGCTTACTAGAATTTGGTAGCCATGGTTTAGCTGTAAAATGTCACATAGTAACTTTTGCTTTAAATCAATTTTTGGTTTTCTGTCACTATTGTAATTCTCTGTGTTTTCTTGTTCTGTAGATGAAAAATCACCCAAAGGTGCAGAAACTAGAGAAGTGAATCTCAAGGTCTAGCAAGGAGGTGAGAGTTAAAACCAAAAATAATAAATATATTCAGAAAGCAAAATTGTTATAGAGTTTGTTTGAGGAAGAGCATTTATATGATCATTATATTAAGGTGTTCTTTGCTTATTCCTACTCTCTAATTAATTTTGCATCCTTACTTTCTTTAAAAGCTTTAATTGAGAAATCATTCATTTGAAGGAGCTTTTAGGAGGTTTTTGTGTCTTTTAAGGTTTTTGATTTTTCTTCACTTTGTTGTGCTTTGTGTTGACTAACTTTGTTGGAGGAGATGGAGTGGGAACGATCGCCACTAGGTGAGTAAAAAAACAAGCCAAATACTCAAAAATGTGCCTAGCCCTTTGCTAGCTTCAAAATCAGGTATTTATCTCATCAAGCTTGCATTTGATCAAATTGTGGCTTTCTTTAAATCAAGCATAAGTAGAAAATTTTTCATTTCATCCAAATTGAACAGGCATTAGGAATATGCACTTCACTTTTCAAAGTGAATCAAAAAGAAAAATGTGTAAAGCCAATTTGGTAGAAGGACAATGATAGGAAAATTGAACCACACATTTCCATTCTAAGAACCTCCTTGTTAAGGGGTTGAAAATGAACAAATTTGTTTAAAGTGTTTGGAACAAAAGGAAGACAATAGGGATATGCTCTTCACTCTTTGAGTGAATCAAATTCCCAAACTTGTTGGACCAAGTTCAATTCCTACTTTTATGAACATGCTAGCTAATTAGAGCTTTGAAAGGGCCTACCTCCCGAGAATTTCTTTACAAGGATGGTGAGAGGGAACGACCCAAAGTGGGAAATATTTTATTTTACTACAATATCGTCTGACCCACTATAAATAATGCACTTTTCCTTAATTGGAAAGTGACTAAAAATTGTGCAAGTCATCCTCACTTCCTCTAGTAGTCCTTCAGGATTGCACAAAATCATACTTTTGTGTGTGTGGGAACCCTCAAAGGGGTAAAGGATCTTGTCAAGGTTTAGACTGGAATAGGTTGAGACCTGATAAAATAGTAGACCTACCTTTGTAGAGCCATGTTTAAAAGCCAAATTTGTTGAGGCTAAGGTAGACTGCTTGGAAGATATTCTTGTACAAACCTATTGAAACATCCAAGAACATACACTTTTAGTGTGGTTTTTTGGGAATATGATGCAAATATTACGTGTGTTGAGTTTGTATTTCATTTTTATATAAGAATACTATTTGATGAATTTGATCATAGACATTAAAATTTTAAACCCTGAAAAACACTATTAAAATTGATAAAATCAATTCTGATTAGCAAAATTCCATGTACAATCATTAAAGAGCCACTTACAAACAAAGCTGGACCGCTTACCAAACACAAAATGCCACGTGATAACATCAAACAACCACTTGTTAACTGGAAAGAGCTACGTAGAAATATTTCAAAAATGCCTAGCAATAAAAAAACACCACCTGCTAATTGCAGAGTGCCATGTACAAATTTTCCAGTAACTGTGTATTATCAGTTAAAGGCCGCGTACACATAGGTAAGAGCCACCTATAAATTTTAAAAGGAAAATAGTGGGTATCTACCGAAAGTTTAAGAATAAGAAAACTTTATTTTTGGATACCCTTTTGGATGTTCTATCACTGAGAATACCTGTCTTGATCAGAATCTGTCATTTCTAAGCATTTTGCAAATTCATACATGGATTGGTCATTGAACAAGTTTGAAAACCTAAGATCCTCATTTTGACATATGTTAATGTTGGTTTTCACTCGATCCCATTACATAAAAGCTACCCTAAAATCAGATAGGTCTTATCTGAGACAAGAGTGTCCCTTCCTAGGTGATCCCTTTTTCACAAATCTTGTACATGAAACCATCAAAGAAACATAACTGAGGATTTCTTTTACATTCATTCATATAGATCCTAATTAGATTAATCATGTGAACAAGTACTTAACCAAACAAGGAAATGTTCATCCTAATGACAAAGGATCCAACACCAATATCAACAGAGGGAAAAACATAGACCCTAACAATCAAGGGATGAATAACACCAATAATGGGGGCAATATGGACCCAAATGAGGAGGAGCTAACCAATGAAAAGGTTACCGAGGCTATGCAAAGCCCTTTCTTTATGAAACTTGTGGATAAAGTATTGGAAAAGGACAAAGAGAAGTACTTCCTAGACGTAGCACAAATGGGTCTCAAGCTTCCACACAATTATGATTTTGCCAAACTTAAGAAAGAAGAATTAGAGGCTAACCCCATTGATATCATGAACAAACAATTCTATCTTTTTCAACTACAATTGCACACACTGAAACAAGGTGGGACTCCTAAACTTTTTTCTATTGAAGCCTTGTGTCTTTTTCCTTTTGACAAGTCTTTAGTCGTGATACCATTTCCAACCAATGTTATTTATCTAAAATATGATAAATATGAAGGGACATCTGATCCCCAAGATCACTTAAGGGAATTTTGTGCCCTAAGTCTAGATTTCATGCATGACACAACTTACCTTATGAGGTTATTCCCTAGAAGCTTGGGAGGCATGGTAATGGAGTGGTTCTCAAAATTACCCTCCGGTATTAGGACCTTTGAGGAATTGGCCTCTAAACTTGTAACTCACTATTCTTATAACATCAAACATGATGTTACAATGCTAAATCTATGCAATACCAAACAGCGAGATGGAAAGGGGTTCCTACTTTTCCTACAACTATGGAGGTCAGTATTTGCTAGATACCCTTGAAGTGTACCCAAAAAGGAAAAGATGGATATCTTTGTGAATAGCCTGAATCATGAAATGAACTATTGATTAAGGCTACAATGTCCTAGATCATTCCAAGACTTAATTGAGAATTGGGTGACAACAAAAGAGGTATTGGTGAAAAGTGGAGAAATCAAACTCTACAAAGATAACAAAAATAACAACAACAACAACAACAACAACAGCCAATATTGGACAAGGAATAAGAACAATAATAAAGGAGTGGTTAATGATGGAGTGGTGGAGGATAATACTTTAAAATCTATCCCTTTCAATCTTACTCAAAACTCATCTCAATCCAATAACATGAATCAAGCACCCAAACTTCCCTCCAACAACAACGCTAATAACAACTTTGGGAATAATCAAGGGGCTTCTAAGCCTAAACTGTTCTTTGCTCCTACACCCAAGAGGACATTCACTACTTTGGGTGAACCATTGGAAAATGCATTATAGACACTTATTTCAAATAAGCTTATTGATCTACCAAAGGCTCAACCCTATGAACCACACATCAAGCCAAACTGGTGGAATGAGAACAACCATTGTGACTATCATTGAAATAGAGGACATAAGACCAATGATTGCTTACATCTCAAACATGTGGTACAAGATCTCATAGACAACGGTGTGATAAAGGTGGACGAACCTCAAAATAATGAAGATCACACAACCTTTAAGACTCCTTTTTATAATCATGAAAAGGGAGAATCTTCAAATTCCAATAATGGAGGAAACAATGCAAATAATGTAAAAAGCAGTCATAATGTCAACTTTTCCCATACTTATGACAATACCATCAATGTTTTTGTGGTTAAACATCAACCTATTCAAGGGTCCGCTAATGCCATCACAAGAGGGCAAGCCTCAAAGGTTACCTTACAAGGAGTTACTCCTATTATTATTGGTCCCAAGACACCAACTATTCTGACTAAACAAACACCACCTACCACAAAGCCTTATAGTTTGGTAGATCAATTACAAAAGACTCCCACCCAAATATCAATTTTGGAGTTGTTAAAATTATCTCCTAATCACAAGGATATTTTGCAAAAAGCCTTGTGTGAGACCACGGTTCCTATGAACTTGGAGGAAGACAAATTTTAGAACATGGTAGGACACCTCATAGCCCCTCATTGTCTTTCCTTTTCAAAGCAAGATGACATGTCTATCACACATCCTCAAAACTTTCCCTTGCATATAGAGGTATTAATCCAAAGACATAGGGTTAAGAGAGTTCTCATAGATGGTGGAGCTGGTCTAAATATTTTCACTTTAAACCTTGTCAAGTCATTAGGTCTATCCGAGTCTTCCATTGATCCAAAGAAGCAAATCACTATTAAGGCTTATGATGAAGAGGAAAGATCTTCAAAGGGTATGATCATTCTACCAATTCAAGTGGGACCTATCAAAAAGGACACTATATGTCAGGTCCTTGACATGAAATTGACCTACAACATCTTACTAGGAAGGCCTTAGATACATGAGATGCAAGCGATACCTTCTACATATCACCAATGCATGAAATTTCCATACCTAGGGGAGGAGATCACGATTGGAGGAGATTCAAACCCATTCCAATATTACAATGCTTTGAAGCCAAGTCATGAATTGTATATTCCTCATAATAGGGAAAGATTTATTCCTAATATTACCATGGAAGAGGACAAAGAATAAAAACCAGAACCAACATCAAAATTCACATCTACTCCTAACCCTATTCAAACTAACTCAACTACACCAACTAAGGGAAAAGAAAAGATGAGTTATGAGGGTTCAAATTCAAAGGATACTTCAGTTTAGACTTCAAAATTGAGATTGGAATCTTCTAAACCCACTAAGGAAGAAAGAGAAAAAACTAAGAAAGATCATTATGAAAAGATGAGTGACCTAATGCATCAATTTGAAAAAAAATGTAAAATTAACTCAAAAGGAGTAGGCAAATATTTTGTTTCCCTCTTTGATTTACCTACATCTCTAAGGACACATGGGAAACCATCCAAAGATCATCAACCTCATAAGTACAATGCCCATTTTGTGAGGGAATGTGACAAACAACAATTAGACAAAGAAGATGATGATGTATTACAATCGCTCTATAAAGAGGATGATAATTCAGCTAATCCCAATCAAAGGGTGCAACATATCAATATCCAAACTGATGAATATAGCAGAGGATTTGATATCATGAAGAAAATGGGGTATAAGGGAAGAGGACCCTTAGGAGTTTGACATAGAGGGTTGTTAGAACCTATTGAACTTGTTTGGAGAGCCAAAGAGGAGAAAGTCGACATAGGTTTTCAACATAAAGGAGAAAGTTCAAGTCCCATGCATGATTTTTGTGCACATATCCATATGGTAGGTTCTGAAAGTGAAGATTATTCTAGAGACTATGAGTGGGATTCCTTGTCTGAAGAATCTTGTCATGACATAGAGGTTGATACCATTCACACTTATGCAATTCCTCCTAAAGTTGAAAATGAAGAACATATGGCTCAAGGGTCGAATTCCACTCAAACATCAAGTGCACCTCAACAAGTCAACATGGAACAAGAACCTCTTTTCACTTAATGGGTAGGTGAACCTTGGGTACCTTCGTGGGTGGGAGACTCTACCCTATTGTTTAATATACATGCTTTAGTTCCCATAGAAATCTTAGAGGACCCTGATGGAGAAGATTTTGATCCTTCTTCCATGGACCATCTTTAAGAGGCACATGTCATAAACCATGATGATACAATGTATGAACCATCTAATGAATTCATGCCCTTAGCTCCTTCAAATGAAAACCCATTCAATTATTCTTTTTCCTTAATGCATCCTGAACTTATCGATTGGGATCTATCCAAGTCAAATGACTTACTCTACTTCCCAAATGACAATTCAATGGCTTTATACCTCAATGCAATTGAACCCAATTCTTCCACCAATGAATTCACTCTAGACATGATGATAGGGGCAGGTGTTCAAACTTTTAATCCAAAAAATGAAGAGAAATATACAAAAAAATGAGAAGGTCTAGTGGTGAAAACCACCATGTGGCAGTGCTGGACCCAAAAAAAGTGAAAATGAAGGATGTTTCTGAAGGTGAAAACCCAATTGTGGCACCTAAGGGAGAAAGATTGGATACCTTGCTAGCTCATGAAGATGAAAGATCACCTATACTTATTGAACCCATAGAAAAGGTCAACATTGGAACAGAAAAGGATCCTAAATTCATTCACTTAGCAACATCTTTGAGTTCTTTGGAAAGAGAAGAGTTCATTGCATTCTTTCAAGAAAACCAAATCAACTTTGCATGGTCATATGCTAACATGCCCAGATTAGATCCAAGTTTAATAATGCATCACTTAAATGTGAAACCAAGGGTTAAGCCCGTAAAGCAAAAATTAAGAAAAATGCATCCACACATAGCCATATTAGTCAAAGTTGAATTGGAGAAATTGCTCAAAGCAGGATTTATAAGAGTAATAGCATATGCAGAATGGATCTCCAATATTGTACCAGTTACCAATCATGATAAAACAATAAGATTTTGCATAGATTTTAGAGAGTTAAACCTTTCTTGTCCAAAAGATGACTTTCCCTTACCTAGCATTGATACTATTGTAGATCTCACAATAGGTCATTCTATGCTTTCACTTATGGATGGATTCAGTGGGTATAATAAAATTTGTATAGCACCTAAGGATCAAGAGAAGACAACTTTTACATGCCCATGGGGTACCTTTTGTTGGAATGTAATGCCCTTCAGTCTTAAAAATGTCAGAGCCACTTACCAAAGAGCCATGACTACCATTTTCCATCACATGATGCACACTTTTATGGAAGATTATGTGGATGAAATTTTAGCTAAGTCACATAAAAGAAAAGATCATCTATCCATACTTGACAAGATTTTTACAAGGTTATAAAAATTCAAGGTGAGACTTAACCCAAAGAAATGTTCTTTTGGGGTACAATCTGGAAAAATCCTAGGTTACATTGTTTCAGCAAAAGGCATTGAAGTAGATCCTAAAAAGGTACAAGCCATAATGGACATGGACATTCCAAAGAATATTAGTCAAATGAGGTCACTTCAAGGAAGACTTTAATCTATAAGAAGGTTCATTTCTCAGTTGGCAGAAAAATGCCATTCATTCACCAGATTACTACATAAAGACACCATCTTCACATGGGATGAGGAGTGTGACAAATCCTTTTTATTGTTAAAAACATACTTGATGAATCCTCCTATCTTAATGTCACCAATTCAAGGGAAAACTTTATTACTCTACATTTCAGCAATAGAAAAATATTTAGGAGTCTTATTGGCACAAGAGGATGATGAAGGGAAAGAAAGAGCTATCTACTATTTGAGTAGAACCTTGATCAAATACGAGTTAAATTATAGCTTCATGGAAAGGGATTTCCTAGTAGTGGTATTTGCCTCTCAAAAGTTTAGACACTATATTTTGTTGCATAAGGTGAAACTCATAGCTAAAATTGATCCCTTGAAATACTTACTTAGCAAAACAGCTTTAATTGGAAGGATTGCAAAGTGGATCATGGTACTTAGTGAATTCGACATTGAATATGTTGATAGGAAAGCAATCAAAGGTCAAGTTATAACTGATTAATTGGCTGAATATCCTCGAGAATATACACATCCTATACAAGTCAAATTCCTTGATTCTGCAATTGTGAATGTCAAAGCTAAGACATGGACTTTATATTTTGATGGATCATATACCCACAATGGCAGTCGAGTAGGCATTCTTTTTATTACACCAAAAAGTTACATAATCCCAAAATCTTACAAGTCATTGTTCCCTTGCACCAATAACATAGCAGAGTATGAAGCTTTGGTCATAGGTATCAAGACAGCTTTGGAATGGAATGTCATATAATTACAGATCTATGGAGACTCTCAACTAGTCATTAATCAGGTTAATGATGAGTATAATACTAAGGATGAAAAATTGTTGCCTTACAAGAACTTGGTGGACAACTGGAAGAAATAATTTGCTTTGATTACTTTTGTACAAATTCCAAGAGACAAGAATAGAGTAGCAGATGCAATGGCTACTTTGGCATCTTTACTTTAGCTACCCGATCAAAATGAAAAGTATGAGTTCTTGGTGGAAGAATTGGTGAACCAACATTTGACCTACCTGAGACCCAAATTATTGACCTTTTACATGGACATGACTCTCTGTGGTATGGACCTATCTATGCTTACCTCAAAAATCAAACCCTACCTATAGACCAAACCCACACTCAAAAGCAAAATTTCATAAGACAAGCAGCCTATTATACTATCCTTTCTGACACATTTTATCGTAAAGGTCTTGACAGAACACTCCTTAGATGTCTAGAGGAAGATGAATCAAAATTATCTTTAAAAGATGTCCATGAGGGGATTTGTGGGTCACATTCAAATGGTTTAAACCTAGCTAAGAAAATCTTACATATGGGGTACTTTTGGAAAACCTTAGAAACAGATGCTTGTCAATATGTTAAAGTTTGCAAGAAATGTCAATACCATGGAAACTTGATTCATGCACCAGCACAAGAATTAAACCCTTTTGTTAGACCATGGCCATTCTATCAATGGGGTTTTGACTTAACTGGCATGATTTATCGACCTTCTTCAAATGGACACAAGTATATAATCACAGTGACATAATACTTTACTAAATGGGTTGAAGCTGTCCCTTTATCAACTTCAATAGGAAAACAAATTTCCATGTTTATCCTAAATCATATCATTTGTAGATATGGCATTCCCCATGCCATCATCATGGATAATGGAAAATAGTTTAAGAACAAAGATATTGATGAACTTTGTGACACATTCCACATTACACATTACTCTTCATCCATTTACTATCACCAAGGTAATGGACAAGTAGAAGCCACTAACAAGAACAACCTGAAAATACTTAAGAGATCCATTGGAAAATCAGGAAAGGATTGGCACCTTCAAATCAATCCAACATTATGGGCCTATAGGACTAGTATTCAAACCCTGACAGGAGCTACACCTTTTTCTTTGGTTTATGGGGCCAAATTTGTTGTCCCTTTAGAAGTTAAAATACCAGTCTCAGAGTTTCATTGCATGGATTAATAACGGATGAGGATTATAGAGTTGCCCACCTTCAACAATTGGAATTGTTGGAGGAACATCAAACTCAAGCCTATGATCATTTGAAAGTGTATCAAAATCAAATTTCTAGGAACTATAACAAACATATCAAGCCAAGAAACTTTCAAATAGGAGATCTAGTATTGAGAGAAAATCCAAAAAATCAGGCTAATAGAGAAAAGAAAGGAAAGTTGGAAGCAAATTGGCTTGGTCCTTTTGTCATTGTTTCTTCATTTGGGATAGGGACCTACAAATTTTCTGATTGTGATGGTGATGAATTGCTAGAACCTATCAATAGCATTCATCTTAAGAGGTTCCACACCTGATTTAGAGGAAAGTATATTAGAATAAAGAGTATAAGCTAAAAAGTATCAGATGAGTCAAGCATCACCCTTGTACATGAGAAGATTCAAAAAATACCAAAAAAGGGAGAAAAGATAGAAAAAAAAAATACCAAAAAAAAAGGCAGAAAATTCAAAAAGCCAAAAACATTTGAAAAAGAGAAAAAAGTGCCTTGGTGAAAACCTAGCAATAGGCACCTTGGTAGCAAAAAAAAGAGAAAAAGAGAAAAAGAGAAATAATCCCAAGAGGTGAAAACTTGGAAATAGGCACCTTTTGTCCTTTAGGTGTTTCCTAGTTGCATTTGTACATATTGTGGTTTCCTCATCTAACTTGTCCATATCCTCATTGCATTCGTCATTCGTGCATTGCCCTAATAAAGTCTTAGTGCTGCATTTTGTCACATTCTAGGTTTAGTTTCCCTAAGTTTGACATTGATCACATTTATCACTTGGGGGCACACATCATAGATTTTGGTACCAAACAAATCTACTAGTGCAACATTTTGGTCACATGTCAGAAGAATATTTTTAGATTCAGGAGAGATATTACGGAACCTTTGATGACTATCATTGTTCAACCCTAAACAATTTGATCACATAACATGATCCTAGAATCTCATTTGACTTATTTTATCAGGATTAAAATTTGACACACCCTAAATGATCAGATTATCTGTAATTCTTATTTGAAAATCTTGATACATTTCACAAACACTTGGAATTTTGATGAGTTTTTCATTGCCTTTTTTGAGTCATGTTCTTTTTAGCTAATCAATGATGTTTCAACTAGGTTGGCCAGGATAAAAAGACATGATGTTTTCTAAAGCTTCTGAGTGACTATTTTGAGGAAGATTCTTTAACTTGTGTGAATTAGTTTAAAGACATGGTCATCAAAGAACCATAGAGGACATTCATATAGGATGAAGGGTTAACTTTTGTTTGTTTATGCTAAAGGATACCTTGGTTATTTAGATTTTCCATATCTAAATACCAACATCCACTTGCAACATTGAATCTGATTAAACTAGTATTCATACTCCCATAGTTGGTCATCCAACTAGTGAGGGTTGTACTTGGTTTCGTAGGAAGGGGTTAGCACATGCGAGAAAGTCATATTCATATTCTTATAGTCATAGTGGCTCCAGTAAGGATTGTATGGACTCCTAGTTCCACAACGCTCTATGATGAAAATATATCTTAGTTTGCATTCCTTTCACAAATCTTAAGGGCAATTAGTTTCATTGCATTTTCCATGTTAGATTAATTGCATGTTGCTCTTTCTCTTGCGTTCTCAAATGCTTAGTTCTCAGAAATTCTTGTCTTTCTAGCAATTTTCCAAGTTCAAGGGGGGACAAAGAGTTGACAACATTTCATCAAATCATATGGGTTTCAAGTCATTTCAAAAATGAGATTTTCCTTTGCATTCATCGTCATTAATCATTATTCATTATACATTCATGTCAAGAGATAATCAAGAAAAAGATACATTATTCATTATTCATTATCCATATCCTCATTTAGAACTACATCTCATAAATTAAATTGCATACATCCCAAAAACACAAGATAGATGCATTTCATTTACCATAAGCACTAAGTATTGCATTCATTGCATTGCATAATCCATACATTGTTAAAATGAAAAAAACATATAGAGATAAATTGCATTCACATCATTTGCATCCACTTATCTATGTCCTACTCTAAGACATTTGCATCCATTGCACAATAGAAATAAATGCATCATAGAAACATATAGACACGCATAAATGGAAATCTCATAACATCATCAAAGGACAAATCACAGATCATCATAAGATACAAGTCCATCATCAATGTTTGTAGCATAATTAGTACATCAAAGGTACATCAATATAAATCAGTACATCAAAGGTACATCAAAGTCTTGATCAATAAGTACATATGATACATATGATACAAATCCAGGGTCCATATCTATCTCATTACCTAGTAGGGGCACCTAATCCATCCCCAGCCAAGCCTGTGCCTGACCCACCTACGCCATCAGGATCTCTATCACCCGCTCTATCCTATGAACCAGGAGGTGCCTGACTAGTGCTTGCACTAGTCGGTAACTGAGCTAGAGTGAACAGAAACTACTACAACATGGTCATGACCTGATCTAATCTCACTGTAACTATGGTCATCCCAGCCTGTAACCCCCAAACATCTCGCACTATATCATCTGAAACCAGAGGTGCCTACAATGTTGGAGGAGCCTATGGTGCCTAAGGTGCTAAAGGAACCTGCAGTATAACTTGTGTTGTGATGACCTATGGTTCAACCTATGGTATCTATCCAGGAACTTGTCTTGCATCCTAGACCCATCTGTGCCTACGTCTAGCCCAATCTGCATCCACTCTCAATGGATCCTAACCTTGTGGTACCTGTGCACCTGCTAATCTCTGCCTCAACTATCTGAAACCACCACCTTGGCCTCTCACATGTCCACCTGTCATCCAAGGCCCAACTGCTCTCTATACCTGTGGTGCTCTGGGTGCTCTCTGAAATCTGTGCCGACGTGGTCTACTACCATCATCCCCATCATCTCCACCATCACCATCATCATTAGAAAGCTCATCAACATCAAGGATAGGCTCTATCAGATCAATGAATCTCATGAAACGATGTCGCATGAAACACTCTTGATACTCTTTTGACATCCTTGCACCTGCAAGCTATGGTAGCATATCCCACACACCATATCTGAGCTGATCTATTTGTAAGCAAGCTGACTGGTAATCAACTTGTGCTCCCCATATCGACCTCTCTGCCTATACTCTAGCATATAATGCCATACCCTGTGGCATATCCTGCATCTGGCTGAACTGGCGTAATACTCTATCGAAGAAGAATCTCTTAATAACCAAAGATGATCGGATTATCATCCATCAAGGTGAAAACATGTAAGGTAACTCATCGTCATCCTCCCACCATCTCTCACACTGCAAGTATGGCCTCTAAACCACTTGATCAATGTCATCAATCATGCGTCTCCAAAAATCAACCTTGCCCAGATGATGCAGGACAATCATACCATCATATAGAAATACATATGGGTAACCATGATCCCAGAGCCACACTGACACTGGCCTAGTAATAGGGATATTCTCCCATGTCCACAACTATAACAAAACTGCACCCATAGAAATAGCTGCACTATGCCAATATGCAATCTCATTTAAATCATGATACAACTGTGCCAACACACATGAACCCCAATCTAATCTCCATGGATGAGCAATCAGGTCCTCTATAATTTGGCCCCATCCAACTGCAAAACCACGTCCTTGCCTATCTGGAAATAATAATACTCCTATCACAGCTCCTAATAACACTGGTAGGGTAGGGAATGAGGCAAACTGTGCCCAAGTAATGCAATCATTTGCAATGGTGTTATCTCTAAACACCCATCTACATACACTTCTATCATACACTACATCATAATACACCCACTCTCCATGAGTTGGGATCCTCAATAGTCTATATACATCCTTTGGCGTAATCATCATCTTGTCGAGAGGTAAGTGAAAGGTATTATGGTCAGAGTGCCAATGCTCTGCCATAGCTATCAATAAACCTCAGTTCAGCTGAAATCAAGGGAGATCCAAAAGGAAGCTAAGACCACAAGTCTCAATAATAAGCCGCTCAGGTGGCATAAGCTCATCTACTAGATCAAAAATCCACAATGCTACTCCTCGTAGCTACAACTTGTAATAATCCTCCTACATTTTGAAACAAAGTGCATCATGTTAGTTTATCTCTTGATGAACCATAAGTCAATTACAATACATTAAATCTATCTTTGCTCTAACTTGAGCGTATCAACTTATTTCTCCTAACCTCTAAATCATAAGACACAAAGACAATTTGTAATCATTTTTAATCATATCTGATTGACCTATAAAACATTCATCGTTATGACTTTTCTAACATCCTACAAACTACGCGACATTCTAGATGAACATTTTCTAGCTTGGAACCTAATTGAGTCATCTAGATGATCAATCGAATTAAGTTCATCTATTTTCCTATATCAAACTTTCAACTTCATGGTAGGTAGAAATTAAGTAAGTGTACGCAGCTTTTTAAGCCACACGACTTTTTAATCTTTAAAAGTGGCACTTTATCATGTGGAGGTGGCACTTTACTATTTAGGCAGCCTTTTGCAAGCCTACATGGCTTTTAAATCATCATACACAACTTTTAAAACATGGTGTTTTTAGGCAGTGCATTATCTATTTTGGATAGCAATTTTGCCCTAGCTCCTACGTGGCTAAGGATTGCACGTAAGTGGCTTTTCACAGTGTGGATGCGGCTTTTAATAGGCCTACATGGCCCTTTTCCTATCCTACACGACATTTGGCTAAAATATTTCTAAAAGGCAGTAAAAACATTCAATAAATGCAATTTTTCAAAGCAATAAATGCACCAAGAGGGATCGAACCACTCACCAGAGGCCTGTAGTCAGGGGGTCTCTAATATTGGTGCACTTACTTTAACCTATGCTCTCGTATGGGGACCACCATTGGTATCAGTTGTTAGAGGCTTAGAGCAAATTCTCAATTGTGAAAAGTGAAAATGAATAGTAATTTTGGGTTTTTGAACCTATTTAAGCTATTTTGACCTATTTTATGAGATTTTCAACCTAGTTAAACCTAATCTACATATTCTATTCACTGGGGCATTTGTTCGTCATCTTTTTACATCATTGTTTATCCAAAATGCTATCATCTTTGATCTATCCTTTACAATTTGTTCATCAAAAAATTTTACCTACGATCAACATGATTTCATTTCTGAGGGGGCATCATCATATCATCAAACTGGGATTTTGCAGCATATCTCATATCAAATTTGGGGCATTAAAATTTCAAACTTTATCAATCACAGTTTCATATCAGATTTTCATATCAGAGCATCATATAGGGATTTCATATCGGATTTCATATCAGGGTTCCATATTGGAGTTTCATATCAGATTTTCATATCAGGGTTCCATATCGATATTTTCATATCAGGGTTTCATATCGAGAGCTTCATATATAGATTTTCATATCAGGTTTTCATATCATCTCATTAATATTAGCTCAATGATCAGGAAAATCAAGCATTATTTGAATCAATGTGCTTAGCACATCAATTCAAAGAGGGGCATTTGTAGACACCTAAAATTTACCAGGTGTATCTCAAGCATTCCAAATTGTAAATCTTAGCCAAATGCCTTAAAATCTCATCTCAATGCAAATCAAATGGACATTTATCAAATCAAATTAAAAGATCAGATAATCATGAAATCAAATAATTAAATTCAAGCCTAAACGGATCAATCAAATTATGCAATTGATTTTTCAATTGTATAGTTCAAATAAAAAAGGATCAAATCCAACCCAATCACCCTTCCATGGATAATTTAATTAAATGATGGAGTTTTTTAATTCCTAATTTTTTGAGACAAATAACCAACTTTCCCTCCATTTGCAAACACCTCAAAGCTTTTGACTTAACCAAGCTTTCATCATGATCAACTCACTCTACACCCTACCCTTGGGAAAATGCTATAAATACAAGCCATTTCCTTTGTGTTTGGGATCCAAGAATTCAAGAGAAAAAGCATCCTTATTATAGGCATATGAAGAGAATTTGAGGAGCATTTGAGAGATTTTAGCATTTTCATAGCATTTTAGCATATCATGTTTAGGAGCATTTGTTTTTTTCTAACATAATCTTGGAGCATTTTTGAGCATTTTGAGCATTCTAGCTAGATTTGAGCATTCTTTTTCATACATATCTCGTTCTAGGATTTTCCTTGAGAGAGATTAATCCTAAGAGCTCTCTAAACAAAGCTTGGATAGAGAACCATGAGATGATATATATTTAGCTTCAATTCTTTGATTAACTTTGTTTTATCTTTCCATAGAATTATTTGCTCTAATCTTAATTTTATGAAGGTGTATTTTCTTACACACAAAAGAAATAAACACTATAAAAGAAAAAACCAACTAGATTGAATTGAACCTAGTCAAATACACCTAGGTAAAAACTACCAAGAACTTCTGAGGCCTAAAAAAAGACTACTGACTTGGCTAAGGTCAGTACAAGCCGCATCAAAATTTAGAACTATGGGTTAGTCTAGGTGCTCCACCATTCTTCCCAAACAAAAATATTTCAATCCACCATTGGATTGAGCAATTTGGAATCAATTCCCAACTTATTAAAATATGCCTCCTTTATCCAAGTGGCCTCTACATCTCCTTGGTCATGCCACTTTATCACATGTTCATAGTAAGTCCTTTGTCTAGCCTTCTTGTAGTCTCTAGAATCTAGTATGTTCTCTACTTGTTTGGATGGTGGAGGGGTTAAGTTTGGGTCCTCCACTTCCTCTATTACCTTAGTAAGACTCTGATCTACATCTAGAGTAGGCTCCTTGTAAAGAACTAGATATGCAACATTGAAGACTGGATACAAACCAATATCCTTAGGGAGCTCAACTTTATAACCATTATTGCCATATTTGGCCATAATAGTATAGAGCCCTAATCTCCTCATTTGTAACTTTTTAGGTAATCCCTTCTATAACCTTGCCTTGTTCAAATGGACCATTACATGATCACCCACCTAGAATTGTGCTTCCTTCTTCCTTTCATCCACCTTCTTAATATTTGCAATGTTCTTTGCCAATTTAATTTTCACCGATTCATGCACCTCTTTCATGGAGAGTGAAAAATATTTTGCATAGACAATTCCCTCGGCTTCATCGTTTAACTCTCTGATTCCAAATATCTCTCTAGGGTGTAGTCCATAGACAAATTCAAAGGGAATTCTTCTAGTGGTTATGTTTATTGTATTATTGTAATAATATTCTGCCTATCCTAAGAGTTGGTCCCACGCTTGACCATACTCCTTCGTGAGACACCTCAAAAAGTTCCCTAGGACTTTATTCACCACCTCAATTTGACCATCTATCTGAGGGTGATATGTAGACCCAAAGGAAAGATTGGTTCCCAATTTTCGCCACAGTGTCTTCCAAAAGTGACTTATGAATTTGGTGTCTCACTTTGAAACTATGCTTAAGGTTAACCCATGGATTCTCACCACCTCCTTGAAGAAAATATGTGCAATGTGACAATAATAATGTATAGTCTTACAAGGGAAAAATTGTGTCATCTTGTAGAATCTTTCTACTAAGACATATATATTGACAAAGCCTTCTTTTGTCTTTGGCAGTCCTACAACAAAATATATGCTCAAGTATTCCCAAGGGCTACTTTTAATGGGGAGAGGTTGATAAAGGCTTGCATTGGAGGATGTGCCCTTGTATTTCTAACACACTACACAACACTCCACATACTTTCTGATATCTAGACTCATTCTAGGCAAAAAATAAAATTTCTACACTAACTCTTGGGTCTTATAGACTCCAAAGTGACCACTAAGTGCCCCATTATGCTTCTCTTGAATCAAATTTTCCCTAATTGATCCAATAGGGACACATAAATTATTTCCTTTAAATAAAAAATAACTCTGCATAGTATAATTAGAATAATTTCCATCAAAATGATTCATGTGTTCTTTACATACCTTGTATATCTTTGCAAAGTCTTCATCTTCTGCATACAAGTCCTTGAAACTCTCAATGTCAATGCTTTGTAATTGTACTTCTTGTACTGTCAAAAGCCTCCTACTAAGTGCATCATCTACTTAGTTCTAAAATCCCTTCTTATGCTTTATTTTTAAGGTGTAATCCTGCAAGTACTCCACAAATTTCATGTGTTTGTGACTAAGTTTGTGATGCATAGTGCACTGCAGGAAGACGTAGGTAGACTCAAACTCTTTTTATCTACCTTAGACTATTTTTTCAAGCACTCCAATCCCACCTTTTTCTCACAAAGGTTTCTAAAAACTTGTTCAAGGGAGAAAATTCCTCTTATGGTCTCAACTTGTCTTCCCAACCCAAAACACCAATCTCTACAAATTTGCCTTTAGGGACACTTTCCCTAAACCAAGCCTAAGAGTGAAACTCTTCACCAGATGCCTTAACTAATCAATCCGAAGGATGTTACACTTTAATTAGACCCTAACGGTTGAAAATCCACCAATGGATTCAGTTCTATAGACCCAAGGTTAGCCAAACACTAACTTGTCCAGATTCTCCTATAGCCCTGTCCAGAGGGTTTTTCGAGCATAACTTTCTTTCAAAGAAGAATATGACTAATTGAAAGTGGGTTTTAGATACCCTTTATGGATTATTTAAAACTCCCAAATCCTTATGACTCCACTCTACACCTGCACCACTAAACTCTTGCAAAGCTCATAGGCCTAATTAGCTAGGTTAGACTTGAATAGCTAAGCAAGTGGTCTAAGATGGGTTTACAAAGTGATCACAAGGAATTGGATAGTTCCATCTATCCCAAAGCTACCTATATCCACCATTAATTCAATCCTCCCAACCATATGACTCACAAGCATGTGACTGTACCCAAAAAGTAGGCTAATTACATAGGGATAATTAGCCTGGGGCTTTGTCTTAAAATTCATGGAACCAACATTGACCTTCTGAGATTTTGAAATATTAAAATGCATGATCCTAAATTGTATTTCCCAAGTGGCTAAGTAGATCCACTAGATAAATCCAAAGTTAGGGTTACATCTTTGGTGTAGACCCAGGAAAATAGGATTTTCATATAGTGACCAAACAAAATGCTCTAACTCCTATGTAAGTTCACAAAAATGGATGAAACCAACTAGAATGATAAGATAACTCAAAAAAAAAAAATTTCTAAAAGTGGTTTCACCAAATAAATCTGTACCAGGATGTACACAGATAGAATGACTTAGAAAACTCATCTATTTCCTTCTCTGAACATCAAGCTCCATACATAGTGACTTCTTACCTTCCTAGAATGTAGAAGGACATAAAATACTATCATCTTAGTGTTAAAGATTCTCAAATAAGTTGGTGTGGCCATTTCAAATTGATTTTTCATTCCTCGAGCAACATTTTGCAAAATTTTCTCATGCAACATTTTGCAAAAATACAACATTTTAGCTAGATTTGTCAAAGTTGCAATTTTGAGAAAGATGCCAACACTACCAACCTCCAAGGATTAAGGATTAATATAAAACATGCCAAGAACCTATACTAAGGCTTCAAAACATAAAATTCAACCTAAGTACCAAATATCTAAACGAGACTAGAGTTGGTCTTACATGATTTCAGGCACCCTTAAGGTTTATAACTTACCTTAGGGTCCTTCAGCTTACAAAATAGACCCACACACACACACTAGGGTGATATTAAAGTGTATATTATGTTCTCTAAAGTATTCAGGGGTCATCTAGGTAGCATCTTCAATGGGTTGATTTTTCTATTTGACTAAGTACTCATAGTAAATGGCTCTCCTAGTCTTCTTGTTCACTCTCTTATCTAGAATGCTTTCAATCTCAGGAGGAGTTTCTTGGGGAATATCTTTGAGTGGTTTGAGTGTAGGAGGCTCTGAAGTACCTGCAAGATCATCAGTACTAATAACACCTTTATAAGCATAGATGTATGAAACATTACAAATAAGAGACAAACCAATGTGAGAATGTAGATCAATCTTGTAGGCATTATTACCACATTTCTTCAAAATCTTGAAAGGGCTAAGTTTTTTCATGATAAGATTTTTATATTTCTCCCTGGGTAGTCTCTCTTTCTTGAGGTGAATCATCACAAAATCTCCCACTATGAACTGTAAGTCTCTCCTCATTTTGTCAACCTGTTCCTTATACTTCTCAGTCGTATACTGCAGTTTGGTTTGCACTTGTTCATGGATGTTCTTAATTACTTTAGAAAATTCTTATGCTAGGGAACTCCTTTTTTTCATGTCTTCGATGTCTCTGAGTTCCAATACCCCTCTAGTGTGAGTACCATATACAATCTAAAATGGATTCAAACCAGTACTTCTATTGATTGGATCATTGAATGAGAATTATTCTTGTGCTATGATAGCATCCTAAGTGGCTCAATGTTCTTGGGTAAGACATCTCAAAATTTTGCCAAGGGACCTATTTATAACCTCTGTCTAACCATTAGACTCTAGATGATATGCAGATGACAATGAAATAGTGGTCACTAGTTTCTTCCATAGTGTTCTCCAAAAATGTCCTAAACAATTAGGATCCTTATCTAATATGATTGACAGTGGTAGTCCATGAAGTTTTACAACCTCTAAATAATAACCTTGTGCTATGAGATGCATCATGAGTTGTTCTACAAGAAATGAAGTGTGCCATTTTTGAAAATCATTCTACTACAACATAAATACTATCAAATGTAGATTTGGTCTTTGGGAGACTTAGGACAAAGTCCATACTGACTGAATCCCATGTTTTTGAATAGATGGGTAAAGGAGTGTACAACCCTGCATTGGAGGTGTGTCATTTGGATTGTTGACAAACTAAACAAATTTCCACAAAGCTCCTAACATATGTCTGCAACTTGGGTCAGTAATAGAACCTTTTAACAAGTTCCAATATTTTATCCACCCAAAAGTGACTAGCTAAGGTTCCATAATGCTTTTCTTTGATAAATTTTTCCCCCATGGATCCTTTTGGGACACACAATAAACTACCTTTGAAAAGTAGACCATCATGCACAGGAAATTATGAGAAATCAGTGTGGTATCTGTCTATCATCTCAGTGCAAATTTGGTAAGAATCTTTGAATTCCTCATCCATATCATACATATTATTCATGGAATGAACACCAACACTCTCCAATTGAATGTTTTGGATGGTTAAGTGTCTTCTACTAAGAGCATCAGCTACTTTGTTCACAATCCTTTTCTTATTCTTGAAGAAAAATGTATAGGACTATAAGAATTCCATTCATTTCACATGTCTATGATTAAGTTTCTCCTGTCTATTCAGAAAGCTAAGTGCATGATTACCAATAAAGACTACAAATTCCTTGGGTAACAAATAATTCCTCCATTTCCTAAGTGATTGAACAATTGCATACATTTCAAGATCATAGGTTGAGTATTTTTTCTTAGCTTCATTGAGTTTCTCACTGAAAAAGGTAACTGGCATCCCTTATTGGCTCAAGACTCCCCCAATGTATTTATTGCTTGCATCACATTCCACTGTAAACACCTTGTGAAAATCTAGTAGGACTAAGATAGGTTGCTCTACAATCTTTTTCTTCAACAAATCAAAGGACTCATTAGCTTCATTTGTCCATGTAAATATGCATTTTCTTCCACCTTTAATGGTGTTGATAATGGGAGCACATATGCCACCAAAATTTCTAATGAATTTCCTATAAAAATATACACAAACCATGGAAACATTTTACCACTAAAGGAGTAGTAGGAGGTGGCCAATTGAGGATGGCTTCAACTTTGGAAAGATCCATCTTGAGACTAATCTTGGAGATTGCAAAACATAAGAAAACAAGTTCTTCTTGAAGGAATACACACTTCTCTATGTTTATTTTCAAATGTTCCTCATGGATTTTCCCCATCACCATGTCCAAATTCTTGAGGTTCTCTTCTCTTCTCCTCCTAAAGATTAGAATATCATCAAGATATACAACTAAAAATTTATTGAGAAAAGGATTAAACACTTCATTCAATAGTCTCATAAAAGTGCTTGGGGCATTTGAGAGACCAAAAGGAATCGCAAGCCATTCATAGATTCCTTCTATGGTCTTGAATGTTGTCTTTCATTCATCTCCTCCTGTAATTCTAATCTTGTGATAAGCACTCTTGAGATCTACCTTGGAGTAATAGCTTGTACCCCCTAAACAGTCCATCAAATCCTCTATTCTAGGCATAAAAAACCTATATCTGATAGTTATCCTGTTGATATCCCTAGAATCTAAACATAGTCTTGATGTACCTTATTTCTTGGGTGCTAGGACTTTAGGGACTCCACAAGGACTCGCACTTTTCCTAATGAGGCCTTTGGACAACAATTCTTCAATCTGCCTTGCTATCTCTTGATTCTTTTAAGGGATCATCTTGTATGCCACTTTGTTTGGAAGGGTGGCCCCTGGTATGAATTCTATACAGTGACTCACTTCTCTTTTAGGTGGAAAGGACTCTAGTGTACTTTCAGCTATGATACCCTTATATTAGTCTAACAAAGCCTTGATTGCTTTGGGTCCTACATCCCTAGTGGGAGCCTTGACCTTTGGCTCTTTCAATGGTGTCTTTTTAGGCCTTACTACTAATGCATAACAAGGTGTATCCTTTTATTTTAGCACCTTCATGAATTCTTTTTCACCTACATACAAGACACTACTAGTAACATGTTTTTATTTCTCATAGCCAGGGAGTGGATTCATCACATTCTCAACACCATCCTTAACTATGATATACACATTAGACTTTCCATCATGTTTGGCATCTACATCAAATTTCCAAGATCTTCCTAATAACAAATGACATGCATCCATCTCTGTGATATCACATAGAACTTTGTCTGTATACTCCCCTATCTTAAAATATACCCACACTTGTTCATTGATGATGGTTTGTTTCTATTTTTTAAACCAAGAATCTTTTTAAGGGAAAGGGTGAGGGATTACATGTAGATTTAACTTATTAACTAAGTCCCTAGATGCAATATTATCACTGGATCCATAGTCACCTATAACTTTACATACCTTGTTATTCACCTTGCAACTTTTTCTGAATAGTGACTTCCTTTGAGGTGGTTCTAGAGTAGTAGGTAATCTTAGGAATCTCCTTTGCATCATGAGGTATTCTCCTTGTTCTATATTTGTAGGCCTTGAAGTTGTAGAATGGTAAGAGGACACACTTTGACACTAGGTCCTATTCCACCAAATCTCCCTCTATTGTTTGATCTCCTACCTTTGAAGTTTCCTCTGTTACTATGCTCTCCTTCTGAATCCTAGTTATTAGAATCTCTTGGGCTTCTTTGGAATGGACCTCTTCCATTGAACCTACCTCTACCTCTAAAATTGCTCCCTCTACCTCTATTTTTTTTATCTTCTCATCTTTTTGTTTTCTTCAAATTTCAGTGCCATTTGAAATCACTTATGTACCGATTAAGGGTTGAATAAACTCATTTCATCTTGAATTTTATACTTCAATCCATTGAGATACCTTGCAAGTTTGTGTTTCTAACTCTCAGAGACTTTGGCCTTCAAGGTCATTCTGTGAAATTCTTCAGTGTACCCACTCACATCAAGGTATTTTTATCTTAGATTTTGCAACTTTTGTGGAGGGTGATCTCATAGTCCTCTAGTACAAAATATTTTTTGATCTTTGCCAACATCCTTTTCCATGTTGAAATAGGGTTCTTCTCTTCCCCAATACTTTCATTTTGTAGATAATTCCACCAACTTAAGGTAGGGACTTTCATTTTGGATTTTTCCACCTTGACCCTCTGATTTCTAGGGACATTGTCACACTCAAAGTAAATCTCCAAAGATTCTACCCAATCCATACACTCTTCATGGTTCATTTTCCCAAAAAACATGTGAATGTATGATTTTTGATCTCTCCTTCTAACTCTTTCAAGAGATTCAAGAAACTAAACTAGTTCTACAGGTATGTTCTTCATTTTATCCTTGGAGGTCCTTTAACTTACTGATTTCTTCTTCCATCTTCTTGTTCTTGGCTACTTATTCCTTGAGAATTTTAGCCAATTCCACATTATTTATTCTAATAGGATTCCTCTCCTAGAGTGTCTTCTATCCTATCACCCATATTTCACTTCTTCCAAGGTCTTAAGCCTACTTAGATACCATCTGATGCAGAGAGGACTACAGGAAGACCTAGGTAGACCCAAACTCGTGTTAGCTACCTCAGACTATTTATACAAGCACTCCAATCCCACCTTTATCTCACTAAGGTGTCTAACAACTTTTTTAATGGACCAAATCCCTCTTTTGGTCTCAACTTGGCTTCCCAACCCAAAACACCAATCTTTGCAAATTTTCCTTGAGGGACACTTTCCCTAAACCAAGCCTAAGTGTAAAACTCTTCACCAGAGGCCTTAACTAATCAATCCAAAGGATGGTAAGCTTTACTTAGACCCTAAGGGTTGAGAATCCACTAATGGATTTGATTCTATATGATTCAAGGATGGGAAGGAGAAGAGGCCAAAGGCTCTCCCAACAACAAAACCACATTGCAGAACCAATGCAAAAGCCAAAAAAAACAATGAGAGAATAAACCACAAAGATCCTTTATCATTAATTGATCAAACTCATTAAATGTCAAGCTGTGAGGCCTTCCCAGTTTTGGCCATATATTCAATGAATTACAATAAGATCTTCATAAAACAGAGATCACAGACCTTCGATTTCAATATTTAAACATTTTCTTTCTTGCTATAATATTGATGCCTAAACTAAGAACATACAAAATAATATATACAAGATTCCACCAAAGAGGTCGGTGCTCAAATCCATAAGAGAGACCCAGATTTAGGTCCACATAGATCTAATGATAGATCCTAAATCAATTATGCCTTCAAAATTAAATGAAGAAGTTAGCCAAAGATCCAACTTCCAAAATAAGCATATTGGGCAAAGCATGACCGAGCAATAGAGAGACTCGGGCAAAAAACACCCCGAGAAATAGGAAACAGAACCCGAGCGTTAGAAGATAAACCCAAGAAACACAAAAATAAATAGGCATGCTCAAGAAATAGGATCTAAGTAGTAGAACTAAGTATTACCAAGTGACAGAAACAAGCATGCGTGAGCAATAGAACCTGAGTGATAGGGACAAGCATGCCCGAGCAGCAGAACCAGAGTGACAAAGAAAAAATTAAAGAACTATAAGAAAAATATCTTTGTGGTTGTATAGGATTTCTAATGACTGAAGATGATCCTACATCTTACACCTGGGGTTACAAGAAATGATTCTCCAAATCATGTATCAGGTCCAACCTAAAATGAATCCAACTTAGATTGAGAAATCTAAGATGAGTCCTCAATCGGTCTGTTCTACCACTTTATCAGATACTCCATGTATTCTTTTCTTCTTGTGCTTCTGCCAATTCTCTGTTTCAAAATCTTCTCAACTTCTTCTATCTTCTTCTTAGGATAGTCACATGGTACTATCATTTCTTCATCTAGTTAATGATATTCATACAAGTCAAAAATATTGAATATAGGTTATATATCCATGTCATCAGGTAATTCAACTTCATAATCATTTCCACTGTCAAACCTTCTTAGTATTTTACAATGACCAAATTTCTTCATCTTCAGTTTTCCATATGTTCCAATAGGAAATCTTTGTTTCTTCAAATGAACCATTACAGCATCACCAACTTCAAATGTTTTATGTCTTCTTGATCTATCTACACTATCTTTGTACTTTTGATTACTTTTCTCCAGCTTCTGTTTTACATCTTCATGCAATGTCTTAGTAAATTTTGCAAATTCTTCTACTTCAACACTTCTTTTATCTTCTCCAACAATACCTCTCAAATCTTATATACCTCTTGGTTGTGTTTAATGAACAATCTCAAAAGGCATATTTCCAGTACTTCTATTCACTGAACTATTCTATGCAAACTCTACTTGTGCCAACATCAAATCCCAATTGGCTGGTGTGTCTCCAACTAAGAATCTCAATAAGTTACCCAAACTTTAGTTTACAACCTATTTTTGTCCATAATTCTATGGATTAAATGTATAACTAAACTTCAACTTAGTATCCAACCTCTTCCAAAGTGTTCTCTAAAAGTATCTAACAAACTTACTATCTCGGTTAGAGATGATACTCTTTGGTAATCCATGAAATCTGAAAATTTTCTTAAAGAAAAGATCTTCTATATGTACTACATCTGATGTTTTCTAACATGGTATTAAATTTTTCATCTTAGAAAATATATCCACAATAGCAAATATAGAATCATTACCTCTTGCTATCCTAGGTAAGCCAAGAACACAATCCATGTTGATATCACTCCAATGTTTCTCAGGAACAATAATTGGTGTATACAATCCATTATTCTCCCTTACTCCTTTGGCAACTTGGAAAACTCTACAATTTATAACAAATTTTTGAACATCCTTATACAAATGAGGCCAAAAGTACCTCTCCTTTAGCAAATTCAATGTTTTATCAATACCAAAGTGTCCAACCAATACACTACTATGTTTCTCTTTTATCAAATTAGTTCTCATTAAACCTCTTGGTATACACAACTGAATACCTTTGAACAACATATCTTCATAATAAAATAGTCGTCATACCTACTTGATTTATTTGAATTAGGTTCTCTACACACTCTCCACTACTCTGAAAAAATCTAGATCACTTTCATACAAATTCTTCATGTCATCAAATCCAAGAACTTCAATTCTCATTTCGGTCAACATAGATCTTCTTCTAATTAATGCATCAAAAACTTTATTAGAAAATCCACACTTATGATTGATCACAAATGTAAATATTTGCAAGTACTCTACATATTTCATATGTCTCTGATTCAACTTGTTTTGACTACCTAAATATTGTAAAGTTTTAGGATCAGTATACAACACAAATTCATTTGGAATCAAATAATGTCTCCATTTCTTGATAGCTTGAATAATAGCATAGAATTCTTGATCATAGACTAAATATTTCCTCTTACCATCATTCAACTTTTCACTAAAGAAAGCAACAGGTTTACCTTCTTGAGTCAATATAGCTCCAATTGCACTTCCACTTGCATCACATTAAACTTGAAATACCTTATTGAAATCAGGTAAGACTAACATAGGTAAATTAGCTACATTCAAATTCAAAGCTTCAAAACTCTTATCAGCTCCATGTGTCCATTTGAATTCTCTTTTGTCTCCTCTTATTATTTTAGCCATAGAATTACAAATAGAACTAATTTTTTTGATAAATTTTATGTAAAAACTTGCTAATCCATGAAATGATATTACCTCGCTGACATTTTCAGGTGTAGGCCAACTAAGTATAGCTTCAACCTTCTCAGGATCCATCTTCAAACCATCAACTGAAATCACAAATCCCAAATACACAAGCTCTTCTTTCATGAAGGAACATTTCTTTAGATTTATCAACAACTTTTCCGCTTTCAATCTCTACAAAACTTGCCTTACATGCATCAAATTCTCTTCTCTAGTCTTATTGAATATCAAAATATCATCCAAATATACAATCACACACTTATTCAAAAATTTCTTTAGAACTTCATTCATTATCCTCATAAATGTACTTGGTGCATTAGTTAAACCAAAAGGCATAACCAACCACTCATACAAACCTTCCTTTTTTTTGAAATCAGTCTTCCATTCATCACCTTCTCTAATTTTGATTTGATGATATCCAATTTTCAAATCAATTTTGGCAAAATATTTTTCTCTTCTCAAATAATCCATTATGTCATCGATTCTCGGTATAGGAAACCTATACTTTACTATGATCTTATTGATTTCTCTGGAATCAGTGCACATTCTCCATTCTCCATTCTTCTTAGGTGCTAATACAATAGGTACTGTACATGGACTCAAACTTTCTTGAATCAATCCTTTTTTCAACAATTCATGAACTTGTTGGTTAAGCTCTTCATTTTTGGTTAGTGTTAAGCTATGTGGTTCTTTGTTCGGTAAACTAGCTCTAGGAATCAGATCCATACAATGATTGATATCTCCCATTGGTGGTAAAACATCAGGTACATTATCTAAAATTATATCCTTGTACTTAGTGAGCAACTTTCCAAATTCTACATGAATGTCATCCTCTATATTCTTACTCAAGTTTTTAGGAATCAAAACATAACAAATATCATTTCTTTTAAAATCCTTAACAAACTGTCTACCTTCCATCAAAAAAGCAATCATAGATGTACATATCTCTCTAACAAATTCTTCAACCAAAGGTAACAATATTTTCTTCTTACCATCAACTCAAATAGATTATCTATTCAATCTTCCATCATGTATAGCATGTCTATCATATTGCCAAGGTCTACCCAACAAATTATGACAACAATCCATAGTCATAACATCGCACAACACCTTATCATAATACTTTCCAATTTTCAGATTCACAAAACATTGTTCAATCACCATTAATGTATGATCATCCTTGATCCATGAGATCTAAAAGGGTTTCATATGTTTCATCCTATCCAACTACAATTTGGCAACTGTTTCCTCAGATGCCAGATTCTCCAAGCTTCGACTATCAACAATCACTTTCCAAACTTTGTCTGCAAGTCTACATATGGTCTTGAACAAACTTTTCCTAATCGGATCTTGCTTATCCTTTTCACTCCATAGTATCCTTCAGATCATGAAATTTCCTTCCTTTTTAGCTTCATTTGGTGACTCCTCTTGTACCAATGCATTTCTACTACTACTACTAATTTTCTTGCTTGCGTGTGTACATTCAAAATATTTATGTCCTTCACCATAGTTGTATTAAGTTACTTGGAACCCTTTCCTATTATAACCACCTCTGGAGTAATTACCTCTTCCTCAGTATGAACCTCCACCTTTCCATTTAGTATTTCCTTTGTCTTGAGATTTGTCTGAATTTGACTTGTATGGTATAGATCTAATGTTCTCACCATGAGATCTACTTCTTCCTCTAGGGAATCTACCTCTAGGGAATCTACCTCCTCTGCCTCTTTGTCTTTTTTCATATCTTTTGCTCATATTTTCTTCAGCTTTTAGGGAAAATTGATATGCTTCCTGAATGCTTTCCATCTTGAAAAAAATGATTTCATCTTGTATGGAACTTCTCAAGCCATTTAGGTATCTTTCTACTCTTTCCACTTAATCTTTGACATGCCCAGATCTAATATCCAATCTGTAGAATTTTTAGTATAATCTATTACTGATTTGTCTTTCTCCTTCAGACTTTGCATTTGCCTAATTAGGTTAATCTGATAATCACAAGGTAGAAAATTACCTTTCAAATTTTTTGCCATCTTATCCCATACCTTGATTTTTTCTTTACCTTTCTTCTTTTGATCCAATTGGAGATGTTCCCACCATAGGCATACATGTCCTTTCAACTTTGCACTTGCAATCTTCACATTCTTATCCTCTACCACATTCTCATATTCAAAATACTTTTTTAACTCAGTTATCCAATCAATTAATTCTTCATAATCCAATTTTCCATTGTACTCAGGAGGATGGAACTGAGGTGTAGATTTCAAACTTGTCAAGGCTCTTAGGAATCACTCTTCTTCCTGATTCATCATAGGTGCAAGTGTCGCTTCATTTTGAACCTCTTCAATTTCATCATCACTAACATCATCAAGATGTCTTCCTTTGTGCTTGGCTATCTCAACAGCTTCCAATCTAGTAGCCATATCTCTAAGCATATCAGCTAGGACTAGATCTGCATTTCCTCTCCCACGACCATCTTGAATCCCTCCGTAATTGTAGGTGAGATCGCAATCTTCTACCCAACAACAATACCAACTAAGGTTAGGATTTCAAGAAGGAACTTAGATCTCACCACACTCTTATACCACCTTATGGAAGGAGGGGAAGGAGAAGGGACCAAATTCTCTCCCAACTATAAAACCACATTACAGAACCAATGCCCAATGTGGAATCCAAATAACATAGTGAGAGAACAAAATATAGAGATCCTTCATCATTAATTGATCAAAATCATTACATGCTGGGCTGTGAGGCCTTCTCACTTTCAGCCATATATTCAATGAATTACAATAAGATCTTCATACAACAGAGATCATAGACCTTCGATCTCAACATTATCTTTCTTTCTCTAAGATTGATGCCTAAACTAAGAACATATAAAATAATATATACAAGAGTCCACCAAAGATGTCAATGCTCAAATCTAGCAGATAGACCTAGATTTAGGTCCACATAGATCCCAATGAGAGACCCCAAATAAATTACGCCATCAAAATTAAATGAAGAAGTCGGCCAAAGATCCAACTTCCAAAATAAGCATCTCGAGAAAAGCATGACCAAGAAATAGAGAGACTCGAACAAAGAACAACCTGAGCAATAGGAAATAGAACTCGAGTGTCAGAAGAGAAACCCAAGAAATAGGAAAATAAATAGGCATCCTCAAGCAACAAGACCCAAGCAGCAGAACTAAGCATTACTGTGTGACAAAAACAAGCATGCCCGATCAGTAGAAACTGAGTGACAGAGAACAAATTAAAGAAATGTAAGCAAAATATCTTTTTGGTTGTGTAGGATTACAAATAACCCAAGATGCTCCTGCATCACTATAGACCCAAGGTTAGCCAAACACTAACTAGTGTAGATTCTCTTATAGCCCTATCCAAAGGGTTTTTTAAGCTTAAATTTCTTTCAAAGAAGGATCTTATTGGTATTAAATGGGTTCTAGATGCCCTTTATGGAGTATTGAAAACCCCCAAAGACTTTGGACTCCACTCTACTCTTGCACCACTAAACTCTTGCAAAGCTCACAGGCCTAATTAGCTAGGTTAGGCTTGGATAACTAAGCAAGTTGTCAAAGATGGGTTCACAAAGTGAGCACAAGGACTTGGATAGTTCCCTCTATCCCAAAATGACCTAGATCCACCTTTGATTTGATCCTCCCAACCATATGAATCACATGCATGTGACTATACCAAAAAAATAGGCTAATTACATAGAGATAATTAACCTAGGGATTTGTCTTAAAATTCCTAGAACCAACATTGAGCTTCTGAGCTTTTTAAATCTTAAAATGGATGACCCTAACTTGTATTTCCCAAGTGGACAAGTAGATCCACTAGATAAATCCTGAGTTAGGGCCACATCTTTGGAGCAGACCCAGGAAAATAGGGTTCTCAAATAGTGACCAAACAAAATGCTCTAGCTCATATGTAACTTCACAAAAATGGATGAAACCAACTATAATGATAAGATAAATCAAAACATCACAATGTTCTACAAGTTGTTTCACCAAATGAATCTGTACCATGCAAAAACACACACGGAATGACTCAAAAAACTATTTTATTTCTTCTCTAAACATCAAGCTTCATACACAGTGACTTCTTACCTTCCTAGAAGGCATAAGGATACCAAATACCATCATATTGGCATTATAGATGCTCCAATAAGTTTCTTTTTCCATTTCCAATTGATTTGTCATTCCTCGAGCAACATTTTGCAAAAGTTGCTCATGCAACATTTTACAAAAAGACAACTTTTTAGCAAAATTTGTCAAAGTTGTAATTTTGAGAAAGATGCCAACACTACCAACCTCCAAGGATTTAGGACTGATATAAAACATTTAAATAACCTATACTAATGCTTCAAAACATAAAATTCAACCTAAATACTAGACTTGGTCTTACATGGTTTCAGGCACCCTTAAGCTTTATAACTTACCTTTGGGTCCTTCACCTTTCAAAATAGACCCACACACACAAACTAGGGTGATCCAAAGGATTCACACCTTATTAAAACCAAACTAACATCAAAATAGAAATTGTAGGAGCTTCCCTACACCAGTTTGTCTTGGGAGTTCAGAAAGCTAAGTGCTTAGTTGTTTGAATACACAAAACATTCCTTGGGAAGCAGATAGTTCCTCCATTTCCTTAGTGCTTGGACTAGAGAATACATCTCTAATTAATAGGAAGAATAATTCATCTTTTCATCACTAAGATTCTAACTATGAAAATCCATTGTTCTCCCTTCTTGGCTTAAAACAGCCCCAATAGCAACATTGCTAGCATCACACTCAACTATGAAGAGTTTCTCAAAAATTTGTAGTGTGAAGATAGGTTGACTGGCAATATTCTTCTATAATAAATCAAATCCCTGGTTAGCTTTCTCATTCCATACAAATTTATCTTTCATACCACCTTTTATGGTATCTAATATAGGAATACAGATTACACTAAATTGCTTAATGAATTTCCTATAGTACTCAGCTAAGCCATGAAAGATTCTCACTTGTGTTGTAGTTTAGGGGGTAGGCTAGTTGATGATGGCACTAGTTGATGATGGCTTCTACCTTTCTTGGATCCATCTTAATGTTTCCATGAGAAAAAACAAAACCAAGATACACTAGCTCCTTCTTTAAGAATTTACACTTTTACAAATTGATCATTAGCTTTTCTTCATGCAGTCTCTTAAACAAAATCTATAGATTCCTTACATGTTATTCTTTAGTCCTACTAAAGATTAGGATATCATATAAATGCACTACAAAAAACTTACCAATGTAGTCCTTCAATACTTTTTTCATAAGCCTCATGAATGTGGATGGGGCATTTGATAGCCCAAATGGTATTACAATCCATTGATATAAACCTTCTATGGTTTTTAAGGCATTCTTCCATTCATCTCCCTCATTGACCCTAATTTGACGATAACCACTCTTTAGGTCAACCTTTTTAAAGTACTATGCTCCTCCTAAGAAATCCATTAGGTCTTCTATCCTAGGGATAGGGAATCTATACCTAATGGTGATTCTATTAATGGATCTAGAATCAATGCATAGCCTCCAAGTTCCTCCCTTTTTGGGTTCTAAGACATTGGGAATAGCAAATGGCCTTATACTTTTTCTGATGAAGCCTTCGTTTAGGATCTCTTGGATTTTCTTGACAATTTCCTCATTTTTTTGTGGGGTCATATTATAGGCAGCATTATTGGGTAGGGTAGCTCCTGGGATAATTTCAATTTTATGATTGGTAGCCCTCTTAGGGTGTAGGCTTGTTGGTTGTCTATCACTGACAATGTATTTATACTCCTTAAGAAACTCTTGTAACTCTATATGAATCTTTATCTTCTTGATTGTCTTCTCTGCATCTTCTTCCTTTGTCTTAAAAACCAAAGCAAATGATACTCCCTCTCCTTCTTCTAGAGCTTCTAGCAACTTCTTTTCATTCACCAATAAGACATTAGGGCCTGAGGACTTCACTTCCCCTTCTTCTAATAGTGACTATATTTTGAAATTCACACCATATTTCTTGAAATAATATACATTCTTGGCTCCATCATGCATGGCTTGTCTATATAATTTCCATGGCCTTCCTAGTAAAAGGTGACATGCATCCATAGGTATGACTTCACATAGTAACTTATCTTTGTACCTTCCAATAGAGAATTTCATCCATGCTTATTCATTCACAAGGACATGTTGTCCTTTTTTCAACCAAGTAACCTTGTATGGATTACTATGTGGAATCCTCTTCATTTTGAGTTTACTAACTGCCTCCTCTGACACAATATTATTAGTAGACCCTGAGTAGATGATGACTCTACACACTTTACCCATCATTATACACTTCACTTTGAATAGTGACCTTCTCTAGCTTGGCTCCTCTCTCATGGGTTCTTTGATCAGTGTTCTCCTTATCATCATATTTTCTCCCTCTTATAACTCGAAGGGTACTTCAGGATGTTTTTTTACCACCACTAGACACCTCTTGCATAAAATTTAATCTCTTGTAACTTCATTGGGAAGTAGAGACTTTCTCTTGACAAGTATAAGTAGGGTGTCCCATTTGGTTTAAATGATAACATTTCATGGTTGAAAATGAAGGCATTATATTTTGCCATTAGTATACAGAAGGAAAATCATGATCTGCACCATCGGCTTACACTACACTGAAATAAAGGGCACAACACTACCCGACACCAAGGTTACCTAATACTACAAAGTTCAAAGCATCCCAATAAACACTAATCAATGTTACCCGATGACAAAAAGGTTAATGGAACCCAATGAGTAACAACAATGTAATTGTTGCCAAATCTAGGTTTTGACCCCTTGTTGATTGTTCCCCTCCTTGGGACAGTCTGTTGCTTGTTGGGATTTTTTTGCCTTTCCTTTCTTTGCTTTGTTAAAGGGTTTCGGGGTTCCCTTCAAAACCTGCTTTTACCTTAATCAAAAACAACAATGCAACCCAATGCAAGAGAAAAGAAAGGAACCTGACAAACAAAGGAAACCTGATGACTAGTTCAAAAAAGGAACACTGACAGACTTTCAATTCACCCCAATGACCAAGAATCGACAGTTAGTTACATCCCGCAAAAAGTGGATCTGACTTTGCATGTCAGAAAAATCACTAAATTTTTATATATAACTTCTTGATTTACTTTGAAATCCATTATGTGCGGAGGAATCAATGTATTTAATATTATTTTAATTAGTTTTTCTAATTTAAAACATGTAAACTAAAGATCAAGGTCAAGTTGTAAACCTTGGATCTAAGAGTTAACATTGTAATGTGTGATTCCAAGATAGGTCAAATACTTGTATAAATAGATGCTCAATCTATTTTAAACAATTATTGTTTACTAAATATTGTAGCCACCGAGAGAATATAGAGACTAGGCAAGAGAATTCATGCAGAAGGACAGAAAAGAATCAAGTCAATTTCAAGAACAAGAACACAGGCTACTAACAAGTAGATAAAGGTATTAATCAGTCACTTAAGGTGATATTATTATTATGAGAGTTTTAATGGATCTGTGATTAGAAATTAAAGATTGCATACAATCAGGTCAACCATTTGTACTCATTCTAACAAGTGTAGTATGCATAATAAATCCTTTCTAGAAAGGTGGAATTAACAGTCTTATTGTAAATCTCTTAACCGAGTGCACACTTAAATCAGTGTTGCTAAAGCTCTTAATAGAGTAGATCTTAACCGGTCTCCACCTTAATACTCCTAATAGGGTAGATCATCAGAAGTGATCAATTGTAAGCCTTTACCAGCTCCCTTTCATTTTGTAGATAGTGAAGTTTTGTAGATGCCATCCCCACCATAATTTTCACTTCCTAAAAGGAGTTTTCTGTGATACCATATCTTGTGTTACGTGTTTATCATTTTCACGAATGTTTCTATGAATGTTAAATACAATTGAAGATTACGAATTAATGTTACATGCATAAGAAACAACAATAGTAATGGTCAGTAATGCAGTAATGAAAGATTACTAATGATGAATGGCAGAAATTGTTAAACTTTTTAGAGGTACTAATTCACCCCTCTCCTCTCAATACTACTTCCCATTAATTATAAAAATTGGTATCAGATCTAAGTCTCTTCAAGGAAAAGCTTAAAGGCTTAAGAGAAAAGATCATACAATGGAGAAGTACAAACTTGATAAGAATATTGAGAACAAAAAACTTGAGATACAAATGTTCTATGAACAATATAAAGAAGCTAGAATCAAGATGAGAGAGATGATAGATGAGAGGAAAGGTATGATAAGTCGAAGCAATGAAAGATATTATCAAGAAGAAGAGATTCCAGATTTCTTTGAATCTTCGGATCAAATGCAAGCAATACATCAGATACATTAGAAGAGAACAAATCACAAATCTAAAGGGGATCAATAAACATCTAACAGAGAAAATAAAGATGCTACAAATCGGTCAAGAGATCTAGATGGTAAGAATGATTGATGTGATGAGTTCTGCTAGACAAGCTAAAATAGAAAGAACACTTGCTATTGATGGCATAAGGAAGATTACAAAAAATCTACAAGAGAAGGAGTTAGAAATTCAAAGACATGTTGAGCATCACCATGAGATCACAAATCAGATCTTTCTAATGAGTCAAGAAGAAAACATAATAAATATAGAGCTCATTGAAAGAGTGGAGGCTATCAGTGAATTAAGAGAAGAAAATGAAAAGCTAAAGCATGAGGTAAGAATTCAACAACAACATAATGAAGTTATGAGAAAGGCTAAAGGGAGAAATAAAAGAATGGATGATTTTATTGAAGGACAATGAAGAGTCAACAACAACAATGGTTTAGGCTTTACCAATAATGGATAATCATCAAACCAAGCCAATCCAAAGAATGTCTATGAAAATCCAAGGCCAAGAAAGTTGACATGCAAGCACTATGGAAAGAAAGGCCACACATCAAATGTATGCTGAGGCAAAATGAAAGGTGTTCCTAAATCTATATCTTCATTCATAGGATTCTGTTATAAATTTAACAAGAAAGGACATAAAGCATATGAATGTAAGTCTAAGATAGAAATGTTGGAATAGTCCCAAGGGATAACTAAGAGGGGGGGGGGGGGTGAATTAGTTATCATCTAGTTTAATTATTTTCTCCAATTAATTATAGAATAACATTAAGCATTAACACATTCACATAACACAAGATAGAAAACAACAATTTTGGTTACAAGGAAACATAATAGGTAAAAACCTCGATAGGAATTAGCACCCACAAAGAACTATACTTGAGTATAATTATCCATATTAGAAGATCTTGCAACCCTGTTAGGAGTTGTTCTTAACAATGCAATAAGTACAGTAACCTAGTTAAGGGTCTAACCCTATTAGGAGTCTTTTACAAATAACCCTGTTAGGGGTGAGGACTCACTGTCCAAAAAGCTCACTGCTAAAAGGATGAAGGCTACAACCTTCAGTAAAAAATATATGCACTATATCTGATGAGTGAACTATTTGAGTAGACTTGCTCTCTTGATCATTTCTAATGTATTGTATTCTTACACTTCTTCTTCACATAAATCTTTTCTTGATGAATAAAATGTCTTTACTGTCCCAAAAAAATGGACATTTTGTTCTATACTTTTTCTATCTCTTCACTTATCATTCACACTTTGCATTCATCAAATGAACTACTATAAGTATATTCCAAAAAATATGTGATCTTAGTAGGCTTTAGGAGTCCCTTCAATACTTCTTTAGTTAGAAAAATCAAGCATGCAACCTAATTAGAACCACGCAACTCAAACTGAATAGAGGTGATGCTTCACATAGTCATCTCTACCAAATTGACTCAATTATCCCACTTCTATTAGAACATTTTTAGAACCTTTAGATAATTATTGTTAACTCATAACTAAACATGAATACAAATACTCATATCTCGAAGATAGGTGCAACTCAAGAAATAATCTAATTATGTCGGCTCTTAATAGATAATCTCTAGAAATTGTAACTACCACAATAGATTAACATAACTCAACTAAAATTTCTTATCTATCTCTACATGAATGTACATGGTGTAGTAACTATGTCTGAAACATAAAAACAACAACACAAGGATTTCATATGTCTATACTAAAACCTGAATATTATTCACTGTTGTATACTATATGTTGTCATCAATGACAAACATACAGTGAATTATTTGCACAGAAGAAAATCTCCAACAATCTACCCCTTTGACATTGATGGCAACATATGATATGAAAAACACCATCAACCCAAAGTATCCTCCTTTTTACAATCTTCTCAATATCCTCATCAAGGGTTCTTCTTTACTGTTGCTTCTCTTCTGACTGTGTTTTTATTTTCATGACTATAAATTCCCCCAAAGTATATGCTCCCCCTTACTAATACTCCCCCTTTGACATCAATGGAAAAGGGCACCAAGCATCATGCAGCACAGGTACTACTCTAGAAGTAGAGTAGTCAACCAATCATGAGTCACCAAGGACTAATGTTCTTTGCCACAACTTCTAATCAAACTTAGGAAAGGGAATTACTCCCAGCTTCTCCTTGAGATACTCAAAAGTATCTTTTCATAAAGGCTTTGTAAAAATATCTACTAACTATTCTTTAGTGCTGACATAATCCAACTTTACTTCTTTGTCTGCAACTTTTTCTCTTAGAAAGTGGTATTTTATTTCAATGTGTTTTCTCTTTGTGTGCATCATAGGGTTCTTTGACATATTGATAGTGCTAGTGTTATCAAATTGATTAATAATAGGATAATCAATCTGAATACCAAAGTCTTTAATCATCTGTTTGATCCAAACCATTGTTCAACAATTTAGTGCTACTGCAACATACTCAGCTTCTGCTGTTGATTGAGAGATATAGTTCTATTTCTTGCTTGTCCAAGTAACCAACCTGTCCCCAAGAAATATTGCTCCTCCTAAGGTACTCTTCATGTCATTAACACAACCTGCTCGATCTGCATCTATATACACATAAAGTTGTATTCTCTGAGTTTGGATACCGTAAACCATGGTCTATAGTCCCTTTTAAGAATTTGAATATTCTTTTTATTGCCATTAGGTGATTTTTTTTAGGTTCAGTTGCAAATCTTCCAACAATGCCAACTACATTGGAAATATGTGGTCTAGATTGAGTAAGATATATGAGTTTTCCAATCATAGACTTGTATAGTGTCTTTTCAACTGTTGTGGAATCATCATCTTTAGAAAGCTTCCTTCCTGTTATCATGGGGGTGCTTACTGGTTTGCAATACTTCATTTTGAGAGTCTTCAATATTTCCTTCACATATTTATATTGATTTATAAATATGCCTTTGTCTATTTGTTTTACATTCAATTCCAAAAAATATTTGATAGGTCCAATCATGCTCATTTTAAACTCACTTTGCATCTCTTTGGAAAATTCTGCATTAAGCTTGTCATTACCTCCAAAGATAATGTCATAACAAAAATAGAAACAAGTAGTAATCCTTCATCTGTCTCTATTATGAATAAGTTACAATTACCTACTCCTTTTCTGAATCCTATCTTTGTTAAGTAACCTTCAAGTCTCGCATACCATGCTCTTGGGGTCTATTTAAGTCTATAAAGTGCTTTCTTTAGTCTGTGTACCTTGTCTGGTTTGTCTGATAGATTAAATCCTCCAGGTTGTTCTATGTAAAATTCTTCCTTCAAGTCACCGTTTAGAAAAGTTGACTTGACATCCATCTGATAAACTTTAAAGTTATTGAATGTTGCATAGGCCATAAACAACTTGATAGCTTTTAGTCTGCTCACAGGGTCAAATGTATCAGTGTATTCTATTCCTTCTCTGTGTGCATATCCTTTACATACCAGTCTTGTTTTGTTTCTTACCAATGTACCCTCTTCATTTTGTGTGCTAAAATATTGACACACTTCTATGAATCATTCTATCCACAGTTGCTTAAGAATGAGGCCTCAAATATCGATCCATAACTCTCTAGTCATGGAGTGCAAAGGTGTGAAATGGAGGTCCTCAGATTGACCTACTTAGTGCCTATGCAAGTACACCATGAAACTAGAGATTCAAATGCATGAAAATGAGATCTACTCTACATGATAACAATGCATGAAAAGAAATTAATCTAGATGATAACAACGCATGGTTAATCTATGAAAGGAAAATACAAATGCAAGTTTAATCTATGAAAATAAACATGAATCTAATCTACATGAGTAGCCATGAATGCAAGAAGAAGAAGACAAGAAGAGAGAAGTTGCAATATCCAAGCTCAAGTTCTCAAATTCTCCTCTAAAATTGCTCTCCAAACCTGCAGCATAACAATACTTAAAAATTCTATATCCCAAATGAGAAGGAGAGGTTTCCTTTTAAGGAGCAATGGACGGTTGAGATTAAGAGACAAAAATCAAAGGCTATAATGAAAAAGGGATTTTTATTCAATTTTTATTTAATTTATTGCCTTTTTCATTAAATAAAGTGCTTTAAGTGGGGATTTTTATTTATTTAATTAAAAGAGGGGGTTTCTTTCAATTAAATATTTAGAAGAATTTTATTTAATTAAATGGGGGGGAATTGAATTTAATTAAATAAGAGGAATTTTATTTAATTAAAAGGGAGAATTTTACTTTAATTAAATAAGATAAATTTTATTCAATTAAAAGGAAGATTAAATATTTTAATTAAATAAGATAAATTTTATTTAATTAAAAAGAAAATTAAATCTTTTAATTAGATAAAAATGATCAAACCTAAGGAAATATTGAGATAATTGAATAAATTACAATTTGATCAAGGAAATTGATTTGAATTGAAAATGTTCCAAAGCATTGATTCAGGAAATTTGATAAAATGATAAAATGATAAAATGGGGCCCAATGTCTAGGTGACCATTTTAGGGTACAAACATTTGCCCCTCTTTGACAAATGTGTGGTCGACTCGAGAACACATATAGTCAAAGAATGCAGTTGAAGTGTGAGGTCGACTAGGGATCACAAAACAACCCAGTTGTGTGGTCGATTCAGGAACACATCAGGACAAAAATAAGTACAATTGAAAAGACAAAGTCAACACCGAAATAAGTAATTGACATGTCAGAGATAAGAATCTCAAGCCAGAATGATATAACTGATAAAGCTGAATCAAAGATTGAATTTTGATAGGTACTGCCCCCTCATGATCGAAATCAAAATGAGATAGAGGAGAAATAACAAATTGATAAATTTTGATCAAATCAAACTAAAGATAAGGTTCTTGATGTAAGATGAAAGATATAAAGATCACAAAACCAAGGTAGATCATTAAGCACAAAATATTATGCCCCAAGGTTGAATTAAAAGAAAAAAAGTGGGGTGAAAGTGAATGGAAGATAGAAGTTAGGAAGACATGGAAAGAAATGGAGAGAAGAAAGAGAATTTGCCCCAAAATCAATCAACTATGCAAGATAGAAAATTTTGATTGATATCACGAAAGAAGATAAGGAAATGAAGATCAGAACATGACCATAGTTGATTAAAAGTCCACAAGAAAGATGAAGGAAACCCTCCCAAACTCATAATGCAGCCTAAAAATGCAGACTAACATGAGGTCTAACAATGCAAGCTATGTGAAAATGCAAAGGTGTACTTGCAATAGAGAAACAAACATAGGATCTTGTATTCATCATTCATTATAGAATGTTAAGGAACTTATTTTCATCATTGGGCCATTATTAACAGACATCAAAAAATCACACAATCATCACTAGTCACAAGTGCAACTATGAAGATATGAATGTGATTTATATTGGTTTGAAATGTGGAAAGATTCTAACATAAGAATCAAAGACATAAAGGTCAAGATGACTTCTATGTTAGCTTACCCAATTTAATGTAGTAAAACCACGCTTGTATCAAGGCATAGAGGCTAGGATGACTGACAGAATGGTTATGGAAAAATAGTGAAGCATAAAGAAAGAAGAAAATAAAAACATGCCCCATGCCCCAAGTCCTCTAGCTATGCATCATGGAGAGACTTATTAGACAAGGACACTCAACAAAAATCAACAACAGTCAGCACACAAAGAAAAGATCATGACATAGCTCAAGCATTAAGTGTTGCATTTAAAAAATTAAGTGTGTTAACTGATACTGAGTTCTAAGCATAAGGATTGAATGCTAGCAAGCAGGTAAGACCACATGAAAAAACTGGGTAATACCAAACTGATAAGTGTTGAAAAACACTCGATATCAAGGGTTGTATCAAAAAATAGAGTTAGGGTGGTATTGAAAAACACCGTTTGTGAGGCGTCCTAAAGACAAACACATCCAAGAGACCAAAGCTAACACAATTATATTGCCCCCTAGACAAAGACAAAGACCAATTCCAAACCAAGGCAATAAGGACAAGGAATGATGGAGAAAAGCTTAGTGTCGTGGACACACGCTAAGAAATAGGGGTGCAAAGGCCTCAATTAACACCCGTTTCTAGGTTTTCACCACTTGGATTTTATTACAATTTTTTCATTTTCATTTTTTTTCTTCTTTTTTTTAGGACTTTTTATAATTTATTTTTGAATTTTTTCTACCAAGGCACCTGTTTCCAGGTTTTCACCAAGGCAATTTTTCTTTTTTTTTTTGAATTTTTGAATTTTTTGAATTTTTTGTATTTTTGGAATATATAATTTTTTTGAAGATACATCAAAGTGCCTATTGCTAGGTTTTCACTAAGATGATCTTTTTTAGGACATTTTCTGATATTTAGAATTTTTGATAAAATATCATTTTTTTAAAATAATTTTAGGATCAATAAATATGTACAAAAGGATGCCCCCAAACAGAATGGGCATCATGGATAGAACTTCTTCAGGTGTAAAACATTTATAGGATTAGGCAACTGTTCTCCCTTTTTTGTAGATAGTAAATAAGCACCTGACCAAAAATTTGTTGTGATAATTTAAGGTCCAAGCCAATTAGGTTCAAATTTGCCTTTTTGATCTCTATGCTATTGATTCTTAGGATTTTCATGTAGGACAAGATCTCCCACTTGGAATTCTCTAGGGTGAACCTTTTTGTTGAAGGCCATGGACATGTGCTTTTGATAGACCCTCATATGGTCAAATGATGCTTGACATTTTTCATCTAGAAGTTATAACTCTTGAAGTCTCATGGTGCAGTAGTCTTCATCTATAACTAGACCATGGAGAGAAACTCAAAATGAAGGAATCTCAACCTCCAAAGGTAACACTGCTTCAGCACCATATGCAAGGGAAATAGGAGTAGCCCCACTAGGAGTACGAATACTCATTCTATAGGCCCACAAAGCCAGATTTATTTGTAAATGCCAATCTCTACCAGTCTTACAGACTGTTCTATGTAAGATTTTAAGAATGGTCTTGTTTGATGCCTTTGCTTGACCATTTCCTTGCAGGAAGTAAATGGAGGACCAATGTTGTTTAATCTTGAATTTTTTGCAGTTGTTTAAGGTCCTTATTTTTAAACTAGCCTCCATTGTTAGTAATAATCTTGGAAGGCACTCCATATCGACAGATGATATGGTTCAGAATTAATAGAGAGACTATCTTGCCCGAGGCAACAAAAAGTGGGACAACTTCTACCCATTTAGTAAAGTAATTAGTTGTAGTGATGATAAATTTGTGTCCACCTAATGAGTTGGGATGAATCTTCCCAACAAGGTCAAAGGCCTAGCGCTGAAATGGCCAATGAGATATAGAAGGAATAATCTCCCTACCTAGAGCATGTATCAGGTTACCATGTTTTTGACACTTTTCACATGACTTTGCAAAAGCTACTGCATCAATCTGCATTGTGGGCCAATAGTACCACATCCTTAGAAACCTTCAATCATGGCAAGACCATTGGAATCTCCCCCATAGATGCCCTTGTGAATGTCAAATCATGCTTGATTGGATTCTTCCTTTTCTAAGCACCTAAGAAGTGTTCCATCTAGACCCCTCTTATACAAATCACCAGTGATAAGGGAATGGCGAGAGGCATTTCAGGTAAGGTTTCTGCATTCAAATTGGTTAAAGGTTTCAGGTATAATGCCATCATGCAGATATGAGTAAATGGCACCATAACGGGATGATTCATGACCAACAAGGGTACAAATGATATGGCTTTCTTGGGATTCAAAGATAAGGTGATGTAGCTCTTCCACCAGGAATTCAAATCTTGATTCATGTTGCTCTAACTGAAGAAGTAAAGCAAGTGTAGCCATAGCATCAGCTACTTTGTTTTCTTCTCTAGGGATTTGCTAAAATATGACAAATGTGAAGTATCTCTTCAAGGAATCAACCATTTTCTTATAAGGTGCCATTTTTTCATGTTTTGTTAGATATTCATCATTAACTTGGTTGATTATCAGCTATGAATCCCCATAGATGTTTAACTTTGTAATTCTCCATTCTATGGCTATCTTAAGTCCATTTGTTAAAGCTTTATACTCAGCAATGATATTTTTACATGGGAACAAAAATTTGTAAGACTTAGGGATTGTGTACCCATGAGGAGAAACAAACAAAACACCAGCTCCTAAACCATTTTGCCTACAAGATCCATCAAAGAACATTTTCCAAGTTCTTTCAGTGATATACATAAGATGTTCATCTGGGAAGTCAACTTGGATAGGTACATCATCTTGTAATGGGAAATCAGCCAATTGATCGACTATGGCTTATCCTTTGATTTCTTTATGCTCAATGTACTCTATGTCAAACTCTGAAAGTATCATCATCCATTTAGCAAGTCTACCTATGAGGGCAGCCTTACTTAGCAAATATTTTAGTGGATCTATTTTTTCTATGAGGTATATAGTATGTGCAAGCATGTAATGTCACAACTTTTGGGAAGCAAACACAACAGCAAGACAAGCCTTTTCAATGCTAGTGTAATTAACCTCATATGAAACAAGAGTATGGCTGATGTAGTATATTTCTCTTTCTTTCCCATTTTCATCAAGTTGAGCTAGTAATTCCCCCAAGGAATATTCTATCACTAAAATGTATAAAATAAGAGGTTTCCTTGGGATAGGAGGCATTAAAATAGGAGGATTTGCCAAGTACTTCTTGATTTGATCTATGCTCTTTTGACAATGCTCATTCCAAATACATTTGAATCCCTTATGTAAGTTCTTATTGAAAGGTTGAGCTCTATCTGCCAATTGTGAAATAAATCTCCTTATAGATTGAAGACATCCTTGAAGAATCCTCATTTGACTAATGTTTTTAGGAGGTGGCATATCAATGATCGCTTGGACATTTTTAGGTTCAACCTCTATTCCTTTTGCTGAAATGATGAATCCAAGTAGTTTTCTAGAGGTGACTCCAAATGCACACTTTTTAGGATTTAGCCTTAGTTGAAATTGTTTCATGTGATCTAGAATTACTCCCAAATTGTCTAAGTGTGTATCTCTTTTTTTAGACTTGGCCAAGGTTTCATCTACATAATCTTCCATATTCTTATGCATCATATCATGAAAAATAGTTTTCATAGCTCTTTGATAGGTAGCTCCTCCATTTTTTTATCCAAAAGGCATAACGTTCCAAAAATAGGTACCTCATGCACAAGTGAATGCAGTCTTTTCTTGATCTTTAGGAGCTATCTTAATTTGATTATATCTAGAAAAACCATCCATCAAAGAATAAATCTCATAACCTGAGGTCATATCCACTATCATATCTATATTGGGGAGTTGAAATTCATCCTTTGGGCATGCTCTATTGAGATCTCTAAAATCTATGCAAACTCGAATGAATTTGTCATGTTTGGAAATTGGTACAATATTTGATATCCATTCAACATAGGCAATATCTCTTATAAATTTGGCACCAAGGAGTTTCTGTAATTTTCCTTTGACTATAAGAGCTATGTGAGCATGCATCTTTCTCAATTTCTGTTTAACTGGTTTGACATTTGGAGCTATGGACAAGTGATGCATAATAATATTAATGTCCAATCCTAGCATATTTGAATAAGTCCACGCAAAATTGATTTTATTTCATTGTAAGAACTTAGTGAAAGTTTCCTTTTTTGTTGGTGACAAGGACTCAGCCAAGTGTACTATCTATGGAGCCTCATTTGTAACCAAATTCATTGCTTGTGTTGGCTCACTAAGCACTGAATATTGATCCTAAAAATAGCTAGGAAGATGATCAAGTACCTCATCCTTAGGTACCCCAGAGAGGTATTCACCCTTGGATACGTCATTTCATTTTACTTTTTTTGGTTCTGACACCACCACGATGGTCACCCAAAATATGTGCTAAAATGTTGACACACTTCTATGAATCATTCCATCCAAGGTTGCTCAAGAATGAGGCCTCAAATATCGATCCATAGCTCTCTAGTCATGGAGTGCAAAGGTGTGAAATGGAGGCCCTCAGAATGACCTAGTTAGTGCCTATGCAAGTACACCACAAAATGAGAGATTCAAATGCATGAAAATGAGATCTACTCTATATGATAAATATGCATGAAAAGAAATTAATCTAGATGATAACAATGCATGGTTAATTTATGAAAGGAAAATACAAATGCAAGTTTAATCTATGAAAATAAACATGAATCTAATCTGCATGAGTACTCATGAATACAAGAAGAAGAAGAAAAGAAGAGAGAAGTTGCAATATCCAAGATCAAGTGCTCAAATCCTCCTCCAAAATTGCTCTCCAAACCTACAGCATAATAATACTTAAAAATTCTATATCCCAAATGAGAAGGAGAGGTTTCCTTTTAAAGAGTAATGGATGGTTGAGATTAAGAGGCAAAAATCAAAGGCTATGATTAAGAGGCAAAAATCCCACCACTTAGGAAGATGTAATGAAAAAGGGATTTTTATTTAATTTATTGCCTTTTTCATCAAATAAAGTGCTTTAAGTGCGGATTTTTATTTATTTAATTAAAAGAGGGGTTTTCTTTCAATTAAATAAATTAGAAGAATTTTGTTTAATTAAATGGGGGGGGGGAATTGAATTTAATTTAATAATAGGAATTTTATTTAATTAAAAGGGAAAAATTTACTTTAATTAAATAAGATAAATTTTATTCAATTAAAAGGGAGATTAAATCTTTTAATTAAATAAGATAAATTTTATTTAATTAAAAGGAAAATTACATCTTTTAATTAGATAAAAATGATCAAACCTTAGGAAATATTGAAATAATTGAATAAATTAAAATTTGATCAAGGAAATTGATTTGAATTGAAAATGTTCCAAAGCATTGATTCAGGAAATTTGATAAAATGATAAAATGGGGCCCAAAGTATAGGCAACCATTTTAGGGTGCATACACATTCATCTTATTCCTGAATATCCACATTGTTCCAATCACATTCTTGTCATGAGGTCTTGGGACCAACTCCCATGTATCATTCTTGATTATCTGATCCAATTCTTCTTGCATAGCACTTTGTTAATCTGATTCATGGCACTCATCTTCAACACTTAAGGGTTCAATATGAGAAAGTAAGCATACCTCTTCATCAATGGTTGAACCTTTTTCTCTAGATCTTGTCAAGACTTTAGCGCTCTGATCTCCAATGATGTCTTCCTTAGAGTGGTATTTAGATTTGTATTTTGATTTTTTAGGAGTGACACTCTCATCTATAATATGTGATTCTTCTAGAACTGGTTTAAGATTATTTCATGAAACATCAATAGAGTCAAACATTTCTTTGATAACTGTGTCCTTACTAATAGGTCTGGGTTCATCTTCAATCATTGGAGCACATTCATAGTATCTTTGTTGAATCATAAATTTCTCATCAATCTTTACATGAGTACTTTCAATGATCTTCTTTAATCTTAGATTAAAACATATATAGGCTTTTCTTTTAGTAGAGTAACCAAGAAAAATACCTTCATCGCTTCTAGCATCAAACTTGCCAATACTGTCATCTCTCTTGATGTAGCACTTCCTTCCAAAGGTTTTGAAGTATTTTACAGTGGGTACATTACCAAACCAAAGTTCATAAGGTGTCTTGTATGTTCCTGGCCTTAATTGGATTCTATTGATAGTATAAACTATTGTATTCACCACATCTTTCCAATAGGTATGAGAAACCTTTCCTTCAATCATGATAGTGCGCGTTGTGTCAAGTATTATCTTGTTCCTTCTTTCTGCTATCTCATTCTTTTGAGGGGTCCTCAATGCACTTAACTGTATTTTGATTCCATGTTCTTCATAGTAATCATAAAAATGGTCAGAGGTGAATTCTCCTCCTCTATCTGATCTCAGACATTTCATCTTCAATCCAGATTTATTTTCAACCTTATCTTTGAATACTTTGAACTTCTCAAAAGCTTCAGATTTGTCTTTTTAGAACGCAACTGGTATCCTTTGTCAAGCAATTGTCCAACACTTAGAAGGTTGCGATGTAAACCATCAACACAAAGAACGTCATCTTCTTTGTTCTTTCCATCTAAGGTAATATAACCTCTTCCTATGATAGGTTTGGGAGTGTTATATCCAAATCTAACCATGCCACCTTTGTACTTATCTAGATGTAAAAATCTATCTTTGTCACCTATCATGTGATGCGAACACTCGTTGTCTATGATCCAGTCTATTCTGATGTCTTTTTTGGAAACTAATGCTAACTCTTGTGCTTCTTTTTCATCTTCAATGTCCATCTTCTAAAGAATTTCTCAATGTCTTTAATGGCAACAAATCCTATTTCATCTTCTCCTAAGTCATCATCAGTTACACCATCTTTGGCATGATAGCATTCCTTAGTGTATTTGGGCTTGTAATCTGATATGAACTTCTTGACTCCTGTAGGACACTTGGATGCAAAGTGGCCAACTTTGCTACATGAAAAACATTTAAATGGTAGCTATCCTTCATATTTCCCTTTACCTTTTCTTTTCTTCTTGGAAATCATATCAATGATTTCTTCTAGTTTAGTGTCAACTTCTTCCTTCTCATTAGAGCTGCTTAAAGTTTTCTTACCATGGACTGAGGCTTTGAAAGTTGTTTCCATTTTTAGGTTCTGTCTTTAATCTTGATATCTCAAATGCAGATATTTTTTTGATCAGAGTTTCTCTTTTGAAGTCCTTTGAGAATTGCATGGTTTCATCCAAAATGTTAATCTTGCTTTCATAATTTGCTATCAATGTGGTCATCAGTTTGTCCATTATATCATCCTCTGAAATTTCTCCACGATTATTCCTTTATACCAGATACTGCTTCGTTAATCCTTTGATTGTAAGCTCTGATGTTCTCTTCAAGTAGCATCTCTAAATTATTGTATATTTTCTTCCATGTCTTTCTATGCACATTCTTTGCTTGGATGTTTCCTTCAAACATATCTTCTAAGTATTTCTAGATTGAATATGCTTTTTCTACCTTCTTGATCTCATAAAATTCACTATCAGTTAGGGCATTGATTAGGGCCTCCTTGTCAATTGCATTTTGAGTGAATACTTCTTTTTGTTTATTTGTAGAGTCTTCTTTTGCAATGTCTTTCAAGATGGGAACATCAATTTCATGAGTAGAAATATCATAGATCTCAAAACTAACACACTGAAGATGTGTTATCATTTTTTTCTTCTAATCAAGATAGTTCTCTCCATCAAACTTAGGACTCGATTTCTTGAAGTACGCCATTTGATCTACCTTAAGCTGTTAGGATTTCTCTCCAAGGCACTTGGATCTAATAGTAATTGTTTGAATATTCCCAAGGGATAACTAAAGGGGGGTGAATCATTTATTGGATAGTTTAATTATTTTCTCCAATTAATTATAGAATAACATTAATTATTAACACATTCAGATAATGCAAGATAGAACACAACAATTTTGGTTACGGGGAAACCAAATATGTAAAACCCCCAGTGGTAATTAGCACCCACAAAGAATTGTACTTCACTATAATTATCCCTGTTAGAAGATCTTGCAACCCTATTATGAGTTTTTCTTTACAATGAAATAAGTACAGTGACCTGGTTAAGGGTCTAACCCTGTTAGGAGTATTTTAAGAAAAATGTTGTTAGGGGTGAGGACTCACTATCCAAAAAGCTCATTGTTAAAAAGATGAAGACTACAACCTTCAAAAAAATAGATATGCACTAAATCTCATGAGTGAACTATTTGACTAGACCCATTGTCTTGATCAGTTCCAGTGTATTGTATGCTTACACTTCTTCTTCACATAGATCTTTTCTTGATGAATGAAATGTCTTTACTATCCCAAAACAATGGACATTTTATTATGTACTTTATCTATCTCTTCACTTTTAATTCACACTTTTCACTCATCAAATGAACTACTATAAGTATCTTCCTTAAAATATGTCATCTTAGTCAGCTTTAGGAGTCCCTTCAATACTTCTCTAGTCAGCCAAATCAAGCACACAACCTGATTAGAACCATGCAACTCAAACTAAATAGATGTGATGCTTCACATAGTTGACTCTACCAAATTGACTCAATTATCCCACTTATGTTAGAACATGTTTAGCACCTTTAGATAATTATTGTTAACTCATAAATAAACATGAATTCAAACACACATATTGTGAAGATAGGCACAACTCAAGAAATAATGTAATTACGTCAGCTCTTAATAGATAATCTCTAGAAACTATAACTGCCACAAAATATTAACATACCTCAACTGAAACTGCATATCTGAATCTACGTAAATGTGCATGGTGTAGTAACTATGTCTGAAACATAAAAATAACCACGCAAGAATTTCATATGTCTATACTAAAAATTGAATACAGTTCACTACTGTATACTATATGTTGTCATCAATGACAAACATGCAGTCAATTATTTGCACAGTAGAAAATCTCCAACAAGAACAACCAAAGAAGGAAACCTACATGGAAAAATACTGTCCTACATACAAGATGAATGGGCACACAAGTCTTTAATGCTGGAAAAATAAAAGAAAAGCATAGAAGCCAAAAAGTCAAGAAACTCCCTATCAACCAAAGAGAATCGATAATCAATATATATGGGACTATAATACATGGAAAAACTATACAACATGTGGTAGATATGGTCACATTACTACAAACTGCATGAGAGCATGGACCAAAGTGTCTAGAGGCTGGTCAATCCTTGGAATGGAATGCTTATACTATCACAAAGTTGGTCATCTCAAGAAATATTGCAAAGAATGAATGATAGAGACAAGCACATATCCCAATGGAAACACCATTGAAGATATCAAGAGGGCTAGAGACAAAGTGTGGAGAAAAGCTTCAAGCAATGACAAATCTAGACCAAGAAATGCAAATGGTGACACCCCATCCAATGGATCTAGTGACATCACCACCCCCACTTAAAGTTGAACAAGTATGGAACTACACTATGCCAAGTGATATTTTGCATCAGTTCCATTATATAAATTGATAGATAGTCAAAATCTGCATAATAAAGATGCATGCTATGTTACTTGTTTCAATTCTGATAAAACAACCCCATTGGTATACACATACCAAAAATCATCGATGAACATAAGGGATGAGTTGTTTACACTTACCAAAAATTGTTGGTCAACACATAAAATGGCTAAGTTACCAATGTAACCTGACACCTGTCAGCAAGAAGGCAAAGTGACAAAGTTGTCATGACAGAATACTGATATTCATCAGTAAAAGAAAATTTGTTAACAATAATTCTGAGCATCATGTTAACAACAATGATGATTTTAAAATTCTTCCCGATGAACTCCATCTTCATGTCCCGATGAATCATTGAGAATTAATGACAAAGACCTTGGGAAAAAAGGCTATAAATAGACAATGGGACAACTTCATTTTGCACCCGCGATTTGAAGGGAAAGCAGAGTGATTGAAGAATAAAAGGAAAAACATCCAAAAATGAATCCAAGCACATAGAAAACAAATATTTCACTACTAACATGTATCTAAGTAAGTACCAAAGGCACCGAAAGATCTCTGTTGCTAATTATTCAAGAAAGCCCTAGAAACTTGAAAAACAATGGCAACGACATTCAGAACCTTAAATTTTAAGAGTGAAAAAAAAATATGGTTAAGTTGACCAATAATAAAACATGTGTAGAGCCCAAATATAAGATATGCCTAGATATTGTATTGCAACCTGATGAAACTGACACATTTTCTAAAATCCCACCTAGGGTTTTTCTCATAGAAGATGTTAGGTCTTATATTCACTGCAAGATCACCAAACTAGGAGATCTAGATATGGATGAAGCTTATAAGAAGCTTTGTGATGCAAAAGGGAACCTAAAGGAAGAGCACAAACACTTAGAGGTCAAAGGGATAACTAATGCCCTATATTTCCTGAGGGACTTCAAGACTGACTGGATTAGGTTAGTGCTTAGCATATTGCATGACCAGAAGTTGTGGTTGGATCAACCCAAACAACTAACCAAGGATGTCCTTCATGCTTTCACTAGTTATCCAATAACCAACAAGGCCAAGGCTCACAAGCATCCCTCTAGGCCAGAAGTCACAAAACTCAAAAAATTTGAATGGGACAACAAAGGTCTGAAAGTAAACACCATCACTGACGAGGAACTCAGGTTTGGTGCATGTGTGATTGGTTATAAATTCTTTCAAGAAATAAGGTTGAACAAGATATCTGCAACATCAGTAAGCATGGCTTACAAGATTGTAACCAAGGGCATATAGATGGATCTATGTGAGATCTTGTCAAAACAACTTGATGAAAACATGAAACCATCATGTCTATAAAAATGAAAACATCTAAGTTGGTTCACTTATCATGTGTATCTTTTTCTACTTTCAAGAGTACTTTCCTTCAATAGAAAAATTAAAATGGGATACTACAAAACCACTAACATTACAGATTAGTGAATTGATTAAGTCTCTAGGAGAAAATTTTGAATTTGTTATGACTGCATACTTCCTTGTATTCAACAAAAATATGATGGAAAGGACAAGGATCCCTAAACAACTTGTTGAAAAACATAGGGATGAGATATCTTTTATCGTGGACAGATATTTCACCCACATCAAAATAGTTGTACCAAGGACATCTTGGTTAGCACCACTAGATTATGAAATCAACATAGATCAGGCTACAAGTGCAATTGATGCATTAATAAATGAGCCTATTGATAGCAAGAGACTAAGGTTTGGAACCTATGAAGAGGCTAGATCTAAGATAAAAAGAGGCCTATAAATAAAGAAGACTATAAATAAAAAGGATAATATGGTTAAGAATCTCAAGAATATTCTATTGGTTACGGAGGAGGAACACGAACAACGAGAGGAAACTAATGAATGGGGCACCATCGGTGAGGACAAGAAGAATAGAAATCAGATTCTGAGGAGATTAAATCTGATACACCTCCACCTCCTACAAAGAAGTAGAGAATGAGGGGTCAAACTACTAAGAATGACACTACCCCTCTTAAGAAAGGTCAAGTAAGGACCTATAAGAGGAAGCAGCTAGCAAAGAAAATCAAGCAACAAAATGTGAAAACAACACCTCCAAAGAAGAGGAAAATATTGGTTAGGAAAAAGGATGACATAGAGGATACTAAAGATGATGAGCCTGATGTAGTAAAGAAGAATTTTAGGAATCAAACTATTGATGAGGCAGCTGAATCAATTGTTGCATCTGGCACCATGTCTAACAAGAAAATCAGACAATGGGACACACTCAAACCAGAAGACCAAAACAAGATACAATATTCCATAATAAGGGCAATGGTCAAATACAAATTTGTACCAGCTAAATTTTTCAATCAAATACCTAAAGAGTTGGGTAAAAGGTTATCCCAACAATGGTCATATGCTCTACAAACTAAGAGAGCACTTGTAAAACTAATGCCTCCTGAATCAAAAGTTGAAGAAATAAAAGAAATTATGAAGAAGCACTCAGGAAAATTTGTAGCCAAGATAAGGGCATACAATGTGCTAGAGGATAAATTTATAGAGCTAGATACTATGACCAAAAAAAAATGGAAACAACTCCTAGATCTTCCAGAAGAGTCAACAAGTGGTGAGAAATAATTACTTCTCACCAATACACCTCATAGAGAGGAGGAGAAAGATGAACAAAGTCCTCAACACATTGCTTTGGAAAATAGAGAAGACATGGAGCCAATAGATTTGGAAAAAGTCATGGATATCTTGACATTCAAGACATCACAAACTATGAATCTGATAAAGATCCATAGAAGAAAGGTGATGTTATATTCATAACACTTAAGGATCAGGGACAACAACAAGAATTATAGACATCAGATGGTAAAGAAATTAATGTTGTTGATGAGACAATACAGGACATAGCAATCATGGACTTTACCAAACCAAACCCTACAGAGGATACAAAAATATGAGGTTGTCACTGCTCAAATAGATCAAACCAAAAAGAAGGAGACCGCTATGGATACAGCCCAAGCCATCACACAATTAAATATGCTTGTATTAATGAAGGCAATTAATATATTAGAGGGAAATGATGGATTTGATATACAAGACACAAGCACACCCAAGGACAAGGGTGATACTGAAGTAACAAACACTATAAATAACACAAAGGATAGAACTGTAGAGCAAGCTACAACTGATGATCAGAAAGATGAGTCTACTGATCAAAATAAAGAAGAAACACAAAAGGAAGAGGAGGAAAAGAAGAAAGATAAGAGTGAAGAAGAAAAGAAGAATGAGATGGAAAAGAAATCAGAAGAAAAATCTGTAGAGACCCAAGGTTGATGGATAGACATCTTCACCAAATCGATAGGTGCACCTCGAGCACAAGACACAAGAAGCATCTTCTAGGAATCCTTCACCAAGAACTTCAGAGAGAAAAAATAAACTAGCAATGTTAGTTCATACATCCGTGTCCCCACAAGTCTCAAAGAAGAAGAAGAATAGCAAGCATAGAAATCTAGTCACACTAGATGAAATCATTGAGATACATGTTTGTGATCTGAGGACATTGGATCCAGCTGAATTGACCAAACATGAAAAAATCTATGAGAGAAAGGCAATGCAAGACAAACTAAGGAAAGCAACAAAAGAAGCAAAGGTACTAGAAGTAGCAAGAGGTATACTTTAGCAAATAGTACTAGATATAGACATTGATCAAATTTCCCCAATGCTTGATCAATTGGTGGTACTCATAGATGCAATAACATCTCAGAACATAGATGCTGAGAAGGTCATTGAAGAAAGACTTGAACATAAGTATGAGTTCAAGATAGATAAGAAAATAAGCCAGGAAGTGGCATTAAAAATGTAAATCTTTCAGAATTAGTGAGCACAATTGACCCAATCATCTTAGAAGTGATTACCTTGATAATAAAATTGTGTACACTTGATCAAATCACACATGAGTATACCAAAAAGATAGCACAAATTGATGTTGATCTTAAGTCAAGTGCACAAAGTCTCACAAATAATGAAGAAGCAATTAAATTACACAATGAGAAAATCAAACAAGCTAAAAAATTGAGACAGGACATACAGATTGTAGAGATGAAATACAAAGATAAGGTAAATGAGCTCCAAGCTCAACTCTTACCGACACTTTCATTACTCCAACAACATGTGACAGAGGAAAACACACTAATTACCAACCCCAAAATGTCTGTCCTAGACAACATTTATGATATGAATGTGAGGCTATAACTAGAGAAAATGGCCCTAGAACTCCTACAAGAAAAATGGGAGAAATTTCTCAAAGATATTAAGACCACCCATTATCATATTCTTGACACATTGTAAGTTGCACATTTTTGTCAATTTTTGACATCTTATAAGTTGTAAATTTTTTGTGAGGAATCGTGTTTCTCAACCTTACATATTTCCTTACATTTGATATTTTCCAAATGTCGGCACTTTGGACAATGTGTAAGGTAATCATGACTGAAATGGTTATATGACAGATTCCTATGATGGTAATTAATATTTGTAAGAGCTAATTGTGAAAGACTTGATGATGGGTGAAGACATGCAAGACATGTGGCAACTAATCATGTTGAGTACCATACACTCTTTTGCAACCGTGGGGTTTAAAAAAAAAATTTGGGTTCCTATTTTCTTGGAGAATGGTAAAACCCTAATACAGTTGTCTTTGGAAGTTGCCCTAAAAAGGGAAGTGCATGATATAAGCATTTTTTAGGGTTGTAAATCTGAGTGAGAAGTTAGTGTATTGTTGGAACATTTTTATGTTTCCAAATTTGTCTTGAAGTGTCAATTATCTCCTGAAAGAACTTGCATTGCAAGTGTATTGTAAACACTAATAGTTTTGAATAATACATTGTGCAGGTTTTGGAGTGCTGGGTTTTTTTACTGAAAGGTTTTCCCTAGGGTAAATAATTGTTTCATTCTCATTTTTCTATGTATGCATGTTATTGTATTATCATTTTGTAATTTCTAAGGGTTAAAGCTGAATTTGCATGATCCTCTTCTCAGGAGTTTAGCGTAGGGAACTATTTTATGCACACTTAGTTTCCTTTTAGTTGGTATCAGAGCCTGGCCAATTTTGGTTCTATTTGTTAGGGTATGGGTTTTTTGAGCTAATGTCTAGTTCAGTGGGAGTATTGTTGTAGAGTATTCATAACCTTATTGCATGAAGAGATGGCAGGTTCTTCATAGAGTAGAATGGAAGTGGAAAAGTTCAATGACACAAACTTTGAGTTGTGGAAAATCAAGATGGAAGACATGCTCATAGACCGTGATGTATGGGAGGAGGTTGATAATGATATCAAAATAGTAAACATGCCTCAAGAAGATTGGGATATGAAGGATTGGAAAGGTAAGGGTCTCATTAGACTCTGTCTAGTAGATTTTGTTCTCCTGAATGTTCTCGATGAGAAGATCGTAAACAAATTGTGGACACAGCTTGGGTCTGTGTATCAGGCCAAGTCCTTGGTGAGTAGATTGTTCCTAGGAAATAAGTTGTATTATCTGAGAATGGAGGGAGGATCCATTGCAGATCACCTAAATTTGTTTAACATGTTGATTGCACAGTTCACATCAACTGGTGTCAAGTTGGAGGGGGAGGATCAATATATGACCCTACTATGTTCCTTGCCAGATTCATGGGACCATCTTGTGATGGCCCTTGGGAGTACTATTGTCACTTTCAAAATGGATGATGTGGTGTCCTCACTATTATCTAAAGAGATGCGAAGAAAGACTTTAGATTCAACTAAGGAAGCCCTTGTTGTTCGCGGTAGATCCAAAGACAGAGGAAAGAAAAATGACAATAAGTCTAAAAAGGGTAGATCCAAATCATGTGGGAAATCTAAGAGTCCTAGAAATTCTAAGGTAACATGTTGAAATTGTGGTAAGACTGGGCACTTCTGTAAGGACTGCAAAGAGCCAAAGAAGAAGAGGAAAAGCCCAAATTCAAATTCTAAAAAATCTCAAGAAGATGGTGATGCTTTTGTTGTATCCTTGGCCACTCATGCATCTGATGATATGTAGCTGATTGACTCGGGTGCTTCTTTTCACATGACCTCTCATCAAAGTTGGTTATCAAAGTACAAGGAGTTTTCTAGTGGAAAGGTGTACGTAGGTGATGATTCTCACCTAGAGATAGTTGGACGAGCAAGAGTCACTATCAGATTCCTTGATGGATGAGTAAAGGGGATCAATAGGGTAATTCACATCTTGGGTTTGACATGAAACCTGTTATTTGTAAGTATGTTGAATGATGTAGGTGTGCAAGTTGTTTTTTCAAAAGATGGATGCAAGATGATTAGAGGTGTTATAGTGCTCACGAAACGTAGTAAGAGAGGTACCCTATTTGAGCTGGATGCTTGCACTTCATAGTGCAATAGTTCTTTTCTCTCAAGCAAGAGAGTAGAAGTCACTTCATCTCCACCATCTGAACTAGCAGTGAAAAATTCTATGGTAATGGGTTTCGATGGTAGTGTAGCAAGTGTACCTAAGGGTGCTAACACTTTGCTAGGCAAACTTCCTACAAAAAAGACAATGTTGTGGCATATGAGATTTGGCCACATTGGTGAGAAGGGTCTTAGAACCCTGAAAAATAAAAAACCTCATTGAGGGGTTAAATGATTGTAGTCTCAAGTTTGACTTCTGTGAACACTGTGTTTATGGTAAGAAAAATCATGTTGAGTTTTACTCTAGTTCTCACAAGTCTTCTAGTATTTTGGATCTTATCCATTCAGATGTGTTTGGTTCTATTAAAGTTCCTTCACTCTCCAAATCTATATATTTTGTATCTTTTATAGATGATTATACTAGAAGGACATGGATTTATTTCCTTAAACACAAGACACAAGTTTTCAGTCAGTTCAAGGAATTTAAAGCTCTCATAGAGAATCAGACTAGTAAAAGAATTAAGTGTGTGAGAACTGACAATGGTAGTGAGTTTTGTCTGACAGAGTTTGAATAGTTCTATAAAGAATTAGGGATCGAGAGGCATAAGACAACTTCTTATACCCCACAACAAAATGGAGTTGCAAAAAGGATGAACAAGACACTGATGGAGAAGGCTAGGAGTATGCTTAGTGGAGTTGGCCTCGAACAAAGGTTTTGGGTTGAAGCTATGGCCACTACTTTCTATCTAGTTAATAGATCTCCTACATCAGCTCTTGTTGGTAAGACAGCCATGGAGGTGTGGTCTGGTAAGAAGCCTTCAGTTAGACATCTTCATGTTTTTGGTTTTGAAGCTTATGTACATGTGCCTAAGGAGAGAAGATCTAAGTTGGAAAACAAGGCTGTAAAATGTATCTTCATTAGCTACAGTGTTGGTGTGAAAGGATACAAGTTTTGGGATCCTATGATTGGTAAGGTGTTTTTTAGCATAAATGTTATTTTTAGAGAGATAACACCTTCTCCTATTGTCCTACAACCACATAAAAAAGAAATGAAAGAAGATGTTGTTCAGTTGCCTCCTACAACTAAGAAGACTGAACAAAGAGATCATGATGGATCTGATGATGAGGAGAGCTCTAGCAGCTCTAAAAATTTAGAAGTAGAGGTAGAAAAACCTCAACCTTAGCCCTTGAGGAGATCCGTGAGAGAAAGAAAGAAACCAGAGAGGTTTGGATTTTCTATGTTAGATTACAATTGTGCTTATGCCTTGATTACAAACACTGATGAGCCTAGATCTATGAAAGAGGATATAGGTATGGAAGATGCAGGTTCCTAAATTGAGGCCATGGATGATGAGATGGCTTCATTGGAGAAGAATAGAACTTGGGACCTAGTACCTTTTCCTAAAGGATGAAAACCTGTTGGAAGAAAATTGGTTTTTAAGAAGAAATTTTGTGCAAATGGAAGTGTTGAGAGGTATAAGGTCAGATTGGTTGCAAAGGGGTATTCACAGGTGGAGGGAATTGATTATGGTGAAATATTCTCTCCTGTTGCAAATCTTACATCCATTAGATTTCTGTTATCTCTAGCAACATCATATGATTTAGAGGTAGAACAAATGGATGTGAAGAAAAATTTCCTTCATAGTGATTTGGAGGAAGATATCTATATGTCACAGCCTGAGCACTATATTTAGAAAGGTAAAAAGTCTTTGGTTTGCAGATTAAAGAAGTCTCTGTATGGTTTGAAACAATATCCTAGGATATGGTACCTTAAATTTGATGCCTTTGTGTTGTTGATTGGTTTTCTAAGATCAAAATCAGATCATTGTGTTTATTTCAAAGTTGACAAGGATCGCCTTCTTATTATTGCATTATATGTTGATGATATGTTGTTGATTTGGAAGGGTATGGGTATGATTTCTGATTTGAAGTCTCTGTTGGCAGCACAGTTTGAGATGAAAGATCTAGGGATAGCCAAGTATATTATGGGTATGGAAATTAGTAGAGATAGGTCTAACATAAAACTTTGGTTGAGTCAGAGTAAGTATGTGAAGTTTATGTTGGACAGGTTTAGCATGGAAGGTTGCAGACCATTGTGTGTTCCTGTTTCTATGGGAACAAATTTATCTATGGATGATTGTCCAAAATCTCCTAGTGAGGTGGAAGACATGAGAAAAGTACCTTATGTGAGTGTAGTTGAAATCCTTATGTATGCTATGGTCTGTACTAGACCAGACATTTCCCAAGTAGTGGGAGTCCTGAGTCGATTTATGGCTAAACCTAGACGGGTACATTGGGATGTAGTTAAGAGAGTGTTCAAATATTTGAAGGGTGCATTAGAGTATTGCATATGATATCAGGGAAAATCTTCTAGAGCTCCGCATTCAGTTTTTATTCATGGGTCTGTGGATTCAGATTGGGAAGGTGACATTGACAGCACGAGATCCACCAGTGCCTATGTGTTTAGTATGTTTGGTGGTGCCATCAGTTGGATGAGTAAGCGATAACCTATGGTCACTTTGTCCACAACATAAGTAGATTACATGGAAGTTACTCATGCTTATAAGGAATCTATTTGGCTTAGAAGACTATATTCAGATGTTTGTGTTTCTATAGGAGAGATTACAATTTATTGCGACAGTTAGAGTGCTCTTTGCCTTGCAAAGAATCCAACTTGCCATGCCAGAATGAAGCACATTGATGTACAATTTTACTTTGTGAGAGATATGGTAGAGGATGGAAAGGTAAATTTGGAGAAGTTAGATAGAGTAAATAATGTTGTGGATGCATTTACAAAACCTTTGGGAACAATGAAGTTTAGATGGTGTTTGGAGTCTATGGGCCTCTCGGCCTATAGTAATTAAATCTTGTTATTTCCTTTGTGTCTTACAAGGTGTTTGACAAGTGGGAGAACATTAGGAATAAGGTGTCTCAACCTTGTATATTACCTTACATTTGATATTTTCCAAATGTCGGCACTTTGGACAATGTGTAAGGTAATCATGACTGAAATAGTTATGATGGATTCCTATGACGGTCATTAATATTTGTAAGAGATAATTGTGGAAGATTTGATGATGGGTGAAGACATGCAAGACATGTGGAAACTGATCATGTTGAGTAATGTACACTCTTCTACAACCATGGGGTTCAAAAAAAAATTTGGGTTCCTATTTTCTTAGAGAATGGTAAAACCCTAATATGGTTGTCTTTGGAAGTTGCCCTAAAAAGGGAAGCGCATGATATAAGCATTTTTTAGGGTTGTGAATCTGAGTGAGAAGTTAGTATTTTTTGGAACATTTTTATGCTTCCAAATTTGTCTTCAAGTGTCGATTATCTCTTGAAAGAACTTGCATTGCAAGTGTATTGTAAATAGTAATAGTTTTGATTAATACATTGTGTAGGTTTTGGAGTGCTGGGGATTTTTACCGAAAGGTTTGCCCCAAGGTAAATCACTATGTCATTCTCATTTTTCTATGTATGCATGTTATTGTATTGTAATTCTATAATTGCCAAGGGTTAAATATGAATTTGCACAATCCTCATCTCAGGAGTTTAGTGTAGTGAACTATTTTTTGTACACTTAGTTTCCTTTAATTTTTGTCATTAGTATCAAATAAAGGGGGAAATGATATATACAGTTCAGTTAGTATAAAATGGGAAAATGAATAGAGGAAATGATATGTATAGTCATACAAATGAAAGAGAAAAGAGTAGGGAATGTATAGTATAGAGACAAGTATACATATGTACATATATACTTATACTATACTGGTGCATATAGTTAGGGGGAGTCATATAATGATAAGGATATAGACATGGTGTACATACTATATACTTTAGTATTATGCACATATAAGTTTTTGATACTAATTTCAAAGGGGAAGATTGAAGGAATTGTATTTTTCCATTAGTATACACAAGGAAAAACATAATCTACACCATCAGTTTACACTGTACCAAAAGAAAGGACACAACACTACCCGATGCCAAGGTTACCAGATACTGTAAAGTTCAAAGCATCCCGATAAACACTAATTAGTTCTACCTGATGAAAAAAAGGTTAATGGAACCCAATGAGTAACAGCAATGCAACCCGATGCAATAATAAAGAAAGGAACCCAATAGACAAAGGGAACCTAATGATCAGTTCAACAAATGAACGCCAACAAACTTTCAGTTCATTCTGACAATCAATTTTAGAAAATAAGATTCCTAGTAGTAGTTAAACACTAGTAGAATATTATTTTGGTTCTACAAAATACATACCATTTAATCCCATTTGGCCTTATCGGGACCCCCTTCTTTATTTGGCCTTTATCTCTTTCTAGTGGTTTAAGAAGTATCTCAGGATAAATGAGACTAGGTATCCAATAAGTCAGATTGAGGACTCTTAGGGAGGCCCCCAAAAGTTGGGTATCATCTTGTTTTCCCTATTAGTATTTTCCTCCTACCCTCCTTTTTAGTTTTTTGCTTGTCCCTTTTTTATTGTTTCTCACTTACTCTAACTTAGTATTTTTTCCCTTTCATACTTTCAATGTTTCACAGATACCCATACCACCAAAAAATCAAAAGGTTAAAGTTTTATGCCCCTTTAACCCTTTTGCACTTTTGGAGTTTCAAAGGTCATGTTAGCTCTGAAATGCCAAATGTTAGTTAATGTCCCTTTTTTCCATTTAGAATTTCAAAGTTTCAGAGGCCAAGTCACCCCCGAAACACTGAAATACCAAAGACCGAGCATCACAATCAGGGATGGAGTGTCAAACTTTCGTAGCCTGACACTACAATGTTCCTGATTATGTCAACATGCAATCTCATTTATAAAAGGGGTTTTCAGTTTGTTTTTGTTCATTCTCCAATTTTTCTATCCTCTCAAGCCCTGATTGCACTGATTAAAATCCTCCCGTAAGTTGCCTTCATCATTATGCATCTTTTGTGCTAGTAGTTTCGACTTCATTCAATCATTCTCGGGCTTGAGCATCATAGTTGTCTTCCGTCTTCATAGCTTGTTAGGTAGGGTTTCATTTTTTTTATGTTTATTTGGTCTTTTGTTCCTTACCCTTGTTTATGGTTTTTCTTTCTTCCTCATCTAATTTTAGGCAATGCTTATGTCATATCATTTTATAGTTCATACTTTGCATTTTGTCCCTCTTTTGGAGTCTTCAATACTTCACACTCTGAAACTCTAAAAGTCTCATAGCTTGGAAAGGATATTTGGTGTTTTCATGTTTCATCGACTAAAATAATCATATACGTTCAACACGCAGAAAGTGTAAAGCCCCATGGGGCCATAATTGACTAACTTTGTAGCTCCCTTTTTGAAAGCTTCTCACTTTTGGTGTTTTCCATGTCATAAGAAGTAAAGTGACTAATATGCCAAGGCTTGTGACATTTTGTAGTTTCAGACCTTCAAGATTTTGCACCACTGTAATGTCATCGAACTACGAAGGTCCCAACTATGAAAAGTCTAGCGAGCTTTATGTTTCAAAATTTTTTTTTTTTTTTTCTTTAGGGTTTGCTTTCTTTGCTTGGATTTAGATTAGTATTTTTATTTTATGGTTTCAATAATGGATATCTAAGAGTACAATTTGCATGTAGAATGCTATAAAAGACAACAATTATGTTGATGAAGTACCACTTCAAAGTGTACAACACCCCCACCAAGATGGGGAACCTATATTGAGATATCATAGATACTGACATTGGACACTTGAATTAGGATTCATTCCTAAGAAATTGTGCGAACCTGGCAGGAAGATTGTTAGATTTCACTTCCATGGTCTTAGTGGGTCTGGTAAATGCAACATCTCATCCCCTCTCCATCCTTTCACCAGATTTGATAATGACCCTAGCTCATCACTACATCTAAGACAAAAAGGTGGTGAAGAACATGACCAAATATATTGTGGTAGACCTAAGGCCAAACACCATCAAAGATGTTTTCCATCTACAAAAAGGGGTCGATCACTTCTACCCAATAACCAAGGAGAGAGGGATGAGATGGTTTGAAGTTAATATTTTGGATTCTTATAACACCATTAACAAAGAAGATCTCATTCAACAACTCCTAAAGAATAAACTAGATACAATTAAGATGACGAGAGGGTATATGAATGAAGATATAAAGGTTACAGTAACCATGTTGAGCTATGTGTATGTTCTCCCCCTAGCACACCATTTAGAGCCATAGATGATCCAAATCATAGAGAATATCAAAGGGAGACAGGTCAAGTCAATTGAGGAACAATACTAGGTGACAACTTGGATTTGCAGTTAAGATATGTATAATGTAACCCTAGGTTCTATATGACATCTTATATTGTGTACCTCCTCGCTGCCAGAGCTAACTATCTAGGCCTCATTAAGAGAGGGGAATTCAATGACCAAAATGCATGAACATACATTATATACCCCAAACTATCAAGGAATGAGAAATTGAAGGATGACATTCCAAAATACTAGATTATAAATGACACTTTTGTTTTTGCAATCATAAGATCCATTAAGGGAGACTATCCCAATAGGCTCTCAGAGGAAGCTATAGACTAGGTACTAGAAATTGGAGCTTAGTATATTCAATACAAAATCTTTACCTACATTTGGGTTGTTGTGAGTACCATTAGTCCCAAAAGAATTCCACATTATCCACCCAAAAGGGTTGTATTACTAGAGATAGGTAGACAACTTGCAGATGCTTATGAGGTTATTAGATTGAATAAGAAGCACTGCCAGGACTTCCATATCTCCATAGGATCCCAAGGTTTTACCATAATAGTGTGTCCCACTTTTGGCCAACTTTGACACTGAGACTAACATTCTAAAAAAATAAAACTTCACTTTCGGACATATGTTGTCGCAAAACCACTAAGAATTTGAAAATGGTGTAAATTAGTGATTTTTACAATTTTGTTTCTAGATTCTAAATTTTTTTTTAAAATTTTGGAATTGATTTGTATCCATTTTTCCTTCTCCTTTGAAAAGTGGTTCGTATGAAAATCAGCAATTTTAAAGAGTGATTGTCACTTGGGTCATCATAAATTTTTTTTTTCAAAAATGATAATGATGTAATTCTTTTGAGGTTAGGTTTGTAACACTAATACCTAGAGGATCCAATTGGTGTCATTCAAATTGGTTTGAAATTTTATAGTTTGTTGAGTTATGAAGTGACACTATAATTTAGACATAGATTCATTTGGATTGCTCTAACTTGATATGTATGTATCAAAATTCATTTTTTTCTTTTTTTGGTAGAAAGCTAACATAAATTCCTATTTCCTACATATTTTCATAATTTTTTTTCCTGGTTTACTATTTTCCCCGAAGTGTCAAAGAGAGAGGTTGCTAAATGATGAGAAAAATCTATATTTAATTAAAATAAAAATAGAAAGTCACACTGAGCTCAATATATATTAAAATTATAGTCATTGTAAATATTGTTTTAAATAGCATCATTTGCCATTTGGATTTTAGAAGATTGTATTATTTAGTACTTGATTGAGACCTTGAAAGGTACAAATTTGCAGAAATTTGTTGGCATTGGAGAGGAATGCCAAATTCAGGGGTTCTCTCGAACATCCCTTCTAGTGAACCCCCCATTGAAAATTTGCACAAATTGCTTGTTTTTTGTTGATTCAGAGAGTTCACTTGAATTGGGTCTAGTTAGAGAAAACCACCATTTCAACTAGTTCATGCAATGGGGTTTTTTCCCTTCGTGCAATCACCTCCATTCGCTTGAAGGGATCAAAAATGAAAAAGTAGGAAACAAATTTATGGGATCACCCCCACTCTTTAAAAGATGTCAAGGTCTATAAATTTATAGAGATAGATTAGGGTGAGTTCCTCCTAAAATAATCCAAGTCAATAAGCATCAGGTTCAACCCCATTGAGACATTCAGCCGCATTATAGGAAGACATTATCAAAATGAACCTTATATATAAGATCATTAGATCATTTGCATTGATGACTACACAGTGAGGATTTGGTATTATTATCGAATGTGATTTCAACTAGATGACAATAAATTGGAGGTGAAAATCTCTTCCAAAGTGTGGGATAAATATTCTCAAGATGTATTAGATCCATTCTATAATCAAGATAAAGTATATACTTAACATATTATGAATGCTGAGGTTGACAAAGATAAAAATGATTCAATTGACTTTAAGGGTAGACATGTGATTGAGCTCAAAAAGAGGTGGAAAAAGAGGCCTTTCAAGTTAGATATGGTTACTATGAAGCCTCAAATAAATCCACCTTTCAAGGTAGAGAAAGATAAGTGAGAGAGAGTAAATGTCTCAACTTTCAAATAGGTTTCTCCCATGTAGCCAAAATAGTTTACATGCATGACAAGCCTTCCACCTATCGTCTTATAGAGAAGAGGAAAAAAATAGGAGAGAGGAAAAGGTGTTAACACACCTCCTATTACAAAAGAGGTTGACATTCGATCTTAGGTACCTAGGGGCCCTTCCATGTTAGGGTTAAGAAATGGGGATAGAGAGCCCTAAGTAAGGAGAATGTTTATAAAAGAAAGAGGGATTTAGCATTACCACAAATAGAAACATTTCCCTAAGAAGAGGAGGTAGAGGAAGATGATGTCCCTTTGGTTAGAATAACTTGCCAGGCTATTGTGACTACCAAAAGAACAAAGCAATTAAGTTTTTCTCAAACCCAAGTGCAAAAGGATCCAATCAATTTGGAGATAAGTACAGAGGTTGAAATGACTAAGGGTGACTTAGGTTTAGATGTATTTGATCTTTCATATTTTGAGAATATTCTTGGATTCTTTGGCCCCCCAATTGAATTTGTTAACCCAAAGTTTGACTCCATGATAAAATTAGAACAAACATTCCCCTAAGTGTAAGGACATGTGGGAGAAACTATTTTTCATAGAAGGATACATGACAGGAGGAGAAAGGAGATGGAGTAGAAAAACAAATAATAGAGCCCAAAGAGGGAGAAATTCACACAAATATGGTAACAAAGGAATCCAAAGGTGATGATGAAGTACAAATACTCAAGACAAAACTATTTTGACTCCTCCAACTCCATTAGTGTCATAGGTAAAAGCCAAAGAGGTACCCCTACGGGAGGAGAAATGAGAACCAACTATTGGGTTGAGGGGACAACTTCTGAGGAAGAGAAAGAAGAGGCTCCTAAGAAATTGGACAATGAAGTGGAAACATTGGAGTTGGTAGAATGAAAATGAATTCCTTTTCCGCCTCCTAAAAAAGGTGCAACTCTTGAACACGAACAATGACATGATAAAGAAGAGAAGGAGGTAGAGGAAGAAACAGAGGATTCTCTAGAGAATTTAGAGATGAGAGAAGCTCTAGAAATGGATAAATAGGCAGTGGGGGAGGAAGATAAAGGGGATAAAAAAGGAAAATCTATCCTAAGAATAGGCACATATGAGCCTCTAATAGCTTCCACCAAGAAAACTTGTTTAGCTAAAGTGGTACAACTTTGGAGAATAAAATACATCAAAGAAAAAGATGTTGATATGCCTAAAATGGGGCAGACATTCCATCAGGGGTAGCCTAGCTAGACCACTCAAAGAATATCATATGTAAGACAAGGTGAAAGAGACAATTGGAAGGCTCAACTTGTAGTACCCCCTCCTATGGAAAGAATCAAAGAGTTAACTCTAGAGAATTATGTTATGGAGGAAGTGGATTTAGGAGAACCCACCTATGAAGGGGGTAAGGTCGTGACCACTTTTGGCCTAAAATAATTTTTTAAATATTTTGACAAGGAAGAGACAAAGATTTAGGGTCTCAAAGCACAGGTTGTGACTTTGAAGGATTATATAACGAAGATAGTTGGTCCAATGGACCAAGGTCATCTGGGAGCTACATTGCAAGAAACACTTGAAAAGAAGGATCCCCAGAGTCCGCAAACCCTTTTGTGAAATCAGCTATAGATTGGAAGTCAGAGTTTGAAAGTTTTGGAGTTGAGAATATTCAAATGGTTTTGAAGTATTTTAGAGTAATTCTCTTTGAGATAACACAACTCGTCAAAATAATGTAAAGAGAGCAAGGGATTGACGATAATATGGAATAGTAGAAATGAGCTCTTAAGGATCTAAAGGTCATAAGAAAGAAACACTTTAAAATTTTGGTGAAGTTATATAAAGGAGAAGAGCTAGAAAATTTTGATGAGTGGGTCTTGACCATTGGTGTTTCCATGAGAAGCTACCAGGGAATATTGGAGAAGATCAAGAAGAAGAGAAAGGATACCATGATATAGGTAGAAGAAATTGAGAAATTATTTGATGGGATGGGCTTAGAGCCATATGAGGATGATAATAAGAAAAAATTTATATTATATGAAGAATATTGAACAATAGTTTATAGGTATTTTGGGTACAATAAACACTAAGGAAGACCTAAATCAGTGATTTTATTTCAAAGAGGATATGAGTTATATGAGGGAGAATATAGAGGATATCAAAGCTTTTAGTTCAAACCTCACCTCATTTTGGGTAAGGTAGGAGAAAGAGTTAGAATTTATCAAGCTGCCTAATTTTGATGAATTCCATAAAATTATAGATAGATTCCACAAATTTCACTCAAACATTCTTCTGGAGAGCTCAGGGCTATTTTGACACTTAACCCTTTTTTGAAGATGGGGTTCATTTTTATACTTAGCCCTTTTAGTGAGGTTTTGAAGCCATTTTTTATAATTAGCCAAATTTTGGAGTTGCATTTTCAAAGGTCCACAAGTCTGAAAATCTAGTCACCGAACTCCATACTTAGTCATTTTTCTGCATAGCACTTTTTCGAGGTCAAAAACTCTAAAATTCCTGGGCACACAATTTTTATTTGTGTTTTACACAAAAGAAAATTTTGGGGATAGATTGCATGTAGAATCTAGAGCTCTATTTTACAAGTCAAGGGGTATTATATCATTTGCATATCATAAGGGCAATTGGATGCATATATTTTGTGTCTTGACACTAAATAAATTTCAACTATGTGAAAACAAGAGGACAAACTGGGGGAGCTATAGTTCAAACTCTTCCATTTCAGAGGCTGATTTAAGTCTGATTTTGCATTTATTTAATATAAACATTGATTTAAAATTCCATGCAAGCTTGTTAACTATAAGTTTACAAGTAATCTTGCAGTGTTAGACTCTATATTTATTTCATTTTTACCATGTGTGCTATAGATGGAACCCTAGTTGTGGGTTTCTGATTTCTAAGTTGAAGCCCTATATATTTCAATATAGGAGGTGTAATTAGAGTCAGATTTTTTAGGCAATAAAGATGTATGTTGTTGGTGCTTCATTCATAGTGTGAATTTTTTGATATCTATGCAAATTTATGAATCTGTGCATACTTGTTCATTTATTTCAAAGAGCCAACTCTGTCTATTATGAATGAATCTTCTATCAATTAGTTTTTACTTTATAATTTTTGTATAATCTTATTGTGATGAATGATTAAAAAGATTTATTCCATTGCTTTAAAACATAAATCTTCCTTGTGTGTTCGTGCACCTAGTGGCTTCATGTTCTGATAGATTTTGGAAAACCTTGAATCTCGTTAAAAGTTTTTTCAAAATATTGCACTTGCTAAATATAGAATTGTGATTTTAGTTGATTCATGTTCTATAGGTTTCTATCCTTTCATCATTTAATTCTCTAGCTTGATTAAATGATGTTTTATGTCCTTTAGATTTCATTTTCAACAAATTTTCTTACAATTCTTGTTACTCAAATCTTTTGATATTTTTGGAAATTCGTTAAAATAGGAAATCATTATAGGGTTTGAAGTTATATTTGCATGATTAAGAAGTTGTATACATTGATAATCGATAAAATACAAAAAGTGCTAAAGTTTGTTTTGTTAGGAATAACAGTCCACAAGCACAACTGAGAGGGGGGTGAATCAGTTGTGATATCTAGAGTGTTAAACTTTATACTTTTATAAACCAAAATTGCAATGCAAATGATAACACAACAAATGCCAACACAATAACACAATACTTGTTGTTGAGGAAACCCTATTAAAGGTAAAACCCTAGTGAGAATTAGAACCCAAAAATAATGTATTAAGAATATAGTATCCCTGTTAAAGTATTTATCCATGTTAGGAGCTTATTACAATATTACAACACATAATCCCTGTTAGAAGATAGGCCATGTTAGGAGTCAAGAAAAGTAGTAGGATCACTACCCATGCACACTGCCTAAAGAAGGTTATGGCCACCCTCAAGTATTCACAATCTGAATAAGTGTATATAAGAAATATACAATCCACTAAACTATCTAATAGCAACTGTTTGCTTGGTTAGTTCCAATGAAGTATTCTTAACACAAACTCTTCTCTACATCCAGTGGATAAAAATCCTTTCATCTTACTCTTCTCTACCCCTTTTAAGATCTACCACATCTTTCCAAAAGAAAAAATCACTCATATATACCCTATTACAGTAATTCATTAGGTAGGCCAATTAAGCTTTCCCAAATGTAGAAACAATTAATTAGATCAGCCAATTAGGATTTCACAATATACAAATACTCGTTTAACCCCTTGCCAAGATACACATGGTACCTATAACAAGTAAACATCAATTACAATCCATCCTTTATACTTTAAGATCTTCTATCCATGCTCACAATTCATAATACACACTACATGTCTGAAGTTGGCCACCAAAATAGGTCTCCTCTAGAATACATGCCACAGATGATGTCACTAGTACTTTCACAACTATTGATCAATAACAAACATTCCTCAATGTTTCCTTAGTCATCCCATAAGCTCACACTTATTGAAACATCTTCATCTCTAAGATATATGGAAAATATAGAGACCTACTCTATCAAGCATTATTGTCATAGTCCAAAAATGAGTCTTCACTAAATCATATGTAACATCAGCAATATGAAACTTCAAGTCAAGAGAACTTAGGAATAAGGTCATTACACATCTATCTCCATATCCCTATCTTCGATCATTCTAAAACATCCGTACAGTGTGCGTATACTTCTTTCAGTCAAATAACTAGTATGTCATCTTCACAGAAACATATGGTTACATAAATTACAAAACATGAATATCAACAGCATGAATAGTATCCAAATCTGATATCATCCAACCATCTCCCCATTTTTCATTGATGACAACAAATGGGAAAATCCATCAACCCAAAAAGTACTCTCTCTCTCAATACAATCTTCTCAATATCCTAAAGAAAAAATCTCCGCAAAATAGTAGGGATTTTCACATATAATCTTTCCCCCTTTGGAAGCAATGACAAGGGGTGCCATAAGTCCTCTTTGATCTACTATTTCATTTTCAAATATTCATGTCTCCAATAACTAGGTGCAAAATTACCCAAGTGTACCAATATTCTAGCAATTACTCCCCCTGAGGAGGAAGTCCATACATCAAGTCCAAAAAGTGATATAGCTCTGAAAGTCATTGGACTCATGCATACCTTGCATCAATTAAATTTCACAAGGAGGGGCTCTGACCCAAAGCATTCTTTTGAGATACTCAAAAGCATATTTTGGCAAAGGTTTTGTAAATATATCTTCTATTGTTCCTTTGTGCTAATATAGTCCAATTTAATCTCTTTCTCTGCTACCTTCTCCCTCAAGAAATCATAATTAATAAAAATGTGTTTAGTCTTTTAATGCATTACAGGATTCTTCGACATATTCACTGTGCTAGTGTTAGATCACAATAGATAACCACTCGCTTTGCAAAAAATATTCTAATGTGGTTCAACATTTGTTCCATCATATCAACTTGTGTGCAATTTAATTGCAAAAACAACATACTCTGATTTAGCACTAGATTGAGCAATACAGTCCCGCTTCTTACTTAACCAAGAAAGTAGCCTTTTGACAAGCAAAAATGCACCACCACTTGTGCTTTTTTCTATCATTCACATTACCTGCCCAATCAACTTCAGTATAAGCCTGTAAATAAAGTCATATTATTTTTTCATACCATAATCCACATTCTATTGTTCCTTTCAAGTATCTGAAAAATTATTTTCACAGTTGAAAGATGTGACTCTTTAGTATCTTCCTAATACCTTGCCACAATTCCAACTGTATTTGTAATATCGGGTCTAGTGTGAGTTAGATATTGTAGAGCACCAATCATAGATCTGTACTTTATCTAAAAAACACTTTGAGTTTCAACATTAGTAGTCATTTTGTATCTAGTCACCATAGGTGTTACAATAGGTTTATAATCTTCCATTCCAAACTTCTTCAACATTTCCTGAAGATCCCTGGTCTGAGATATAAAAATGTCATTCTTACTTTGATTGATTTGTAAATTAAGAAAAAATTTCATTTCACCAATCATTGATATCTCAAATTCATTTTCCATTTCTTTAGAGAACTTCTTACTCATCTTATCATTGCCTCCAAAAATGATATCATCATTAAAAAATTCTATGATTAAGATTCTGTCTTCATTATTTCTTAAATATAAATTATTGTTTGCATTACCTTTTCTAAAACCAAGACAAAGTAGATACTTATCCATTCTTGCATACCATGCTCTCAATGCTTGTTTCAGTCCATATAGTGCTTTCTTAAACTTACAAACCATGTCTTCATCTTCTATCAAAGGAAATCCATCAGGTGACTCAATGTATATGTCTTCTTCGAGATCTCTATTCAAGAATGCTCATTTTACATCCATCTGATATACTTTAAAGTCTTTATGTGGAGCATAAGAAATAAATAATCTCATAGCTTTCAACCTAGGAGCAGGAGCAACTCTTTCTTCATGGTCTATGACTCCTTGTTGTGAGTATCCTTTACACACTAGTCTAGCCTTGTTTCTTACCATTTTTCCTTCCTCCTCCATCTTATTTCTAAAAACCCATTTAGTTCCTATCACATTTTTGTTTCTAGGTCTTGGAACCAATTCCCAAGTATTGTTTTTCTTTATATGTTCAAGTTCTTCTTTCATAGATTTAGTGCATGATTCATCTCTAGATGCTTCATCAGTAGTTTTTGGTTCAACTTGAAAAATCAAACAAATTTCATCTCTAGTTCTAGATCTAGTCATCATACGTTTACTTGCATCACCAATAATTTTATCTTTAGGATGATTGTTCTTAACCTATCTCAGATTATTAGGAGTCTCAGTAGCCTTAATTAATTCATATTCAATCTCATTATCAACCATTAAAGGTTCTTTAGGTTTAGCAGTGACCTCTTTCATCTCTGTATGCTGACCACATTTATATATTCTTTCCTGAATCTGAAAATTTTCATCTATCCTCAAAATTGCACTTTCAATCAACTTCCTCAATCTCAGATTGAAACATTTATATGCTTTTCTCCTAGTAGAATAACCAAGAAATATTCCTTCATCACTTCTAGCATCAAACTTCTCTATCTCATCATCTCTTTTGATATAAAATTTACTTCCAAATATTCTAAAATATCTTATAGTCGATGTATGAAAAAACCATAATTCATAAAGAGTCTTACTTGTACATTCTCTAATCTGAATTTTGTTCAAGGTGTAGACAACAGTACCAAAAACTTCTCTCCAATGAACATGTGACACATTTCCTTCCAACAACATAGTCCTTCTAGCATCTAAAATAGTTATGTTTCTTTGATCTGCTATCCCATTCTGTTGTGGTGCTCTAGGAGCTAATGTTTGTCTTTATATTCCATGTTCTTCATAGTAGGTATTAAATAAATTTGATGTAAATTATCCACCTCTGTTTGATCTAAAATATTTTATCTTCAAACCAGACTCATTCTCAACTTTTGCTTTAAATAACTTGATTTTGTCAAATGCTTTAGATTTCTCTCTCAAATATGTAACCCACATCATTCTAGAAAAGTCATCAACCAAAATTATAAAGTACCTCTCACCATAGTAAGATCTTGTTCTTGAAGGACCACATAGATCTGTATGCACCAGATCTAACTTCCCTTTAGGTGAATAAGATTTACAAGCTCTAAGACTGCTTCTAGTCTGCTTCCCCATTACACACTCTCTACACATAGTGTTAGATGGATTTATAACCTTAGGTAGATCCATTACAACATTATTCATACTTTCTTTCACAATGTTATCAAAGTTAGCATGAGAAAATCTTCTATGCCATAGCAAACTGTCATCAACCTTCACAATAAAACAAGAAGCTTTAGATGTATTCAATTCAAATTCATTACCTCTAGATTTTGTACCAGATGCAATCAAATCTCCTAATTTAATTCTGATAGAGCATTTCCTATCAATGAATTTCAATTAATAACATTTGTGCACTAACTTCCTAATACTCAATAGATTATGCTTAAGTCCATTAACAAGTAATATATTGTCAGTATTAATCTTTCCATCTAGAGAAATAGATCCAAAACCAATGATAAGCTTAGGAATATTCTCACCAAATCTAACAAAACCACCATCATATCTTTTCAGACTCACAAATTTATTTTTATCTCTTGTAATATGATGTGAACAACCACTATCTATAACCCATTCATATTTCTTTTCAACACGAGATACTAAGGATTTTTCTTCATGTAAAGGTTCATCATCCTTGATAGAAATAAAACCAATTTCATCATAGTCACCATCATCATTAGAAACACCGTCACTCGCACAATACCATTCCTTGTATTTAGGATAATTTGATTTGTAAAACTTAGGTTTATGCTTTGGAAGTTCCCTTGTAGGACATCAAGATGAAAAATGACCAATCTTGTTACATGAAAAACATTTAAAAGGTAATTTTACTTCAAATTTACCCTTACCTCTCTTATCTCTTCTAGAAACTAGTGCTACCACTTCATCTATCTTTCTTTCTTTCTCCTGTATTGATTCCCATTCATTGGCATAGTCTCCAAGCTCTTCTCTCAAGTTACTATTGTTGGTGCTCAAAATTTCAGATAAGGTCTTTTTATTTCTATGCCTTGGTTTCCTTGTGGCCTCAAAAGTATTTATATTTCCAATCAACATCTCTCTAGTGAATTTTTTTGTCAAAGGTATAATATCCTCCATAGCTTGTACTTTATTCTTATATGCAGGTGTTAGAGATCTGAGAATCTTCGCAATCACTTCTTCCTCACCGTAAGTACCTCTAGAGTTTCTAACGCTAGTAACTACTTCAATAATTCTCTATCCATATGCCCTAATGTTCTCATCTTATCTCACTTTTAGTGATTCCATATTTGTCTTCTAGTTTTGTAACTTTGCCTATTTTGTAAACTTATCTCCTTCATATAGTACCTCCAATCTTGTCCAAGTCTCATGTGTAGAGTCCAAGTCTTTTACTTCTATGAATTCACCTTCAAAAAGTGTGCTAATCAATGATTCCTTTACAACCATATTACATGAAAAGATCTTATTATAATCTTCAGTAGATTTCTCCAATTCATCCTCAGTCTCTATATTTTAATTCTTTTTTGTGATAATCCAGTAGTTAACTCCCAAACATAGCAATGTGTTCTCATCTTGTTCTTCCAATTGGCCAAGTTTTCAGTCTCGAATTTTGGACTATCCTTCCTGTAGTAAGTCATCTTCAAGATCACCTCAAGCTATTAATATTTCTCTCTAAGTACAAGTGGCTCTGATAACATTTGTTAGGAATAACAGTCTAGAAGCATAACTGAGAGGGGTGTGAATCAGTTGTGATATAGAGTATTAGAATTTATACTTTTATAAACAAAAACTTTAATGCAAATGATAATACAACAAATGCAAACACAATAACACAATACTTTTTTTCGAGGAAAACCTGTTAAAGGTAAAACCCCATTGGGAATTAGCAATTACAAATAATGTAGTGAGAGTATAGTATCCCTATTAAAGTATTTAGCCCTATTAGGAGATTATTACAATATTATAGCACATAGTCCCTGTTAGAAGACAAACCCTATTAGGAGTTAAGAAAAGTAGTAGGCTCACTGCCTAGGCCCATTTCCCAAAGAAGGTTAAAGCCACCCTCAAGGATTCACAATCCTAAAAAGTGTATATATGAAATATATAATCTAGTGAATTGTCTGATAGAAACTATCTTTGCTTGGTCAGTTCCAATGAAGTATTCTTATCGCAAACTCTACTCTACATCTAGAAAAAAACAAAGCCTCACAGCATACACTTCTCTACCCCTTTTAATCTCTACCACTTCTTTCCAAAATAAAAGATCACTCATATATACCCTATTACAATAATTCATTAGGTTGGCCAATTAAGCTTTCCAAAATGCACAAAACATTAATTAGGTCGGCCAATTAGGCTTTCCCAATATAAAAATATTTGCTTAACTCTGTGCTAAGATACAAATGGTACCTATAAAAAGTAAACATCAATTAAAATCCATCAATTATACTCCAATGTCCACAGTCCATGCTCACAATTTATAATACACGCTACATGTCTGAAGTCGGCCACCAAAATAGGTCTCCTCTAGAATACATGCCATAACTAGCATTACCAGTACTTTCACTACTATCGATCAGTATCAAACATTCCAAAATGAGTCCTCAGTCATCCCATAAGCTCACATACACTAAAATATCTTCATTTGTAAGATATACGCAAAATATAGAGACTTGCTTTGTCAAGCATTATTGTCACAGTCTAGAAACTAGTCTTCATTAAATCATTTGTAATATCACCAATAGGCAACCTCAAGTCAAGAAACCTTAAGAATAAGTTTATTACACATATGGCTCCATATCCATATCTTTTATCATTCTAAAATATCCATATAGTATCTGTACACTTTTGTCAGTCAGATAACCAGTTTGTCCTCTTCACAGAAACATATGTTGACATCAGTGACAAAACATGAATATCAACAACATGAATAGTATCCAAATCTAACATCATCCAAAAATTTGGTTTACATCCTAAAGTTTGAAATGTACTAACAAAGGAATCCTTGCAAACATTCAAATTTACCTTGAACTGAGCTTACCAAGTGGTTATACCACAACCATGGAGATCCTTGGGAATAACATTGTTATTCTTTCAAGGGGGGAATTCAGATTTTGAGTTCCTAGGAATTGACTTGTGTAAATGCAACAGTCAAAAGAAGTGGCACTAGAAGAATGTCCCCTAGACATCAGATTGGAAAATATTGGATATTTCTCACTAGAGAGGCTAGAGAAAGTACTTATATCATATCCAAAAGGGGGCAAGCTCCTTAAACTCACCCACTATTACAAAGTTCGTAGTGATAAGGGAAAATCTAAATCAACTCCCTCTCACCACACCACTAGTCCAAAAAATCCACTTGGCCAACAATCACATATTTTTCCCCCTATATTTACCATAGCCATTAATAAAAATAAGGATTTGTAACCACCTTTTTTTGATAGATTTATTTTCTAATGCCCAGAGTTCTCCATTGAACATAGTTGGCCAATTACAGGAGTTGCCTCAAAATTTTGAGAAGTTTTTAGTTTGTATATAGAAAGTCTAGGATTGATGAAGAACATAATCATTCCTTTAAAGAAATATGCAAGCAAAAAGAATTGTTACATGAGGATGTCATATTCCGCTAATTCCCATACATGTTTAGTGAGTTTGCCTACAATGTTATCTAAATTAACCTAGGGAATCCATCACTAGAGGGGTCAATTTTGAGACCAAGATTCTAAATAATTTCAAACTGTATGTGGACCCTATGAACCTCGACCACTAGGTTAAATTGGCCAAGAAGGAGCCAAATGAGTATAATTACATGTTTAATCATCATTTGCACACGATGTATCAAATTCATGAAACTCCTTATAGGATACCCGTACCCACTACCATACAAGTTTACGTAAGAGAATCAGATTTGTTGATCATATTTTTTCTTGAAAAGGCTCCCACTTGTATATATAAATGCATTCAAAAAGGTATCCAATGAAGAAATCACTTTTACATAGTAGATGTATCCTTAGGTTGGAGGAAATTTTGGTACCCTACCATCATATGGAAAAAAATGACCATTATGAACACATTCTCAGCCATCAACCGGGCCCTAAACCATAAAACTCTATTACTCAATCCCATACCCACTCAAAAAATTGTTGTCCCACCCCCAACCATCACCTATCCTGACTATGAAGCCAATATGAAAACTTTCTTTGAGCAATAGATGGTTCCTCCAAGTGAGCTTGATAATCACTTGGCTTTTGAGTTAGATGCCTTGAAAAATAATGGGCCTTAATTTACCAATGAGTTCACTAGGATTTGTAATGACCTAAAAATGGTCAACTAAACCCTAGACCTCCAATCTCGATCTCTCATCAAGAAAACCCTAATCTTGATCACCTTAAGTTCTAACTTAAAGGAAATTCATCATCTTTAGTTTGATCTGACCTAAACCCTAGGTTCTAATATATCATCACACTTGATTTAATTATTTAATTCCTAAACTCCCAAAATATTGGCAAATAAACCGTATGTCATTTTTTTAATTAACATCCTAGTATGTTGATTAAATAAATAGATAATTGTCAACTAAATGCAAAAATGGAATTTAAATTAATATATTGAGTAAAAAGTGCATTTAAATATTCAAAAAAGTATTTTTGTCTCATCATCTCAGCTGACTGAACACCAAATTATAATCAAATAATTTTGGTTCAATTAACTATGTCTTTTCTTCTCCTCATTTTGGAAATAATCAAGTTAACTGAAAGATGAATTAGTTAACTCCTCTTTTAGTTTTAGAAGTTTTACCAAATGATTGATCAGTAAGTTATGTTCACTAACGCTCTCAACTAATGATCTTCTTTGCACATGGATTGTACTTCTTTGACTCAATCTTGTCTTATCTTTAAAGTTTGATATCGATTGTCAGTTTGATAGTGATTTTATATAAAAGAAAGCTTCATTTTCATCACAAAGGATGGAAGAATTATTTACACATTTCAAAAGCATTTCAACTCATAATCTAGAAATAATTCATTTGGGTTTTAAAATTTAACTTAGCTAATCAACATCTTTGTACTTGCATCATAGAATATTTATCTTTTCCAAACACTTTATTTTGAAAATGTCAAGTCACTAGAAGGGTAATCTTTAAGAAACCCCCCTTTCAAAAAAAGGTGTAAAAAACAGGCAAAATTTAGAAAACTATAGAGGAAATTATTAATTTTATTGGCAATTTTTTTTTTGCCAAGAATAAAAATAATCTCAGTTGGTGAATAACAAACAACATTTATAGTATAAAAATATGTAATGGCGAATAAAAAATAGTATGTATAATATAAAAAATATATATTGGAGAATAAAAATCAATATTTATAGTATAAAAAATATATATGGGCGGAAAAAAATAGTATGTATAGTATAAAATATATATATTGGCGAATAAAAAATAGTATTTATAGTATAAAAAATATATATTGGCGAATAAAAATAGTATTTATAGTATAAAAAATATATTTGGACAAATAAAAAATAGTATTTATAGTATACAAAGATATATATTAGAGAATAAAAAATAATATTTGAAGTATAAAAAATATATATTGGCGAATAAAAGGCAACATTTATAGTATAAAAAATATATTGGCGAATATTCAAAACATAGCGATGGGACTACGTGTCAAGTTGGGTTTTACGTGTCATTTACTGATAGTGATGACCATTTTGTGAGGACAACTTGCGTAGCTTCGGCAGGATAAAATGAGGGTCGATGGCTAAAGGTTACAAAGATAGACAACGGCCCTGTTGAAGGTAAAAGGCATGCAGATTCTATTTGATCGGATGGCCCACTTAATGACTTAGTTTCAAGATGATCAAAATCTATCAAGCAAGTCATTAAGTCTGAATAATGCATTTCCTTGTGGTGATGCGTGTCCCTGTGGTGACATGGGTTCGACTATCATGAAGGTGACCACAGATTAAAGAGTTAAGGGTTTAGCATTTAAATATTGAACTTCAAGATGCAAATTGAAATTAATTATTAATGAGACTTATTGATGCCAAGATTTTGATTAGACATTAAAAAGGATAATTTGTACAAGATATGAGCTACGATTCATAAACATTCATTATTTTTCTTTTCAGTGTCAAGTCACCTTACACGAAACATTCCTTCACAATTTAATGTGGCTACCAAGTTGTCAGTTCAAAATTTACAATTACATCTAGGATATGGTGGTTCTGAGCACATGCTGGCAGTCTGCGTAACTTGAGTAGTTACATAATCTAGGCCAAGATTTTGATTAGACATTAAAAAGGATAATTTTACAGGAAATGAGCTGTGATTCCTCAACATTCATTATTTGTCTTTTCGACTTTGGAGCCAAGTTACGTAGGGTACAAAGGCGGATACAAATATTTGCAATTTTTGTTTATTGATATTCATTAATTTCCTTTTTCATGGAAAGCCACCTTACATGAAATATTCCTTCAAAATTTATTGTGCCTAGCAAGCTGGTGATTATTTTCTTTATATACTCCTCGGTAGTGAAATTGCAGAACACAGTGCACTTTCAAAATTTCTAAATTTAGAATCTTGGAAGACATAAATTTAGAATGGGTCTTCCAGTAGCTGAGGGATCATCAAATGATAACCTAGAACCTATTATCCAACCAAATTTGGATATGGAGGAGGAGATTCATCAATATGTCCTTAGTCATCTTATGTATGCAGCATGGGATCATGCTACCAGTTACACTGGATAACAAAGAGACATGTTTGAACTTGAAGTAGAACATGACAAGGCGGAGATGCGCGCCATTTTTTATGATCATGACTTTGACTAGGAGGGGTTCCAGGAAGAGATGATGTGATTATTATCTGATCTGCACATCGAATGATCTTTTTTTCTTTATGGATAGTATTATTATATTATACTTTATACTATAACATATTAACAAATTACTATTAGTCTATTAGTATTAGGATATGTAGGAGTCGATTGTCAGACTGTCGAACTAGGCTTTTGTAATTTCCTCTGAAAGTTCAAAACTTCAATGGATCTTAGGAAAATTTTTGTTACTTATAGTTGTAATTTGTAAATATGAAATTTGAATGTACTTTTCATTTTGGTTTTAATTTTTGGAAACGGTTGGAAGCTTGTCACTTCTCCTTCTGGGGAAACCACAACCATTCAGAAATTCAGTCACTCACTACATAGTGAATCTCAATCAGTGATTTAGTTACTAGTATTATCTATACCTAAATTCATAATACCAATTTTTGAGTTTAGTTGTAATACTGTAAGTGTATAGATATGAGAACTAGTACTAGAAGACTCTTTTTAAATAGTTTTACAGGTTACTATTTTTTAGTTTTACATGAATCATGATTCATGAAATTAAACAATAGTTTTATAAATTGAAAAATGTGTAAATTGAACTTTGAAGTATCTGTGAGTGTGATAGTGAACTATGATTCTGTATAAAATTATAAATAACTATATGTATTAACTGATTCAGAATGCTAAATCATGAATCCACGCTTCACTTCACTGACTAAATGAGAAGTCTGATGCTTCTGAAATCTAAATCCCACATGGCACATTGAAATTTGGAACCCACTCCAAGCTCCAAAGTTAGGCCTAGCTATTTCGTAACTTCTCAACAGTTAATTTATTATGATGGTGATGGGTTTCGAAGTTACGTCTGGCTATTTTGTAACTTCTCAACAATTAATTTATTATGATGGTGATGGGTTCCAAAGTTATATTTGGCTGTTTTGTAACTTCTCAATGGTTAAGTTATTTTTGATGGTGATGGGTTCCAAATTTACATATGGATTTTTCAAAACTTCTCAATGGTTAAGTTATTTTTGATGGTGATGGGTTCCGAAGTTACACCTAGCTATTTTGTAACTTGTAAATGATTAAATTTCTACGATGGTTAAGGGTTCCTAAATCCTGACTAACTTCATGCGTAACTTCGTAAGTTGTTGAAAAGTGAGAGTAAGTTGGAATAAGAACCTAGGGTTAGATGTATAGTTAGCATAACTTTGGCCAAATCTATGCTGGAAGTGACAATTCATAGTTGACAATGAAACTTTTCTAAAAAAGGTAATTACTAATTTCATGTGTGTGTACTAAATCATGATGGTGATGGGTTCCAAAGTTAAGCCTGGCTATTTTGTAACTTCTCAATGCTTAAGTTTTTATGATGGTGAGGGGTTACAAAGTTACGGCTGGTTGTTTCATAACTTCTAAATAGTTTAATTTTTATGATGGTTAGGGGTTCCAAAGTCCCGACTAACTTTGTGCGTAACTTCATAAGGTGTTGAAAAGTGAGAGTTGCATGCCACATGGAAAGTGCCAAAGAATGGAATGTTTGCAGATCTTTGTTAGGGTTTCTTGGTAATTTGTGACCTAGGGTTAACTATTAGATGTATCATTAGAGTAACTTCAACAACATGCCAATTATTATCTTTCAAATTGCCCCCAAATCTATGCTAGAAGTGACAGTTGACAGTGAAACTTTTCTGAAAAAGGTAATTACTAATTTCATGCATGTGCACTTGATGAGAATTTAATTTTTAATAGAGTAGGTGGCTTGGTGGCTGGTTGTGAGCTTGTGAGTTTCTTATTAGTTATTAAATATAGTTCACACTTCACAGAGCATCCTTAATTTTCAGAGTCGAAGAGCAACAGAGAGTTGAAACCTTTAAGTGTAGAAAAGGAGCTTACTACTTACAGTTTAGTATACATAAAGAATGGAAGAATAAGGATCTCCTGATGTTGTTGTAGAACTGGAAAAGAGTTTGTCTTCAAGAACAAAGAGGCCAAACATATATGTTGAAGAATGGATGAAACTATTGCATGGATCCTCAAATTTGCAATCAGCTAATGCTTATGAATGGAGGGAACCTTATGCATTCTTGAGGGATGTTGTCTACCCAAACACAAATAGGTATGAGCTCTTCATGTATTTCTATAAAAATAGATTGAGAGGCCCTCCTATTTCAAACCCATGGGACAAAAACTTGGGAAATTTGATAGTACCTGAGGTATTTTTAGATATATACCTCATGAAAGTGCTAATTGAAGCATACAACCCAGTGACACAAGCTTTCCACAAGAAGGACAAGTCTATACTCTGCATGTTAGACAAAGAAAATTTTATTCAAGCTTTGTACCTTGAGGGAGCTATGAGCATGGATATTAACCTAACAAAAGAGGAGGCCATGTTTCATAGACAGAAAAGTTACTACACTGGAAAGGTTATGAGGAAGCATATTCCTAGACAAATGAAAGAGGCAGGGTTGTTGCCGAAGAAGGTTGCAGATTCATTTGATATTGAGCTTTTTTTCCCTATTTCCAGAATACCATCTATGGTCTAATGAAATTTATTAGAATAGATGGATTTTTGACAGTGACTCCTAACATTTGTGTCTTGGCTATAGATGTTTAGGACCTATACACCAACAAGGAGTTTAATTATGTGGGGCACATAATAAATGTAATGCACACTGAGTTGATGATGTCAAAGACTGATTTGAAAAACTTCAAGTTCAATCACTACTCCATGTTGATGCACCTGATCCTTTATTGTAATATTGGCTACATCAACCCATAGTTCATCAATGAAACCGAGAATGCAGGAGGAAATGTTCTGCTTCAGGTCTAGACTAGGTTATGGCATAGAAGTCACTACTTCTCTAATTCCATTTCTTTTTACAGTGATTTTGTGGATCCAATAATGAACATGTTAGGTATTGTGAGGAATAGATTTCCTTTATGAGTTAGAAAATTACTTAGACCCCTAGCATTTAAAATTGAAAATGAACTTAACCACAATTGGGGTGCTATGTTTTTTTTTTTAAGAATTTTTATGTTATAAGAGTGTATGCTTGCCCTCAACCTCCACACTTACTACCAAACTATGTCACAGAAAGATTGGCAATAGTAGAATTCCTGTGACATCTTATTATGATGGATAGAGAACACTTAGTCCCTAAAAGACATAAGGGAACCTTTCTAGTAAGGAGGTTCCAAATAAGAGGTTTCTCTATAGGTAAAGATGTTGTGGACCAAATCCATGAATTCTTGAGACAATTCAGATTGCCCTATGCTAAAGCAAGGATGTATGACCCTGAAGAATTCATTACTAGAGGAGCATTGAGAGAAATGAGGAATCACAATTTGGCTCAAAATTAGCCTATGGAAGATGAGGATGTTATTCAAAATGTGCTCAATGAACATATATGTGAGGAAAGAACCCTTAAATGGCACAATATTGTAAGGGTAGAGGAAGAATTGAAAAAGGCAAACCCTACCTTTTGCGGTTCCTTTCCTGATCTCAAATACATGCCGAGAATTGACATGTGTATAGAGAATTATGAAAATATTATGTCTAGATTGCCAGACATCCATGAGGAGAAGGAGGACAGAATAAACCTTGAGGAAGTTGAACCTGATGTGGTGTTTATGGTAGAAACAAAACAAGCTGAGCCATCCACATCTGAGTAGGGGCCATCAAAGAAACAAAAGTTGATGAATGTACCACAAAAGGAAAGGCAAAAGGCACTACAAAACCTGCCAGGAAATTGGAAATACTTTGTTGACTTAAGACAAAAAAATCTGACATCACAGGTAGAAGAGGGAGAAAAGGCCCTAGATGAGTTAGAATTGGCTATAGCTAGATTGGATGACAGGGTCATCCAAGCTAAAGAGTTTATAGATGATGATGAATTAATCAAGTCTGATGAGTTTAAAAGTTTTCTCTTTAGAGTTAAGAACAATGAATTAACATTGTCTTTGAAACCAGGGGAATAACAAGAAAAGACTGTTGAAATGATTGAAAAATTACAGGCCTATGATCCCAACAGTGAAACATTAACTATGGAGGAGGCAATAGATCTTGTCAAGAGAAGTGGCATGTTGCTGATCCCTGGATGGGACTTGGAGTCCTCATTATTAATTGATCAAATCAATAGGCAAGATAATGTTGTAGCTTATGAAGCTTTTGGCCCTGATGGACTACAAAGGGCATATGGATTCAATATGGATAGTAAGACACTAGTAGTATGGTGTGTGGCCCCTGAATCTAATAAGCCCAGATTGGTTGACATCCAAGACACAACATAGGGTAGCCAATTAATATGGAGGGTGTAGGAGACTACATGATCAAAGATAGAAAATCTCCTAAATCATGCATCCTCCATGAATAAGGCAGTGGTTGAGGAATTAGAGAACAAGTTAGCAAGGACATTCAAAGATTATGTGTCAACTAGGAAAAAGTTTGAAGAGGAAGAGAAGAAGAATTTTGTCCTAGATACGACTCTGAAGGAGCTAAAAGATGAAATAAATAGTATAAAAAATTAGTCTAGGGCAGTTTCAGAGGTCTGTGATGTTGGGGTCCAAACTAAGTATGAGGGGGGCATAGCTCCATAACTTGCAACAAAGAACATAATAATGGACGTTGATCAACTTGTTGATACTAGAATTGCTAAAAAGGAGACATTGAAGAAGGTGCTATCGCACAAAGTAAATGTTTTAAAAGGGAAGTCTCAAATAATTCATAACACATTCATTTCTTTGCAGGGGGCAGAATATCAATGTTCTAATGCCTTGTCTATACTAAACCCATTATTTAATACTTGGGGCCCACACTTGAAATTCTTTGAGAGGTTAATTTTACTAATGGGAAAAAATGGAGTTACCTGACACTAATGGCCAACAAATGCTGGAAAACCTCTGTAACCACTTGATCATTTGATTCATTACTATCGTAGGTTCAGAACTATTCTTGACAAAGTGATAAATATTAATCCAACTGTTGACACATGTCACAGTCCATTCCTCGACACTTTCCACATGGCATGCAAATTTATTATTTGTCATATTGTTTAATCTTTTAACTTCAGAAAGGTTAATCAGTTAAAATATTAAACAGTTCAGAGGTTAGAAAGGCTTTGTGTGGGACTTTGTAACATCATATGATAGCGGAGATGTTAAGAAGACCATCACCGTAACTTTGGAAGGGTTCTAAAGGCCTCTAATTTAGATGTACCAGAGTTGAGATAGGGTTAGATGAACTATTTGCGTAACTTTGGAACTAGGCTAGCTTACGTTGATCAGATTGAATCTAATGGTGTTCACAAAGCCTTAAAATAAAGTTGATCATGCTTTAAGGTTAAAGGCATTGCACGGAGCTGCCACGTATCCAAGTGGGGCCAAGCTAAATGTAACATTTAATTAAAAGGAAGCATCTTAGATTAAATCCAATAAGGGGCGTAAATCCTTAAGGATAAAATGCAAGGATAATAACCATCAAGGCAATGTGATAGAATGACACCTAGAAATCAGTGGGTTAAAGTTGAAAAGTCAACCTCTAGTTAAAGCATGACATCTTGGATCTGATCTGATGGTGGGCGTATTGACTTGAATGCAAGATGAAGGGTAGTTAATCAATGAGGGAATGCGACATGCCGCCACATGTCCCATTATGCAAGCTGCAGACCACACTTAATCAAAAGGTGATTAGTTAAAGACAAGGTAAGTTAAGGATGATCCAATGATGGGCACTTTGCCTTGAAAGAAATTTGATTAGTTTTTAAGCTTCAAGGCATTGCATCATGATGACATGTGTCTCTGCCAGATTTAAAGCCATGAATTATTAAAAGAAGGAAAATTAGAACAAATCTTGAAGATCAAATGGTTGGTGTAAAGCCTCAAACAAAAGTTGCTCGATGGTTAATCTTCAAGGCATTGCATCATGGTGATGTGTGTCCTAGATGTTGGGGCCCATTTGCAGCATAAAGAAAGATATCATGTGGGTAAGTTAAGGAAGATCAAACGGTGGGCACAAAGCCTTAAGATGAAACTGCTCACTAGTTATCGTTTGAGGGAACGCGACAAGCTACCATGTGTCATGGTAGATCAACATTATGAAAGACTTGCTTGGAACCATTGGATGAGAAAGAAAGGTAATAAGATGAATGGCTACATTTTAAAATGGCAAAATCTAAGAGAAAGTTTGAACTCAATAGAAGTAATGGCGAATACGTGTGTTGCCTGTAAATGAATTGAGTGCATAAAATGATGGGATCATTGGGTTTTAATTCATCATTTGAAATTATTGTGCATCATCGGTGAGTTCTGAAGTGGAGTATTTTCAAAGTGAAGTATTGTCAAAGCTATCAGATCATCTGCTAAATAGGTATTCTTCTTTTTCTGTGATTAAATTTCTTAAAAACTTTGCAAAAGTTTTAAGGCTTATTACAATAAATACAGATAGGTATTAGAGATATAATCTATGGTAAAATTTCAAACACTACATCACATAATGCCACCCAGGAGAGAATTCAAGGGAAGGGTGGATTATCAAGAGAGAAATGTATGTGACGATTTACTCCAATAGTTGACTAGATCAACTAATGATTACACTAAATTGTAGAGGGATTGTATGACTATGGGATATGGGTGTGGGATTCCAATATGGGCATAAATGGATTGGCACTTTTTAAAATTGTTTTTAGCCAGAGGAACTCTTTTTCTCCAAATAGTAATGTTTGGCAGTTTGATTTGTGTAAATTGGTAGTACCCGCGGTGTTTATGGATGTGGATTTACTCATATAGATAGCAGAGAAGTATGATTAAATAGCTAAGGTAGTGTTGGACAGTAAAGGGCATGTCATGATTAGCATAACTGCTGAAGAGATAAGAGAAGTGTTCAGTTTAAATGAATTAGAGACGTTTATGGACAAATTTGATTTTAATGAATTTAGAGAAATATACCAAGCTCAGAGGAGCTATCTTAGGGGATGGCCACTAAAAGATTTTTTAGCAAAAGTGGGAGACCTAGTGTTAGTAGGTCCTAACACAAAAGAACCTTTTAAGGTTGATTTGTTCACTCTAAAGGCCAGAGGAGTTTACAGGGCCTTGTGCCAGATCTTTGGGGAAGATGAGGGGAATGAGATGCCAATCCATCTCATGTTTATGATGGTCCAAACCCTACATCCTCACCTCACCATTATTTTTTATTTTTCCCCATATTTGGCCGATTTGATTCATGAAGGTTTGAAATTTATTCAAAAGTCACAACTCACTAAGCCTTTCACTTGGTATTCTTTACTCATGCACATGTTCCTATTTAAAGGGGCATATTATTTTGAAGAAGAGATGAGCCTGCAAAGAATCAGAGATGATGAGGATATGCTATTACAGTTATGGAATGCTGATATGTCATGGGACAACAAGGAGGCTAGCTTCATCACATTTGATAGGTATTTCATAGCTAGGCTCAAAAGGTTACTTATTGGAGATGAGCCTAGAATCCCTGTATCACTAATGAAGTTTTTGAGACCTATGGAGCATAATCAGGAGCTCAAAATAGTGCATAACTAGGGGGGTTTTATTCTATACCCAGTTTCTACTGTGTTTAGAGTGTATGGTTTCAAAGGAGTACCCCACATCCTATCATATAGGGTCCCTTTGAAATTAGGATTTGCAAAAATAATCAGGCAAATTGGTGGCCTGCAGGAGGAAGCACTTACATGGAGATGAAAAGGGATAATTTTCCCTACTATTACCCATGCCCACCAATTCATCATCACAAAGGGAGGGTGGAAGAGCTTGCAGACTTTCTTTGAGCCTTATCACTTAACTACTGCCATTGCAAGATGTACCGATCCTGAAGCCTTCATAAAGGATATGTTCAGGAAGAAGACTAGATGCTTGGTTTTGGTACACCATTTAACTTCCTAGAGGATATCATAGGGAATGAGTTTGACAGGATTGAGCAAGAAATAAAGAAAGAGAAATGGCCAACTTACAAGAAAATCTTGGACTTTGTGTAGCATTTTGATAAACTATATCACCCCCCGAGGGAATTTCAGCCATGGGCTAGAAAAAATTAGTCATTAATGACAATGTTTGAAGAAATTATGAAAGCATTGAATTAGAAAAGAGAACAAATATTGCAGAAAGAGCCAGAATGGGATAAAGCAATATTGAGTAGGATCATTCCTACTAGAGGGGTGCCTCCTAGAAAATATGTTGTATATCAAAGGAAAGGAAATAGTGTAGTGGCACCAAAAGTAGAAAAGACTACTGACCCAAAGGGTAAGAGGCCACTGGAGGCCAGCTCTAGCACATTGCCAAGCCCCAAGAGGCATAGGGTAGGAGAAGAAGCCGAACAAGAATCAAATGTATATTCTCCATCCCAATCTCCCCTACATATAGATGACCAAAATGTTGCAAGAAAGCTACTACAGATGAGGAATGTTGGTCAGACTTTTGTCACCTTTGAAGAATTACAAGAAGGCACACCAACACCTCCTAAAATTAGTGAGTTGGACCTTACAGTGGCAGAATATGCTGGAAAGGAATTGGACCCACTTACATAGAAAGCCAGTGACAAGTTTTTGTCTAATGACATTTTTGTTAAGTCCATGGACTTTTTACAATTCTTATGGAGAATTCATATAAATGAATTCCAAGAAAATATTCAGAAGAAGTAGGAAGAACACCCTGCTAAGGATAAGGAGGATCTTGAAACTGAAATCAAGCAGGAAATGATGGCCAAGTTTGCCAAAATAACTCCATATGAGGGGAGGGAACTAATGAAGAAGGAGGGTGTATTAATACTTCCTAAATGGGACATTGCTGATGCAATTGTCTTTGATGCAATTAGAAAAGAAACCACTACAGTGCATGCCATAGAAGCACAAGCTCAACAAGCGTCAAAAGGCATAAAATTTAGTGAAGACCATGTTGCACTAGTAATGTGGCATATTATGAAGAGAAGCAATAAGGAAACTGATAAGGAAAACCAAGATGATAATTTAGGAAATATGCTAGTTAAGAAAGTTGCTAATACAGGGGTTATGGAAGCAACAAACATCACTCTAGAATTAACAAAAAATAGGGTGAAAGTATCCCAAAATTTAGAGGATGAAAATAAAACCCTAGAGGAGAGATTTAGCATAGTTTTGAAGGGGTACAATGAATAGAAATTATCAAATTTGGAGAAGGAAAAAATTATAGCCCAGCTAAGGGGTCAATTTTCAGTCCAGGCTTCACCCCAAAGAATGATAGTAGTAGAGGCATGTCAACCCTCTTCCTCTAGCCCAATAATAGAGTTTCCTCCTTCTCTCTCTCCTTCAGGCTTCAACTCAGAAGCTAAATTGCAATATGAAAATAATAAACTAATAGCAGAAAGGACAAGCTTAGAGAAGGCCAGAAAAGGATGGGATGAAGAAAGCACCAAGTTCAGAGAGGGACAAAATTTTGTCAAAACAATTATATGAGGATAAGTTAAGTACCACTATCATGCGCTTTGTTGACAGATTGGATATGACAGCTATTTATTCTCAGGGCAAGAATTTAAGAGGTATAATAAATTCTTATGACAAAGATCAGGTCCAGGTGGATGCCCTCATGAAACAATGGAAGGATAGATAGGGTGAGCTAAAGTAATTTTTTGATGACCAAAAAAGGAATGATGGTGTGTAATTGGATATTTTCCTAATCTCTACCTATAAATGTTTGAAATATTTAATTAATATAGACATTGAGAGGAGTGTAATAATTAGGAAGGCACAAACCCTAAGAAAAGAATATTCCCATTTACATTTGGAAATATTCGCAGCCATATTTAAAAATAATGGCCATTTGAAGAGAGGGCCACTATAGAGGGAAGAATTTGGTGATGAGATAGCTATGAGGATAAACAACATAGTAAATATGGATAGTACAATAGTATTTGTAGAAATAATTGACACTATTCAAGAAGCTTGAGCATTCTTCAATTTTTGGAGGGAAGAAATTGAGGGAACAAAGAGGAATTCGCAGAGGATAAATGGTAACATAAAGGAGATCCTTAATTTTGCATGGACTAGTAATGAGGAGTTTACTTGATGGAAAGACAAGTTTGCAGCAGGTGCCCTAGAGGAAAAGAATGAAGAGAGTTAATTGATCGATGGTTTTCCATTATTGGGTGACAACAACAATTTTACATGGTAGCTTCTTAACAGTAGCAAAAAATTAAATAGGCCAGGTGGTCAGAAGACAAAGAATTCCAAAAAATCTTGTAACAAAGTGGTTATCACTTCCACTGATTTTTGTCTTTTGTATGAGTCATGTATTTTGTCCTCACTCCAATTGATCTGAAGCTTGTTGCAATCGTACTCTATAAGAGGATTACCAAGATCATTGGAAAGGGATGGAAAATTTTGTATTATAAGCTTATTAAGAATACATTGTACTAGTTAAGTGTGATCAATAGAAATAGAGTTGAAAGATCTCTTGCAAATTATTGAAGAGGTTATTTCTGAATACATTTTGTATGCTAGATGTTATTTTTTTAACTTAATACAAAGATCTTGGTTCCAATCTCTCCCGTGTCATCTTATCTTGTGAGTTATGATTTTTCTAATTCATTAGCATAGAATTTATCTATGTACGTGTATTTTTTTAGAGTTTTGATCAAGGGTCAGATTAAGTGATGCTCTAATTAATTCATAGATTCATATTGATATGAAGTAAGACCTAAAAAGTAGAAACATTATCAGAGTGTTTTTCAGTTGGTCATTTCTTGATGTGAAGTAATATTTGGAGTTGGCTACTTCCTAAAATTGGATAGAAGAAGAAGAGGTTATCATCTTATTGTTACAACATAAAAAACAACCAACACATTATACATTACAAAAATCATGAATTCAAATTACAAAAATATAAATTCAAATTACAAAAAACATGAACAATACTTATTAGTCATTATTTATAATATGAATCAATTTCAAATTGTCGATATTCAAGTCCAAAAGGTATAGTAATAACTAAAAGGTAATAAGTATACAGTGTACAAATACCTAGTAAGTATTAACCAAAATTTGAATTCTAATTCTAATTTCTAAATCACTTCACTCACTTTGTGAGTAGTCTGCAGCTTCTATAACCCACATGGAATCCAACTCCTAAAATTGACTAGTAGCAAGAGCTTCTTCTTCATTCTGAGTTGGGTTTTCAAAATCAAAAAATTCTTCATATTCATTATGAATCTAGAACTAAGATCCATTGTTTGTCTCAGAACTAGCAGTAGCACCAGGTTTTGAAGTGTTCAAAAGCCCTCATCTTTCATGCATGGAATTCCAAATTGCCAATGCCCTATCATAAGGAAAGTCTCTAACATTGTACTGTGTTACAAACAACCTCAAGCAATTTTCCAAATTTTTGTCTAGTTTGTTTCTGATCTTTGATTTCAAATACACCAATGCATTGAAAACTCTTTCATCTTCCACCGACCCCAATATCATTGTTTGACATAAATCAGCAAGTTTGAAATATTCTAATATTGAATCATGCAATACTTCACTCTGCTCTATCCTTTTGCAAAGCCTAGTTATTACACCAGGTTCAAATGGATTCTCCAAGTTTTTAATCTGCAATTTCATACTTGATGCAAATTCTCTACATTGTTTTTTAAGATTAGCTGAACCTAAAATTCCTTCAATTGGTTGTCTATTGCAATTTGCATGTTTTGAAAACTCTCTGATCAATTCATCAATATTTTTATAAAAGATTTGTGCATAATTTTGTTTATCTCCAAAGTTTTTCCAAAATTGAGGAAACACACAACCCATGGCTTCAAGAATTTCTTCTCAAGGGAATCTTTCACAAATCTCACTAATAGATTTAACAATCCTATCAAAATCATCCCTTTTAACTAGAAGTAGTCTGCCATACTTGCCCATCTTAGATTGGTGCATTGGTATTTCATATCCTTTCACAAACACACATAAATCATTTTTTGCATGAAATTGTAAAAAATTCTCAACATGATTAAAATCTGTAATTGTCTACCACCTGAAAAAAAATTGGGCTTTGAATTGTTGTCATATATGAGTATAGACAATCTGGGGCAATGCATGTCATTTTACGTAAACCACTATACTCATGGATATACATAGTTCTTTCTTGGGCTTTCTTAACAAGTTTGTTCATTAAATCCAACATGGGGAGAGGATTGGCTAAAGTTAACAGTCTCTATATCACTTAACTTATGTAAAAAATTAGGAGCTTTGTCTACTATGAGGCATTGCTCATATATTACTCCAATCAAGGATTGATATTCTATTAGAACTCTTTCTACTGGTCCATCCAAAGAGATCCATCTAGTCTCAACATCCTTGAGAAGCTTGTTTCCTAGTGTTACTCCCTCTAAAAAAATCTTAAATTCTGCAACACATTTTGGACTTCTCCAAAAGTAAGAGTGTAGCTCGTGAACTAGATCTTCAACTTTTGACACTATAGGAAAATTGCTTACAATTTTATATGCTAAATTAATTCAATGGGCCATGCAATGTATGCCAAGAATGTAAGGTGTAATACTAGTTTGTAATATAACACAAAGACCATTCTTTTGGCCTTGCATTACTGCAGCTCCATCAGCTCCAACACACACTAGCTTCTTACCAATTGTCAAATCATCCATACCAGCAACTTCATTCAAAGCATTCTTCACTTCAAAATATAAGTTTTCTTCTATTGAATTTCTCCTCATTTTATGAACACACAGTAGATAAACTTGGCAGACATGTTCTTTTATTGTATACACATGCATATAGACCCAAGTAGTGTTATCTACTATAGTAACTTCATCTATGGATAATGAAATGAATCTAAATTGTTTTACTTTCTCTTGTAAATTTTGCTTTTCCACCTCAGAAAGAAAGTTTGTCATTTCCCATCCAACATTTGTTGACCAATGTGACATAGGATAGTGAGGAACTCTCAAAAACGATAATAAATTATCATATTCTAAGAAGTCTCTCATAGGATGCCTCTGGACATAATATGAAAAACAACACTCATCTGAACGGTCGTTGTCAGGTTTGCTTCATTGGCTACATGTTTAAACCCAGCCTTGATTGAATTTTCACTACTAGAAATTTCTTCCATTCTCTTGTTATGCTCTTTATATTCTATGGAATACTTAATATGAAGACATTCTTCCTTTGATTTCCATCTCACTATTGATATTTCTTGTCTATCTTTGATCTATTTTTCATAAACCTTACCAATATGATTTTCTATACTGTCAAGCTTTAGCTACAACTTCTTCTCTCTTTTATTTTTCCAAGTACAAATCTTACACTTGCATTCTGTTGGTTTTTCATCATTGTTTAGGACTGGTTCAATGAGCTAGTACTTTGCTACCTAATCAACCTTAAAATTTCTCATCGTTTCCCACTCTCGCCCCATTTTTACTACCCTTTTTTCTTTTCTTCCTATCAACATCATTATTATCTTCATTGTTAGCATTTTCATCCAACTAGTTCTGCATATCCCTTATAACATCCTCTATCATGCCACCATTGTTATCCTCATTTTATGCATTTTTATTTTCATTTAACTCAATGACAACCCCAGCTTGTGGTAGTGGTACTGGTGAGCTATTGTGAATGGCTTTTGCACTTTCAATTACAGAATTTGATGGAGCTAAAACATTGACAACTCCAAAGAATGCCTTTATGGTAGTATCTTTAAGTTTTGGGTGTTTTTATGGCCTCCTAGACCTTTCACTTCCATGAGGAGTCTTACCCTTCCCTTTGCTTCCCTGACGATCAGGAGTCTTACCCTTTTCTAGCTTTCTAATCCCTTTACTACCCTGAGCACAGTGAGAAGTCCGAGTCTCAAGTTCAACCTCCCCTAACATCTCAATCCCTTCAGCAACCTAATGATACTCAGGACAGTCACCCTTATCTGACATCTTGACCTCTCACTAGTCACTAGGAAATTAATACCAATACTGTGAAATGTGAACAAATAATTTCTTACCTTATGGCTTGGTACAACTTCCTCTGAATTATGATTCTCTGAGATGCTGAAAGTGAATCCTCTGTTTACTGTTGCAAGATTTCTATTTGTAAATCTGCCCCTCCAAAAATTTTTAAGGTGACACGAAAACTATAAGACTAACAAATTTCATATTAATTTATATCAATCCATGATTCAAATTTCCATTTTTTTAATTACTGGGCTTTTGGCAAAAATTAGCTGACCTAAATGTAGGAATTAACAAATGGTTGGTAAAATATGGTTGTGGTCAATATAACAATCAATTAATGGTTGGTGAAATAGGTCGTAGTCAAAATAAAAAATAATTAACGGTTGGCGAAATAGCCCGGGTCAATATAACAAATAATTAATGGTTGGCAAAATAGTGCGTGTTCAATATACCAAATAATTAATAGTTGGCAAAATAGATCATGATCTATAAAACAATTAATTAACGGGTTGGCTATTTTAGATTTTATTTGTAATTCATAATTAATACCCTTGGTGAATAAGAGACCATTAAAATAACCATGTCAGATTGGTTAAAGGAGAATATATTGGTCAACCTTGTCAAATGGAAAATCTTATTGGCTATTCGAATGAATATTTAACCAGTACCGTGTTAAGATTGGGTGATCTAGGCCATCGTATAACATGTGTGATTCTCTAGTTCCACAACAGATATTGCCTAGAATTCTCCAAAAGATAAATATTTGCCACTAAAAATTACGCTAGTCACTAGGTTTGCATTGATATGAGAGAAAACTCAAACTCCTACCTACTAGAAGGCAATAGACCAGTTTAGATTAATTTATTATTTTCATAGTTTAATGTTTTAATAGATTAATCATGCAATGACCTATTGAAGTGTTTGTGTTTTTTAGAGGTCCAAATTTCACACACATTTATGGCGCCCACCGTGGGGCAAAAAATCTAATTTTTTACCTCACAATTTTAAAAAAATCAAGTCTTGGATTTATGTTTTGTACGCTTTTTTGTGCAGACTCGCATGAGTTTTCTCACTGTGCAATACAAGTTAGAAATTTAACTCATATGGTTTACTATGTATTCTTGTACCAAAACATAGGGATACTCATACAAATTCCTACTATTTTTATTTTTAACAACAAGCATTTTATCTAGGTGTTAGTCCAAATCTTGATCTTTGTCCTTAGGTTCCTTTTTTTTAGAGTTGCCTTGTTATTTTTGTGAATCTCAAGCTACCTAAGCCCTCATGTTCAAAATCTCAGTGAAAGGATCTCCCCTATGTTTCACCTTTGTTTGTATAAAAGAAGGAAAATCTTTTGCTAACATGTTTTTTGAACAGGTTTGAACATGCTTGAACAACCTTGAACTTGGTTCAGGAGTGTTCAAGAGTGTTCAAGCTAGTTCATATTTTTATGAAGCGGTAGCAGGTGAATAACGTTTACACTAAAAGAGGTGTTTCTTGATCACAAGCTTCATAACTTTTGGTTAATCAAAGATGGGAGCTTATTGGATGCATGTGACTTCTTGTTTGAGAATGAAGGCGGAATATAAAGGAATGGGCCTAAACAATGTTGAACACATGTGAACAACCTTGCACTCGGTTCAAGAGTGTTCAAGAGTGTTCAAGGATTTTAAAAAGTGACATGTGGCATAAGCAAAGGACAACTGCCATATTTTCAGATGTGGAGCCCACTCGGGTAAGGATTTTAATGAAGAGATGTATTGGCGGTGGTTAAGTCATGTCTGAACTGTCGAATTAATGAGGAATTTTTGTGGCATAAAAGTTTGCACAAGTGGCAGTGAATTATTGTGTGTGTGAATGGTCACTTCATTCTTCAAGCTTTTATTTCCTTAATTATGGGCAATTAATTACTCATTCATGGTGTTTCTTATTAAAACCCTTCTTGGTGTTCATTATTTTTGAATTGCTATCATTGTCTATATGCGCAAAGAGTGGAGGTAAGGGTTTTTGGAGCTCTAGTTGCAGAATTTTCCTTAGTGAGTAAGGTAAGTCAGGCTGTCACTCCTCCAATGTTTAAATTTAAAGAGCTTGTGAATTTTATGGGGTTTTTATAGCATTTCTCAGTTTGTTCTTACAACAATGAAGTCTCCATTCCATTTGTTTATGAGTTTGTCTAGTTTGGTGTGCACAAATCCTATTGTAATAGACACAGATTTAGAGGGATATGATGTTGAAGGGATAGCTGATAGGCTTACTGTGTGTGTTGAGTAAAATGTCCCTTCTATGTAAATTTTATGTAGTGGGTTGTGTATAGCTGCTTGCTTCCCTCCTGTAGTGGTGTGTCCTGAACTTGTCCATGAATGTATCAAACATTATGACCAGTGAACCGAGTCAATTCTTAAGAGAAATGGTGAAGTGTTAATGGCTATGAATAGAGGAATTGTCACTTCAGATTTCCAAATCCAAGAGAGAACCTTTTCAGCTTTCTCTCCTGCCCAATCCCTATTTAAGTTCAAGCCAAATGCTGATGCAAACCGTACTTCCATAGCAAAGCACTGGTTATTAAATGCCCAAAGAGGAGGTTTCTGCTTACCCAAAAAGTTAAATAGAAATCATATGCATCCACACATTAGTGATATTATGGTAATGTTACATAGAGTCAGAGGGTCACCTGAGGCTTCTTTGTTTTCAGACTGGTTATTATGCTATGTAGAAATTGTTTTAGAGGGCAAACATAAGCTGGATTGGGCCGAATTAATTGCAGAATCTATGAGAGAACAACTGAATAGTTCCAAGCTTATTGGATGTGGCTTTTTCATGTCTTCTTATCTGATGTATTTCTTAGCATGTAGTAGGATTTGGGATGGTATGATTCATGATCCCTGGATTGATGGCATGTGTGTTTTTGAATATTTTCCTATGCTTCGTAAAGACAATGTGATTCAGAATTACAGGAGAGTCCATGACACCTTTATGGGTAAGCTTTTCTTTGAGATGTTTGGAGATTCAGCCATGAGGATGAGTTCAGAGGCTCAGAAGTTTGTGACCCGATTTGGGAGTTTTTATATTCAGTTCCCTAGGTTCTCTTATATACGAATTGTTCATTTCAAAGATGCTCCTACTAAATTTCCTAGGTATGCATTTGATTGTTTCATCCTTGCATAAATTTTTAGATAACTTGCTATTGTGCTTAGAAATTTTCTTCCTGGAGAAAGATGAGATAAATTTTTCCCATTGTAGTTAGGAAAGTTTTCATGCCTGACTATTGAGGATGTGATAAGGATTGGAAGTGACCTTGGTCATTTTTATTTCAAGTATTATACAGAATGAACAAGCTTTGATAACAAAATTTTTTCTAGCGGGAGCCTAGGTCTTAGATCCCACATGTTTCTAGTTCCCCATCTAGAGGATTTCTAGGAGGATTGTGCAAATGAATCCCAAGTCATGATAAGAGGCCATAGTAGACTTTGCATTTCCCAAATTATGTCCATGACAATACAGTTCAGCATAAAGGGGGTAATCGATGACAGTTCTGACTTGGTTGAACCCATTTTTAAAGGACTTCTAGACATTGAAGAAATAAAGATGGACTAGTCGAAGGAGGACGAAGATGATATTAAATACAGAACACAACATGTTCTTAAATTAACTAAAAAATGGTTGCAGACAAAAAGAAAGCAGTCTGGTCCTAAAACAATTGGATTTAAGTCTTGAATTTTATTTTCCTCCCCCTCTATTTCTAATTCACCAAAACCATCTGGTAATGTAGGTTCCTTTGATAAGCAGCAGAAGAAATATTTTAAGAAGAAGTCTATTGCAGAGCTTTCCACTATGGCCTCTCCTCAACGCATTACTAGGTCAATATCTCGATCAAAAATAAAAGTAAAGATGACTCAGGAGCAGACATAAATGGTTAATCTTGAGGATGACAAGTTTGAAGATTTGAACTACCAGATTGGAGATGATGACCAAATTGGGAAAGACCTTTTTGACCTTGATGATGTAACCCTAGATTCAATGGACACCCCTACTAAAGCTGGTCCTCAGCTAGCAACAACTAAGGATACACCCAAATGGTTAACTTGTTTAGTTAACAGGAAACAGATTTTGATTACAATATCAATTCCGGTGAAAGATATTGTTAGTAAATAGGCTCAAAAGACACCCAAGGCCAAGAAAGTGAACAATCCAACATGCATGTTTGTTGATGCTAAAACTAGGAAGTGGACAGCCAAGGTGGCAACTTACAGACCAAAGGAAGAAAAGAAAAATGTGGCAGTCAAGGATTTTGAAGTAACCAAAATTGAGTTAGGGACAATGGACAGAGCCAGAAAGAGTCACCTTTTCAAGTAAAAAACCAAACAAATGTTTATTACATTGGTGCAAGATAGCAAAGAGAAGAAGGAATTGAAATAGACTATTGTTTAACTTTCCTATTTTATTAATACATTCTGCAACTTTGATGCTACCTTGTTGTCCAAATCATCTCAGGTGTTTGATCCCAATTCTAAAGAAAGTAAGAGGTTGCTGAATCAAGTTCAAAGGGGGTGGACTTTGGTTTCTTTAGTTAAGGAATGAATGTCTCAAGTGCTCAATAATGGTAGGAAATACATTAAAGATTCACATTCAATTCTTCATGAAACTGAGATAGTGATAGGAGAGTTGCAGGCTTAGCGCCAAGTATGGGGTACAGATGAGGAAAAATGGGTGTCAGCAATGACCAAATTTATGGAAATTGAGAGGCATGGATTTAATAAATTATGTGTAGAAAAGTCAATAAAAGGTGCTGAACAGTCTCTTTTGTTCATTCTCAAGAAAAATATCAGTTGGCGCATTGCTCTGATAAGAAGTGCCATTACAGAAAATAAGTTATATGAAGCTGAAGCTAAACAGATCCAAAAACCTACCTTGACTGAGTTGAAAGTGATTAATTTCACTTATACCTACCCCTCTATCTTTGGTAAGAAAGAACTAAAGGGTGCTCTAGATGCTTTCAACTCAATAATTAATACTATCAGAGAAAAGATTCATCCTAAAGCCTCTGATTTAACTCAGATAGCAAGGATTGAGTCTATGCTTTATCTATGTGTCGATCAGTTATCCAATGTCACTGAGAAGGTGAAGAAATTGAGGTGGAACAAAGATGCCTCTATGGCCTCAATAGAAAAATCCAAAATCTTGCATCTGTCACTCATGAAGGAACTGGGTCAAGCATATAAATAATGGAAGCCAACTTAATCAGTTATCGATGAAGAAGGAAGTCTAGCGGGAAGCGAGGATGATGCCATAGATAAGGAGCTTGATTTGGCTATCTAGTTTTTATTGAATTAGCATGAAAAATGTATAGGATGTGTGTCCTCTTTCTAGTGGTTTAGTTACTTAACTATTGGCCTGAGAGGCCATGTTTTTTGGGAGGCCTCTCGGTGCTTTGTTACTATTTATTTCAGTTGCTCAAACTTTGAAAGGGTTCAAAAAAATTTTAGACTGATAGATATAGATTTTGATAATTACAGTTTGAATTGTTAAATGTTATGAACAAAATAGATTTTAGGCAATTATCTGTGTAATAATCTCTAAAATATATGTTAGGAAGGTTATTGAATCTATGTTGTTCATAAGCTCAAGCAAGGTGTCCTGTGTGGACATATTGTTTATCCTATTTTATACATTTGTCTGTTAGTTCATAATATCTAAAGTCTGTTGTTATCTACTTTCTACTATTTTTGGTTGAGAAGTTGTTTATATTTCCCATGAAATACAATTGTGGAAGTGACTTTGTTTTCTTCCTACTCATTATTCAATTATATTTCTTTCATAGTTGTTTAAAAGCATATCATCAAAAAATGATATTGTAGCCCTTATAAGCTTTCTGGTCAAAAGCTAAATGATTGAATCATTATTCCATTTCATTGAATATCTTATGAGGGAGCTGTACCTATTATAAAATTCAGAGGGAAGTGATCACCAAAGATACATACCCAACTATTAGAAATAGTTTGTCTTTTAGGGGTGATGGAGTAACTTAAAAGGATTTTTATAAAAAGACAAATCTGTTCAATAACACGACTCTACTTGGGAGCGCTAATAGTGTAGACCTATGTTTAAATGTTTTGTTTTATGAACAAGATATGGTCTTACTAGCTATGATAATACCAAACTTGGAGGATAAACCTCCTGTTATTCAACCTGATCTTAACTTCCAAAATACCCAAGAGGACATAATTTTTTATTTGAACATTGTTGCTTGGAATCTAAAGACCAGCTATCACCAGTATTAACAAGTTATCCTAGTTTTAGAAGAAGAAGAAGAGGACATAGGAGAGTGGTTGAGAGGGCTCCCAATCACCCAAGAGGCACAAGTTATTGACAAAATTTCTCAGAGGCAATAAGAGAAAATAATATTGGATTCCCGACCATATACAAGGTCTTAGAGGAAGGAGGGTATTTTTGATACTTTATTTGAAAGTTTGCAAAATCTTCATTTTTCGACCTCTTTCATATTAAGACCCAAAGCCAAGAGTAGACCTTCTTCCCCTCCTAAAACTGCTCCTAATTATTCCTTGTCCTCTAGTGTCTGGCAAGCTTTAACTTTGTCTGGTATTCAAGCACCACCTCTAGTAACCATCTTTCCAAGTGCGGTTATGGCTCAGCCATGAGGCACAACTATTGGTCCTTCAAATTTGGGAGCCCATCATCCTCTCCCTAAAGGTATTAAATAATTCTTACCTAAATATTTCCAGAGATGGAAAAGTCTCAGTAGATGAGCATTTGAATGCGTTCAATGTAGCTACTACCATTCTGGCAGTGCAACATGAAGATGTAGCATTCAAACTCTTTTCTCAATCCCTCTCAGAAGGAGCTATAGAATGGTTTGATCATTTTCCTACCGAGTCAATAAAAAATTGGTAGACCATGAAGACCGTGTTTGAAGGACATTTTAAAGGGGCTGATGATGAACATTCTTTACTAGCACAATTAACACAAATGAAGAAGGAGATTCATGAGCCAATGAGAGATTATGTGGCAAGATACAATAAGTTTATCCATAGAATCCTTGTTGCCAAAAGACCGAATCCTAAAAACCAACAATGTTTCTTTGTAAACTCTATGGCCCCGGACATAGGTTTTCACTTAAGAAGGAGTAGGCTAGTTGATTTAGCTATTGCCGAAGAATAGGCCACTGAGTTATAAGATGATCTTATTACAGATGGGAAATGCAGAAAAGATGTGCAGATTTCTCACTCTCAACCTTCTACTTCAGCTCCTACAAATCCAGCTGTTCAAAGACTCATGAATGATGTAATTTCCTTGAAAAGACAATTACCTAAGCAAGGATCTTCTTTTCCTTCCCCTTATCAAGATATCAACCGAAAGAAACCTAATCAATGGTACAATAAAACTCCTTTGTTGCCCTCTACTCAACCAAGATTCTCCTTGGAAGCTTCACTAAAAGAGGTTGTCATGTGTTCTTTTTATCTAACAACAGATCACGATGGTAATTCTTTCCCTGATATGAAAAAACATGTACAAATGGAGGCCACCAAAGATGTGCTAGGAAAATGTACTGTAGAAGAGATCCCTCAAGATAGACCTGGCTTAGAAAGAGGAGATATTATGGTCACCCTTGGGGATCCTGCTTGTGCCATGCTTACTCAAAATCAAAAGTTTTCAAAGAACACTTCAACATCAACTAATTCTTTCCATAAGACTAGAGATCCTGTAAGTAATGCTTCTCATCCTAGTTCTTCAACTCCTGATGTTAAGGTTGTGCACAAATATTCTAGCATGCTTTCTTTTGATATTCTAGAATTTTGCAAGTCTTCTACTATCCAAATATCCCTTGTTGAATATCTGAGATTAAATCCTAAAGAACGAGATAAATTGGTCAAGTACATCAAAGGTGACCTTCTGAATTCATCACAATCTAACTAATGTACTGTTGACCAAACTGATGATCTAGTCGATATTCCTGCAATTATTTCACCATTTGTCATGAATCAGAGTGACATTGCTATCACTCCTACCCCAGAACTGAAATGTGAATTTGATGAAACCGGGAAGCATGACCCCTTTTATATTTCTCTACTCCTAAATGGTCTTTAATTGAGTAATTGCATTATAGATTTAGGTGCCTCTAATAATTTTATTCCCTCATCTATAGCCAAGGCTTTAGGTTTAACCATGACCAAAAATTTTGGGAGGTGTTGTTCTATGGATGGGAAACAAGTGCCCTTAATCGGTCAAGTTAAAGATGCTCAAACTATTTTAGCCACCCATCCTGATAAGAGACTCAAGTTAACCATTTTAGTAGCTAACATACCTGCAAGTTATGGTATGCTCTTAACTAGAACTTTCTAAAAAGACATGGGTGGGGAGATAAAGATGGATTGGTCAGAAGCCATCATTCCTATTGGGAAGAAAAAGGTCAAACTAGAACCTGAAGCTAAAAATAAATACACCGTAATCCCATCTGATGATCCTAAGGCACAAATTCTATTCCAACACTGTGAGTTTGGTAATTACATGATTTTCTCAGATGAAACCCCTCCTATTTGTGAGGACCTTAATGAGAGTGATCAAATTTGGTCGATGGAGTTTGATGGTAGTTTTTCTACCATGGGTTCTAGAACTGGTGTAGTCTTTAAAGGGCCTAATGATCAATATATCCCTTTTTCTTACAAATTGGATTTTAAAAATACCAATAATACTGCTGAATTTGAGGCTCTATTGTTAGGGTTAAGAGAGTCCAAGACATTGGGAATAAAGGCACTTGTTGTGAAAGGTGATGCTGAGCTTATTGTTAAACAAGTAAAAAGTCACTTTGTAGTGAAAAATGAGCGTCTGAGACATTATAGAAATTTAGTGTGGGACAAAATGGATTCTTTTAAAGCTTTTTCCATAGAAGCTATTCCCAGGAGTCTTAATACAAGGGTTGATTCCCTACCATATCAATGTCTCTACTTCTTTCTCACCCACATTTCAAAATAGGAACATATAGGGTGGAGATGATATACAGACCTGTTGTCCCAGATAACATTGAGCACCTGCAAGATTTTGAAGATGATACCCGGATTAAGGATTTTATGGCATGTGTAGAAGCTTTTTCATCCATATACTTTGAAGGAATGAATGAAGACAATGAAAGGTCTAATCCTGAATTCCTGCCTGAAGAAGAAGTTGTCCAATTGAAGAGCAACAAAATTCCCAAACGTCTTGTTTCCTTAGAGAACTTGTTTTCTCAAAAAGATGATAGTTTTATGTCAAGAAAAGATTCTCAATCATATGTGAAAAAGGAATATGACAAGGTGAAAATTGGCACTATGGCCGAACCCAAATGGATATCTATAGGTAAAACTTTGTCTGTCCAAGAAAAGAAAAACCTTCAGGCCCTGTTAACAGCCTATACTGATGTTTTTTCTTGGGATTATAGTGATCTTAAAGATTTTTGAAAAGGGAAATTTAGCCATCACATCCCTCTGAAGCCTAAATTAAAACCTTTTAGGCAAAAGCTTCATAGTTACAATCCTAAGGTTTCTGAAGCAATTCTAAAGGAAGTTGACAAAATGCTAAAAGCCAGAATCATTTACCCTATTCATCATTCAACTTGGATTGCAAATATTGTCCCTATTAGAAAAAAGAATGGTGAAATAAGAACCTGTGTGGATTTCCAGAATTTAAATCAAGCCAGCCTAAAAGATAATTATGCCCTGCCTAAGATGGAACACGTATTACAGGCAGTTGCCAGGTCAAAAATGATGTCTATGCTTGATGAGTTTTCTAGATATAATTAGGTAAGTGTGGCTGATGAAGATAAATAGAAGACTTCTTTTACCATGCCATGGGGAACTTTTTCTTACAATAGAATGCCTTTTGGCCTGATTAATGCAGGGGCAACTTTCCAAAGAGCAATGGATTCTTCCTTTGCTGATTTGAAAAATAGAATTATAGTAATTTACCTTGATGAGTTAACTGTGTACTCCAAAAGAAGGAAACATCATGTTCAAGATCTCATATTAGTCCTATAGAGGTGTAGAGACCATGGCATATCTATTAATCCTAAAAAAATATTTTTTGGTGTGACCGAGGGAAAGTTATTGGGACATATCGTATCCAAAGAAGGGATTAGGATCAATCCTAAAAGAGTAAAGGCTATTCAAAAAATCAGTCTACCTTCAAAAAGAATGGGAGTTGAGTATTTTTTTGGTCAGATTAACTTTTTAAGAGATTTTTTCCCAGACTATTCTAAGCTAACAAGGCACATAGTGGGAATGATGAGTGAAAAACATCCCTTTAAGTGGACAGAAGAAGGTAGAAAAGATTTTGGAGCAATTAAGATAGCTATAGCAAATTCCCCATCTCTAGTTTATCTAGACTATAAGAAAGATTTCATCATTTATTGTTATACTTCCAATCACACTCTGTCGAGAATTCTAACTCAGAAGGATGTTTTAGGAAAAGAGGCTCCCATTGCTTTCATGAGTACACCTTTAAAAAAACATGAACTAAAGTATTCTCTCATTGAAAAGCAAGCCTTTGCTATGGTCAAATTAGTTAAGCAGTTTAGATTCTATATCCTTCATTCTCATTCTATAGTGTTTTTTCCTGACTTAGTAGTAAAGTCACTTCTCACCCAGTAAGAAGTAGCGATGAAAAAAAGAGTAGCATGGGTGATGAAGATTCAAGAATATGACTTGATAATAAATCCCACTAAACTAGTCAGGGGTAGGGGTCTGTGTAAATTCATTGTAGAAAATGTTAGTCATCCTGAAAGTCCTGAATGTGAAGTATCTCAAGTATTATTGGTCAGTTTAATAGATTCCTAGTTCTGTGACATTGCTTACTTCCTGGCTTATGGAGAATGTCCATAAAGATAGTCACCCAGAGAGAGATGGACTCTAAGGCTGCAAGCTGCAAAGTATGTAATATGGCAAGGTGTGTTGTATAAGAGAGGCCTTGACGATACATTCCTAAGATGTGTGGATAAAATTCAGCAGTTGCAATTACTTAAAACCTTTCATGAAGAGGCCTGCAGAGGTCATTTCTCATCAACCGTAATGACATTCAAAATTCTTCAAAATTGTTTCTACTAGCTAGGTATGTTCAAGGATTCTGATGCATTTGTTAGGAACTGTGAAAAATGTTAATTTTTTTCTGGAGGACCCCAATTAGCTACCTTGCCTTTAAGACCAATTGTGGTGAGTGAACCTTTCAAAAAATGGGGAATTGATTTTATTGGTCCTGTGAATCCTTAGTCTAGTGCAGGTCATGCTTATATCCTAACAGCGACTGACTACTTCACTAAGTGGGTTGAGGCCATTCCAACCAAAAAGGCTAATTCTTAGGTGGTATGTGATTTCTTAAAAGATAATATCTTGGTACGCTTTGGAGTACCCCAAAAGGTTGTAGCAGATAACGCCACTTACTTCTCTTCGCAGGAGCTTTCCCTTTTCTATTTTGATCATAATATCTCTCTGGCTCATTTGTCCAATTATTTCCCCCAAGGAAACGGATAGGTCGAGTCAAACAATAAAAATTTGATAATCATCATGAAAAAGTTAGTGGATGATAGTGGCAAAAATTGGCATAAGAAATTTTTTGAAGCCCTTTGGGCTGATAGAATTACACCTAAGAGAGCAATCGGTATGGCACCCTTTGAAATGATGTGTGGAATTGGGGCACAAGTATCAGTTCCTTTGGAACTGTCCGTAGCTAAGATGAAAATGGCCATTTAGGATCAAACTTTTAAAGACTCCTTGGAGAAACAGATCATATACTTGCATAAAATAGAAGAAGAAAGAAAAGCTCTGGTGGATAAAATTATTGAGCATCAAGCTAGAGTGAAAAGTATTTTTGATACGAAAACATGACCTAGAATTTTTCTAAAAGGAGATGAAGTTTTGTTGTGGGACAAAAGAAAGGCTCCTAAAGGAACCCACAACAAATTTGAGTCACTTTGGAAAGGCCTCTTTGTTATCATGGAAGAGTTAGGAATGAATGCTTTTAAGTTGGCTTATCCAGATGGAATGATCTTACCATTTTCCTATAATGGGAAAGATCTCAAATTGCTAAAGCTTTAGTCTATGTCCATGTGTCCTAGTGTATATATTAGTTTAGGTTTTCTTCTGTTTGGGGTGTCTTTCCTTTCTTGTGAGTTTTTTTAGCCTTTTCTGCATCGGTTTGCGAAACTAGAGTATTTGAGTTCTCTGGCTTTTGATAAAAGCCAGTCCCCAGTCAGACCTGGTGTTAGTCTAAATCTTGATCTTTGTCCTTAGGTTCCTTTTTTTTAGAGTCACCTTGTTATTTTTTGTGAATCTCAAGTTGCCTAAGCCCTCATGTTCAAAATCTCAGTGAAAGGATCTCCCCTATGTTTCACCTTTGTTTGTATAAAAGAAGGAAAATCTTTTGCTTACATGTTTTTTGAACAGGTTTGAACATGCTTGAACATGCTTGAACAACCTTGAACTTGGTTCAAGAGTGTTCAAGAGTGTTCAAGCTACTTCATATTTTTATGAAGCGGTAGCAGGTGAATAACATTTATGCTAAAGAGGTGTTTCTTGATCGCAAGCTTAAGAAATTTTGGTTAATCAAAGATGAGAGCTTATTCGATGCATGTGACTTCTTGTTTGAGAATGAAGGCGGAATATATAGGAACAGGCCTGAACAGTGTTGAACACATGTAAACAGCATTGAACTGGGTTCAAGAGTGTTCAAGGATTTTTAAAAGTGACATGTGGCATAAGAAAAGGAAAACTATTGTCTTTTCACATGTGGACCCCACATAGGTAAGGCTTTTAATGAAGAGATGTATTAGTGGCAGTTAAGTCATGTCCAAACAGTCGAATTAATGAGGAATTTATGCAGCATAAAAGTTTGCACAAGTGGCAATGAATTATTGTGTGTGTGAATGATCACTTCATTCTTCAAGATTTTATTGCCTTAATTATGGGCAATTAGTTACTCATTCGTGGTGTTTCTTATTAAAACCTATCTTGATGTTCATTATTTTTGAATTGTTGTCATTGTCTGTATGCACAAAGAGTGGAGGTAATAGAATTTTTGTCAATGAATAAGGTAAGTCAGGCTGTCATTCCTTCAGTGTTTAAATTTAAAGAGCTTGTGAATTTTATGGGGTTTCTATAGCATTTGTCAGTCTATTCTTGCAAGAATGAAGTCTGCATTCCATTTGTTTGGGAGTTTGTCTAGTTTGGTGTGCTAAAATCCTATAGTAACAGACATAGATTTAGAGAGATATGATGTTGAAGGGATAGTTGATAGGCTTACTATGTGTGCTGAGGAAAATGTCCCTTCTATGGAAATTTTAAGTAGTGGGTTGTGTATAGCCACTTGCTTCCCTCCTGCAGTGGTATGTCTTGAACTTGTCCATGAATGTATCAAACATTATGACCAGTGAACCGAGTCAATTCTTAAGAGAAATGGTGAAGTGTTAATGGTGGTGAATAGAGGAATTGTTGCTTCAGCTTTCCAAATCCAAGAGTGAACTTTTTCAGCTTTCTGTCCTACCCAGTCCCTAGTTAAGTTCAAGCGAAATGTCGATGTGAACTGTACTTCCATAGCAAAGCACTGATTATTAAATTCCCAAAGAGGAGGTTTCCGCTTACCCAAAAAGTTAAACAAAAATCATATGCATCCACACATTAGTGATATTATGGTAATGTTACACAGAGTCAGAGGGTCACCCAAGGCTTCTTTGTTTTTAGACTGGTTATTCTACTATGTAGAAATTGTTTTAGAGGGAAAACATAAGCTGGATTAGGCCAAATTAATTGCAGAATATATGAGAGAACAACTAAATATTTCCAAGCTTACTGGATGTGGCTTTTTCATGTCTTCTTATCTGATGTATCGCTTAGCATGTAGTAGGATTTGGGATGGTATGATTCACGAGCCCTGGATTGATGGCATGTGTTCTTTTGAATATTTTCCTATGCTTCATAAAGACAATGTGATTCAAAATTATAGGAGAGTCCATGACACCTTTATGGGTAAGCTTTGCTTTGAGATGTCTGGAGATTCCACCACAAGGATGAGTTTAGAGGCTCAGTAGTTTGTGACCAGATTTGGGAGTTTTTATATTCAATTCCCTAGGTTCTCTTATATAAGAATTGGTGGTTTCAAAGATGCTCCTACTAAATTACCTAGGTATGAATTTGATTGTTTCATCCTTGCAGAAGGCTTTAGACAAATTTCTATTGTGCTTTGACATTTTCTTCCTAGAGAAAGAGGAGATAAAGTTTTCCCATTGCAGTTAGGAAAGTTTTCATGCCTTACTATTGAGGATGTGATAAGTATTGGAAGTGACCTTGGTCATTTTGATTTCAAGTATTATACAGAATGAACAGGATTTGATAACAAAAACTTTGCTAGCGGGAGCCTAGGTCTTAGATCCCACATGTTTCTAGTTCCCCATCTAGAGGATTTCTGGGAGGATTGTGCAATTGAATCCCAAGTCATGATAAGAGGCCATAGCAAACTTTGCATTTCCCAAATTTTGTCCATGAGAATACAGTTCAACATAGAGGGGGTAATAGATGACGGTTCTGACTTGGCTGAACCTAGTTTTAAAGGACTTCTAGACACCGAAGAAATAAATATGGACTGGTCAAAGGAGAAGGAAGATGACATTAAATACAGAACACAACATGTTCTTAAATTAACTGAAAAATGGTTGCAGACAAAAAGAAAGTAGTCTGGTCCTAAAACAATTGAAGTTAAGTCTTCAATTTTATTTTCCTCCCCCTCTATTTTTAATTCACCTAAACCATTTGGTATTACAGGTTCCTCTAATAAGAAGCAGAAGACAAATTCTAAGAACAAGTTTGTTGTAGAGCTTTCCACTATGGCCTCTCCTCAACACATTACTAGGTCGAGATCTTGATCACAAAGAAAAGTAAAGATGACTTAGGAGTAGACATAAACGGTTAATCTTGAGGATGATAAGTTTGAAGATTTGAACTACCAGATTGGAGATGATGACCAAATCAGGAAAGACCTTTTTGACCTTGATGATGTAACCCTAGATTTAATGGAAACCCCTACTAAAGCTGGTCCTTAGGTAGCAACAACTAATAATACACCCAAATGGTTAACTTCTTCAGTTAACAGGAAACGGAGTTTGATTCCAATATCAATTCCGGTGCAAGATATTGTTAGTAAATATACTCAAAAGACACCCAAGGCCAAGAAAGTGAAGAGTACAGCACGCATGTTTGCTGATGCTAAAATAGGGACATGGACAGCTAAGGTGGAAAATTATAGATCAAAGGAAGAAAAGAAAGATGTGGGGGTCAAGGATTCTGAAGTAACCAAAATTGAGTTAGGGACAATGGACAGAGTTGGAAAGAATAACCTTTTCAAGGAAACAACCCAACAAATGCTGATTACATTAGTGCAAGATAGAAAAGAGAAGAAGGAATTGAAACAGACTATTGTTTCACTTTCATAGTTTATTAATACATTCTGCAACTTTGATGCTACCTCGTTGTCCCAATTATCTTAGGTGTTTGACCCCAATTTTGAAGAAAGTAAGATGTTGTTGAATCAAGTTCAAAGGGGTAGACTTTGGTTTCTTTAATTGATGAATGGATGTCTCAAGTGATCAATAATGGAAGGCAATACATTAAAGATTCACATTCAATTCTTCTTGACACTGAGACAGTGATAAGAGAGTTGTAGGCTTAGTAACAAGTATGGGGTACATATGAGGAAAAGTGGGTGTTAGCAATGACCAAATTTATGGAAATCGAGAGGCATGACTTAAATAAATTTTGTGTAGAAAAGTCACTAAAAGGTGTCGAAGAGTCTCTTTTCTTCATTCTCAGGAAAAATATCAGTTGACACATTGCTCTGATAAGAAGTGCCATTATGAAAAGTAAGTAATATGAAGCTGAATCTAAACAGATCCAAAAAGCTGCACTAACTGAGTTGAAAGTGATTAATTTCACTTAGAACCTACCCCTCCATCTTTGGTGAGAAAGAACTAAAGGGTGCTCTAGATTCTTTTGACTCAGCAATTAAGACTATCAAAGAAAAGATTCATCCTAAAGCCTCTGCTTTAACTCAAATAGAAAGGATTGAGTCTATGCTTTATCTGTGTGTCAATCAGTTTTCCAATGTCACTGAGAAGGTGAAGAAACTGAGGTGGAACAAACATGCCTCTATGGCCCAAATAGTAAACTCCAAAATCCCGCATCTATCACTCATGAAGGAACTAGTTCAAGCATATAAAGAATGGAAACCAACTCAATCAGTTACTGGTAAAGAAGGAAGTCCAGCGGGAAGTGAGGATCGTGCCATAGATAAGGAGCCTGATGTGGCTATCTATTTTTTATTGAATTAGCATGAAAAACTTATAGGACGTGTGTCCTCTTTCTGCTGGTTTAGTTACTTAACTATTTTCCCAAGAGTTCATGTTTTTTAGGAGGCCTCTTGGTGCTCTGTTACTATTTATTTCAGCTGCTCAAACTTTGAAAGGTCTCGAAAAACTTTTAGACTGATAGATATAGATTTTGATAATTACAGTTTGAATTGTTAAATGTTATGAATAGAATAGATTTCAGGAAATTATCTATGTAATAATCTCTAAAATATATGATAGGAAGGTTATTGAATCTATGTTGTTCATAAGCTCAAGCAAGGTGTCCTGTGTTGACATATTGTTTATCCAGTTTTATACATTTGTCCATTAGTTCATAATATCTAAAGTCTATTGTTATCTACTTTCTATTATTTTTGGTCGAGAAGTTGTTTATATTTCCCATAAAATGCAATTGTGGAAGTGTCTGTGTTTCCTTCCTACTCATTATTCAGTTAGATTTCTTTCATAGTTGTTTAAAAGCATATCATCAAAGAATGATATTATAGCCTTTATAAGCTTTCTGGTCAAAAGCTAACCGATTGAATCATTATTCCATTTCATTGAATATCTTATGAGGGAGCTGTACCTATTATAAAATTTAGAGGGAAGTGATCACCAAAGATACTTACCCAACTGTTAGAAATAGTTTGTCTTTTAGGGGTGATGGGGTAACTTAAAGGATTTTTATAAAAGGACCAATTTGTTCAATAACACTAGGGTTTTCTAAATTCTCATGACCATTTGTTGTTCATTGTTTTCTGACTTTCATAGCCTAACATTTGTCTATAAGTTGTTGAATAGAGATTTCAATTCTGAAACATTTTTTTACAGGACAATTGACAAAGAATCTAACCATCAAATTACTGACGATGTCTTGTAGTTTGCCTGATCACAAATTTTCATAATTTTGTGTTTGTTTTTATTAAAATTGAAACCTCACATGAAAGATATTTAATTAAATAACTTCTTAATGTGTTTGAAATGGAAATGATGTTAGGAGATTATGCTCCCTACCTTTCAGGAATTATCAAAAATCCACAAGCATGATTGTCATTTTTTTTCCATGATTACCTTCCAGAGGGCCTGTCACAGTGGAAAAAGTAATCACTAAAGGAATTATATTTTTCCATTAGTATACTTAAAGAAAAAAATGATTTGCACTATCAGTTTACTCCACACCGACAGACAGGGCACAACACTACCCGATGCTAAGGTTACCCGATAAACACTGTTAAGTGTTATTCGATGACCAAAAGGTGAAGGGAACCTGATGAGTAACAAAGTGTAACCCAATGGAACAGCAAAGAGAGGAACCCGATAGACAAAGGGAACCCAACTAATAGTTCAACAAAGGAATGCCAAGAGACTTCAAGTTCAACCTAATGGCCAAGAATCGACAGTCAGTTACATCCCACAAAAAGTGGATCTGACTTTCTACATCAGATAAATCACTGAAGTTGTAATTATAGTTTCTTGATTTACTTTTAAATCCATTATGTGTAGAGGAAGCAATGTATTTATTATTGTTTTAATTATTTTTACTATTTTAAAACATGAAAACTAAAGAGCAAGGTCATGTTGTAAACCTTGGATATAAGAGTTAACATTATAATGCATGATTCCAAGGTAGGTCAAATACTTGTATAAATAGGTGCTCAATCTATTGAGAATAGTTGTTGTTCAATGAAGATAATAGCCACAGAGAGAATCTAGAGACCAGACAAGAGAATTCATGCAAAAGGATAGAAATAGAATAAAATCAGTTTCAAGAACAAAATAGAGGATACCGACAAGCAAAAAATAGTATCCATCAATCGCTTAAGGTGATATTATTATTCTGGGAGATTTAATAGATCTTTAATCAACAATTGTTGATTATATACAGTCAAGTCAACATTTGTACTAATTCTAATAAGTGTAGTACACTAATGAAATCCTTTCAAGAAAGGTGGGCTTAACCATCCTATTTTAAATCTCATCACTGAGTGCACACTTAAATCAATGTTGCTAAATCTCTTAACAGAGTAGATCTTAACAAGTATCCACCTCAATACTCCTAACAGGTTAGATAATCAAAAGTTATAAAATTGTAATCCTTAACTGGCTCCCTTCCATTATGTAGATAGTGAAGTTTTGTGGGTGTCATCCCCACCGTAGTTTTTACTTCCTAACAGGAGTTTTCTATGATACCATATCTTGTGTTATGTGTTTCTCACTTTCATGAATGTTTCTATGAATGTTGCAATTAAAGATTATGAATGAACAATACATGCATAAGTAAGAACAACAGTTATGGTTGGTAAAGTAGTAATGAATAATTACTAATGACCAATTGTGAAAGGTGTTAAAAGTATTAGAGGTACTGATTCACCCCTCCCCTCTCAGTACTACTTCCCATTAATTCCAACAATTGGTATAAGAGATAAGTCTCTTCTTGGAAAGCTTAAAGGCTTCAGAGAAAAGATCATATAATGAAGAAGTAAAAACTTGATAAGAATATTGAGAACAAAAATGTTGAGATAAAGATGTTCTATGAACAATATAAAGAAGAAAGAATCAAGATGAGAGAGCCACTGAATGAAAGAAAAGGTGTGGCTACCCGAAACAATGAAAAATATTATCAAGAAGAAGAGATTCTAGATTTCTTTTAATCTTCAGGATCAAATACAAGTAATACATTAGATGCATTGGACAAGAACATCACAAATCTAAAGGAGATCAATCAACATCTGACAGAGAAAATAAAGATGCTACAAATCGGTCAAGAGAGCTAGATGGTAAGAATGATTGATGTGATGAGTTCTACTAGACAAGTTGAAATAAGGACACTTGCTATTGATGAAAGAAGAAAGATTACTGAGAAACTAAAAGAAAAGGAATTATAAATTCAAAGACATGCTAAACATCACCATAATCTCACAAATCATATTATTCTTATGAGTCAAGAAGAAAACAAAATAAATGTGGAAAACATTGAAAGAATACAAATTATCAGTGAACTAAGAGAAGAGAATGAAAAGCTAAAACATGAGGTTAGAATTTAGAAACAACATAATGAGAATATTAGAAAGGTTGAAGAGAGAAATAAAAGAATGCATGAGTTTCTTGAAGGACAACGAAGAGTCAACAACAACAATGGTATAGGGTTTAGCAAAAATGGAGAATCATCCAATCAAGAAAATAATGTCTATGAAATTCCAAGACCAATAAATCTAACATGCAAGCACTGTGGTAAGAAAGGGAACACATCAAATGTATGTCAAGGTAAAATTAAAGGTATTCCTAAATCTACACCTACATTCATAGGATTATGGTATAAATGTAACAAGAAAGGACATAAGGCTTATGAATGCAAGACTAAGATAGAACAACCAAAGAAGGAAACCTACATGGAAAAATACTATCCTACATGCTAGATGAATGGGAACACATCTGGTGAATGCTAGAAGAAGAAAAGGAAAGCATGGAAGCCTAGAGGTCAAAATATTCCTTATCAACCAAAGAGAATAGTTAATCAATATACATGAGATTACAATACATGGATAAACTATACATCATGTGGTAGATATGGTCACATTGTTGCAAATTGCATGAGAGCATGAACCAAAAGGTCTATAGGCTGGTCGAACCCAAAAATGGAATGCTTGCACTGTCATAAAGTTGGTCACTTGAAGAAATATTGCAAAGACTGATTGATAGAGACAAGTACATATCCCAATGGAAACACTATTGAAGATATCCGAAGGGAAAGAGACAAAAGTGGATAAAAGCTTCAAGCAATGATGAATTTGGGCCAAGAAATACAAATGGTGACACCCCAGCCAATGGATCTAGTGACATCATCACCCCCACTAAAGCTGAACAAGTAAGTATGGAACTGCACTATACCAAGTCATATTTCGCATCAGTTCCATTATACAATTGATAGATATTTAAAATCAGCATAAATAAAGATGCATATTATGTTACTTGTTACAATTCTGAGAAATCAACCCCATCAGTATACACATACAAAAAATCATCAGTGAAAAAAGTAGATAATTTGTTGTACACTTACCAGAAATTGTTAGTCAACACATAAAGTGGCTAAGTGGCCAATGTAAATCAACACCCGTCGGTAAGAAAGGAAAGTTAAAAGTTGTCACTATAGAATATCGATATCCGTCGGTACAAGGAACATTGTTAACAACTATCCTGAAGCAACTCAACTTCACTGATGATGTTTTGGAAAGTCTTCCTGATGAAACCTATCTTCATGACCCAATGATTCATTGAGCATTTATTACAAAGACATAGGGACAAAAGTCTATAAATAGTCGATGAGACAACTTCATTTTGCACCCACGATTTGAAGAGAAAGCAGACTGAAAAATAGAGCAATTAAAGAGAAGAAAGTAGAGAAGCTTCAGATCAATCTAAGCATGCAGTGAATAGATCAAACCACTATTGCAAATTGAAGTAAGTATCAAAGGCACCTAAAGATCTCTATCATTATTTTTCAAGAAAACACTAAATTTCTAGAATAACCTAAAACTTGAAAAATGATGGAAACCACCTCAGGAACTGCTAAAATAAGGAATGATAAGAGGAATGTGGTTAAGATAATCAAGAAAAATACATGTGTAGAGCCCAAGTATTGCATTGAAACTTGATGAAATCGGCGCATTTTCAAAAATCCCACCTAAGGTTCTTTCTCATAGATGATGTTAGGTCTTATATTCATTTCAAGATCGTAGAGATAGCTGATTTTGAAATGGAAGAAGCTTACAAGAAGATTTGTGATGCCGAAGGGAAACTGAATGAAGAGCACAAACACTTGTAGGTCAAAGGGTTAACTAATGCCCTACATTTCTTGAGGAAATTCAAAACAGACTAGATAAGGTTAGTCTTGAGCAAAATGCTTGACAATAAGCTATGGCTAGACCAACCGAAGAAAATAACTAAGGATGTTCTTTATGATGTCACTGGTTATCTTATAACTGACAAGCCTAGGGCACACAAGAATCCATCCATGAAAGAATTTGAAAAACTCACCAATTCAGAAGTAGACAACAAAGGTCTCAAAGTGAACACAATCACTAACAAAGAAATAAAATTGGGTGCATGTGTAATTGGGTGTAAATTTTTTCAAGAAAGTAGATTGAATAGCATATCTGCTACATCAGTAAGATCATCTTACAATATAGTGACCAAAGGAATACAGATGGATCTATGTGAGATCCTATTAAAACAACTTGATGAGAACATGCACACAATTAGGTCTACAAAGACCAACACATGTAAGTTTGGCTCACTTATCATGTGTATCTTTTTCTATTTTGAAGAGTACTTTCCTTCAATAGGAAATGTAAAATGAGACACTACCAAACTGGTAACCCAACAGATTAGTGAATTGATTAAGTCACTAGGGGACAATTTTGAATCTTTTATGTCTGCATACTTCCTTGAGTTCAAGGAAAAGATGATGGAGAGGTCTAGGATTCCTGAACAATTTGTAGAAAAACATAAAGATGAAATATGTTTTATCGTGGACACAGATTTCACCCATATCAAACTAGTTGTACCATAGATAACTTGGTTAACACCAATGGATTATGAGATCAATATTGATCAAGCTACAAGTCTAATTGATGCACTAATAAATGAACTTGTTGACAACAAACAACCCAGGTTTGGAACCTATGAAGAGGCCAAATATAAGATAAAGAGAGGCCTAGAGATAAAGAAAACTATCAACAAAAAGGATAAGATGATTAAGAATCTCAAGAAGATTCTATCAGTTACAAATGAAGAATAGGAACAACCGGAGAAAACTGATGAACAAGGCACCATTGGTGAGGAACAAGAAGTACATAAATAAAATTCTAAGGAGACTAAATATGATACACCTCCACCTCCACCTCCTGCAAAGAAGTAGAGGACATAGAGTCAAAAATTTTCTACCGATGCAACACCCCTTAAGAAAGGTCAAGTAAGGACCTACATAAGGAAGCAACCAACTAAGATAACAAGGCAACAAACGGTAAAAACAACACCTCCAAAGAAGAGGAAAAGGTTGGTTAGGTCAAAAGTTGACATAGAGGACACTAAAGATGATGATCCCAATGTAGTCAAGAAGGATTATCAAAATCAACTTGTAGATGAAGCTCTTGAATCCATTGCTACATCAAGCACCATGCCTGATAAGAAAATTAGACAATGGGATACACTAAACCCAAAGGACCAGAACAAGATACAAGAGGCAATTATAAAATCAATGATTATGTCCAAATATGCACCAGCTAAATTTGTCAATAAACTACCTAAAGAGCTGGAAAACAGGATATACCAACAATGGTCATATGCTCTGCAAACTGAAAGAGAAGCAAGGGAGAGGGTAATAGTAACACTAATGCCTCCTGAATCAAAGGTAGAATAAATCAAAGAAATACTACAGAAGCACCCAAGTAAATTTGTAGCAAAAATAAGGGCCTACAAAGTATTAGAGAACAAATTCATAGAGCTGGACAAAATGACTGCAAATAAATGGAGACAACTTCTAGATCTACTGGCAGAGTCAACAAGTGGTGAGAATCAATTACTTCTCAGCAACACACCTCACAGAGAGGAGGAGAAAGACAATTCAAGTCCTTAGCACATTACTTTGGAAAATATTTAAAGTGATAATGAGCCTATAAATGTAGACACAGACATGGATGATCTTGACATCCAAGATATTACTAACTATGACTCTAACAGAGATCCAAAGAAGAAAGATGAAGTAATATTTATCACACTTAAGGATCAAGAAAAACAACAAGAATTGAAGATACTAGATGGTACAATAATTAATGTTGCTGATGAACAAATGCAAGACACTTCCATCATGGACTCCAAAGAAGCATACCCTACAGACCAAGTGCAAAAATATGAGGATGTCAATGCTTAAAATGATCAAACTGACGAGTAGGACACAATGCTGGATACAACCCAACCAACCAATAAAATAAATATGCCTGTCCTAATGAAGGAAATTAATATTTTAGAGTGTAATGATGGAGCTGTAGTGGAGGACACAAGCAAACCCGAGGATAAGGGTGATGTTGAATCAAAAGACACTACAGATAACACAAAATATACAACTACAGAGAAGGCTACAACCGATGATCAGAAAGATACAGCTACTGATAAAAATAAGTAATAAACACAAAAGGAAGAAGGGGACACACAAATAAAGAAAGGTGAAGAAGACAAGCAAGATGAGAAGGAGAAATAATCAGAAGAAAAATCTGTAGAAACACCCAAGGTTGAATGAGAGATGTCTTCAAAAAACCAACAGGTGCCACTCAAGAAGAAAAAATAAGAAGCATCTTCCACAAGGCCATCACCAACCACTTCAGAGAGAAAAAAATGAACTAGCTATGGTAGTTCATACCTCTGCATCCCCATAAATCTCAAAGAAGAATAAAGGAAAGCATAAGAATTTTTTAACTTTGGATGAAGTCATTGAGATTCCAGTTTGTGATCCAAGGACATTGGATCCAACTGCATTGAAAAATTATGCCAGGCGCTGTGAGAGAAAATTCATTTAGGAAAAAGTAAAGAGACTAGAAAAAGAGGCCAAGGTACTAGAATTAGCAAGATGTATACTTCAACAGATTGTACCAGATGTAGATATTGATCAAAAAGATCCCATGCTTGATCAACTGGTAATACTGACAGATGCAATAACATCTCAGAATATTGATGCTGAGAAGGTTATGGAAGAGATACTTGAACAAAAGTATGAGTTCAAGCTAGCCGAGAAGATAAGCCAGGAAGTGGCATTGAAAAAGGTTAAGCTATTTGAATTGGTAAGTAAAATTGATCCACTCATACCAGAAGCTATTGCCTTAATACATATATTGTGCACTCTAGATCAACTCACACATGAGTATACCAACAAGATAGCACAAATTGATGTTGATCTTAAGTCTAGTGCACAAAGTCTCACCAATACTGAAGAAGCAATTAAATTGCATGATGAGAAAATGAAACAGGCTAGCAAACAGAGACAAGACATAGAGTTTTTAGAGATGAAGTATAGATATGAGGTAAATGAGCTCCAAGAAAATCTCTTACCGATACTTACAGTCCTACAACAACATTTGACACATGAAAAAACACTAATTACCATCCCAGAAATGTCTATCCTAGACAACATTTATGATATGCATGCGAGGCTAGAGCTACATCACATGGCACTAGAAAAACTTAAAGAATAATGGGAAAAAATGGAAGAAGATATCAAGACAACCCATTCCAATATACTTGAAACATTGTAAGTTGCACATTTTTGTCACAATTTTTGACATATTATAAGTTGCACATTTTTTTCATAAGTATCAAAGAAAGGGGGAAATTGATATGTTCACTCACCTCAGTCAAAAGGATGAAATAATATGTATAGTAAAAGAAAGGGTAAAATAAAAGGAGGAAAGAATATGTACATATAGAGCAAAGAATAGAAAATGTATAGTATACATGTACATATACTTATACTATACTGATGCATATAGTTAGGGGGAGTCATATGATGACAAGGATATAAACAAGGTGTACATACTAAACACTTTAGTATTATGCACATATCATTTTTTGATACTAATTTCAAAGGGGGAGATTGAAGGAATTATATTTTTCCATTAGTATACTTAAATAAAAACATGATTTGCACCATAGGTTTACTCCACACCAAAAGATAGGGCACAACACTACCCGACGCTAAGGTTACCTGATAAGCACTCTTAAGTGTTATTCGATGACAAAAAGGTGAAGGGAACCCGACGAGTAACAAAGTGCAACCTGACAGAAAAACAAAGAGAGGAACTTGACAGACAAAGGGAACCCAATGAATAGTTCAACAAAGGAATGCCAACAAACTTCAAGTTCAACCCAATGACCAAGAACCGATAGTGAGTTACATCTCGCAAAAAGTGGATCTAAATTTCCACATCAAATAAATCACTGAAGTTGTAATTATAGCTTCTTGATTTACTTTTAAATCTATTATGTGTGGAGGAAGCAATGTATTTATTATTGTTTTAATTATTTTTACTTTTTTAAAACATGCAAACTAAAGATCAAGGTCAAGTTGTAAACCTTGGATCTAAGAGTTAACATTGTAATTTGTGATTCCAAGATAGGTCAAATACTTGTATAAATAGGTGCTCTATTTATTGAGAATAGTTGTTTTTCAATGAAGATAGTAGCCATGGAGAGAATCTAGAGACCAAATATGAGAATTCATGTAGAAGGACAAAAATAGAATCAAATCAGTTTCAAGAACATAACAGAGGCTACCGACAAGAAGAAAAAAGGTATTCATCAAACACTTAAGATGATATTGTTATTCTAAGAGCTTTAATAGATCTGTAATCAGAAATTATTGATTGAATACATTCAGGTCAACATTTGTACTCATTCTAACAAGTGTAGTACACTAATGAAATCCTTTCAAGAAAAGTAGGCTTAACCGTCCTATTGTAAATCTCATAACTAAGTGCACACATAAATCAATGTCGCTAAAGCTCTTAACAGAGTAGATCTTAACAGGTCTCCACCTCAATACTCCTAATAGGGTAGATCTTTAGAAGTGATAAAATTGTAAGCCTTAACCGACTCCCTTCCATTCTGCAGATAGTGAAGTTTTGTGGGTGCCATCCCCATCATAGTTTTCACTTACTAACATGAGTTTTCTGTGATACCATATCTTGTGTTATGTGTTTCTCACTTTCATGAATGTTTCTATGAATGCTGCAAACTATTAAAGATTATGAATGAACAATACATGCATAAGTAAGAACAACTTTAATGATCGGTAAAGCAGTATTGAATGATTACTACTGATGAATTATGAAAGGTGTTAAAAGTTTTAGAGTAACTTATTCACCCCTCCCCTCTCAGTACTACTTCCCATTAATTCCAACAATCACCCTATGAGAATGACATAAGTGAGCATGGGATAATTCCTAGCTACTCCAACTCATGACTAGAAGATCTCTTAGGAAATTCTAAGAGGAAGAGAGACAATAATTTCCATTTTAGGATAACCCTATTTTTATAGAGGAACCACAAACTACAAACAAATTGATATCCCTCAAAATAAATCACCTGATACAAGGATGTTAGGAGAAATAATGGGACAAGATTAGTCTAGATGTAGAGATCATAGTACTAGTATCTAGGCTAATCATAGTCATCACTCCTCAAGTGACTTTGAGCCTGAAGAGGCTAGTATCCTCAAATGTCAAAATGACAAATATTTTCTCAGGATGATGAAAACCATTATGACTAGAGAAAAAAAACAATACAATCTTGAACTAGCACAACAAGGAGCCCAAATTCCTCCTTAGTATAATGATGAAGACATCATCACTAGAGAAAGAAACTCCATTGGTGCTAGTAACAAAAAAATGCAAGCCTTGCAAACTGAGATGCAAGATATGAAAAAGGAAAAAAAGAAAGAAACCATGAAATATTCTACATGGACACCATTTTTCCATTTTCCTTTTGATAAAGGCTTGTACTTACCTCCACTCCCACATAGAGTGGAAATTCCTAAGTTCAACATATATGGTGTTCAATCAAATCCATAGGATCATGTCTGGGAATTATGTGCTTTATGCATAGAATTTATGCACAAACAACCATACCTCATGCATCTCTTTCCTTCAAGTCTACGTAGTCAATCCATGGATTATTTTCAAATTTTCCCATCGAAATCAAAACTTTTGATGAACTAATAATTTATTTTACAACAATATTCCTACAACATCGAAAGACAATGATCGATTTGTGTAATGTCAAACAAAAAATGGCAGAGCCTTTTATAACTTTTCTTCATTGATGGAGGAGAGTATTTTCTAGATATCCATGTCTCATAGCTAAATCTGAGAAAATGTATATATTCACTAACACATTTATGTCTGAGTAAAACTTTCATATTCAGATGTAAGATATGCCCACTTTTAACAAGATAGTGAAGAGTGCACTAAAAATAGTAAACACCCTTGTCACAAAGGGAAAAGTCACCCTTTAAAAGGAAAGAAACTATGAGTCTAGTTCCAAGGATAAGAACAAATACTTGAAGAAAAAATATGTGGTAAACAATGAAGTAGTTGATCATGTTGATCCTCAACCAAGAACAACAATCTTAAACCTGAAAAAATGGCACAAAGGCCCTCAAAGCTGTAGAAAATACCACCAAAGCTCGGTCTAAAGGAAGAAATAATGTCATGAAGGAGAAACCTTGGATCAACTTCAACTAAAATGTTTCTCCTTTGGGACAATCCTATGAATCAACACTCAAGACTCCTTTGGAAAATAAATTGATGAAATTGTAAGACAAATCTAGACAATATGAACCAAAAGTCAAAACAAAATGGTAGAGTGGCAACGGATACTATGAGTTCCATAGGAACAAGGTAGACACGATGAATAATTGCATGAGACCTAAACATGAGATTGTTGGAAATAATGGGAAGTATGTACTGAGAGGGGAGGGGTGAATCAGTACCTCTAAAACTTTTAGTTAATTAACCTTTAACCTTATGTAATCAAATCTTTTCTCTACCAATCATATCTTCTATTCTTTCTTTATGCATGTGATATACATTCATAATCTTAATTATATGTATACATTCCTAGAAACATTCATGAAAGAAATGACACATAATACAAGGTATGGTAACACAGAAAACCCTTGTTAGAAGGTAAAAACTATGGTGGGGATGGCACCCACAAAAAATTAACTATCTTTAGATTAGAAGGGGCCAGTTAAGGCTTGCAATTTGATCACTTCTGATGATCTACCCTGTTAGGAGTATTATGTGGAGACTGGTTAAGGTCTACTCTTTTAAGAGCTTTAGCAACACTGTTTAGTGTGCACTCGGTTAAGAGATTTACAAAGGATTGTTAAATCCACCTTTCTTAAAAGGATTTCTTCTATTTTATACACTTGTTAGAATGTAGACAAAAATACTAATTGACCTCAGTATATGCAATCTACTATTGATGATTAAAAATCCATTAAAGATTACATGTACAATGTATCACCTAATGTGATTGATTAATACTTGTGTTTCTTGGTAGCCTTGATTCTTGGCTCTTGATAACAAAATTCATCTTTTGTTGTTCTATTTCTTGAAACTCCCAGTTTGATCCATAGATGTGATCCTTGGCTACATTCATCTTCACATTCATCTTGAATGAATGAATACACATCTATTTATACAATAGATTTGACCTTTTTAGTTTCACATATTACAAACTTAACTCTATGATCCAAGGTTTACAACTTGACCTTGATCTCCTAGTCTGTAGGTATTTAATTAGTTAGAATGATTAAAATAATTATAATTATCTTTCTTTTCCCTCAAGAAATGGTTTTAAAAAAAATCAAAATGCTAAATATAAAACATAACTATTTTATCTGATGTGGAAGTCAGATCCACTTTTCTCAGGATATAACTAACTTGCGGTGACTAATGCTTGGTTTGAACTGAAATTTTGTTTGTTAGGTTCCCTTGCTCTGTTGGGTTCCCCTCTTATCTTCTCTTTTGGTTTAATCTGTAATCTTCTTTATCAGTTTATACTGTGTTGTCGGGTTCCCCTATCGATTTACTCCTGCCGGTTTAAACTATTAACTTTTTTAGTTTGCACTTGTAAGTTGTGTCTTCAGTTTATATTGTAGACTGCTATGTCAGGTTGTTCTAAAACCTATCTTTTAGTGTTGTCATTACCGATGGTTTTTCTTTTCATGCTAATGAAAAAATATATGTCATCAATCTCCCCCTTTGACATTAGTATCAAAAACTGATATGTGCAAAATACTAAAATTGTTTATAGTATGTACACCATGTATATTAGATAGTCATTTCATGACTCCTACTATGCATATGTTGGTATAGTATAGTATATGTGTATGTACACTTTTCTTTATACAATTTCTTCCTTTTCACCTTGTGTTTTCCCGTTTGTGTTATATGTATTGTACATATCATTCTCCCCTATTGTACATATCATTTTCCCCCTTTTTTGATAGTAAGGGGAAAGGTGTATACCTATAAATTATCAAAAATATGAGAGTGAGAGGTCTTCATTTCCTCCACCATCTTCTCCCATTTCTCCTTTAGATGCTCAAGAGTCATATGCTCTAGTGTAATCCTGACATTCATGTCATAGAGGTTGTCTGCTATAGACATCTCTAGGGTGGCAATTAGCAATCTTGTTGAACTTATGTGTTGTTGCAGAAGTGTGAGGCTCAGTAAAAATTGAGCACGTAGTTTGGTAACCTCTTCTCTGAATTGTGATTCTGCTTCCTAAAGTTCTTGTCTTAACCTTTTTATCTCTATTATCTTCTCATAATGCAATTCGATTGCATTGTCATCTGTGGTTAGACCTTGTGCACTAGTATTTAGATCTAAATCTCACTTTTCTATCTTTTCACTATTGTCCTTAGTGAATTTATCCAAAGTGTACAATTTTTGTATTAAGGAAATAGCTTCTATAATGATTGGATCAAATTCATTGGATAGTTCTGAAAGTATTACCTTTTTCTTTGCCACTTCTTGGCTAATCTTTTCTGTCAATTTGTATTTGAACTTCGGTTCTGCTCATTCCTTAATTGCCTTTTATACATCCACATTCTATGTTGTGATGGTTTCTATGAGAATGGAAAGTTAATCTAAGATAGGTGCTTTGTGATCAACATGAATGTTGGGAACTACCTGGTTTAAGATATCCCTTATAGTTTCCAGTACTAAAGAGTCTTGGTGCTCCTTCTTAAGCTTATCTTGCAAAGCTTTCCTTTGACAAATTTCTCCATATTATTGGAGTGATTTAAAATCTAAACTAGTTGGATCACACTTTGGTATTTCTATGATCTCATCAAGTGTGACCTCCAACTTATTCTTCTTTGTTTTATTCTTTTTCTTTTGAGATGCAGCTGTATGCAAAACCATAGCCGCCTTTTCTTCTTGGTCTGATGTGCTAGATGAGCTTATCAGTGGAGTAGTACATTTTTTGTTAATGTGTTTCAGTCTCTACCTTCTAGTTGTGAGTGGATGTCTCCACATCAACTTTTACATTACCTCTAGCATCTCCTTCGGTGTCCTTAGGAGTGACATCTTTGGTTTTTTCTCCTTCACTAGTATCCTTCTACACTTCATCTATATTTTTCATTTGTGCATCTTTATCTGTTTGATCTCAATCTTTTTGTTTGAGATATTCACCTGTTATATTTTGATCCCCTCTGATGACATTCTGGTCATTGATTGTGTCTTTCTTTTCTCCTTCCCCTGCATCATTGGGTATGCTTGCATCGGGCTCAGGGGTCTTCTCATTCTGTGAGATTATAGTGATTGCTTGAATCAATAATGGCATCTAGCCTGATATGTTTACTTGTGCAACATCAACATATATATCTTGATCCTTGGGATGATCAGACATAAGAGTAATATCTTCATCTCCTTTCACCTTATCTGCAGAATCTTTGGTAATATCAAAGATAGTATTATCTGGCCATGTCTCAATGGCAACATCCATATCCTTGTTGGCTTCTTTTTCCAATTCTACTATTGTGACATCATATGTGTCATGTATAAGGATATTCCTTGGGATAAGTTTATCCAAAGAGTCATTATTGTGTGGATTATTTGTGAGATGTAATTCTCTCTCGGGGCTTGCTTCCTCAGTAGGTCTATTGAGTATTTTACTCCAAATTGTTTTACTTTCCTTCTCTAGCTCTATAAGTCATCCCTCTAGAACCTTGTAAGCTCTAAACTTGGGTGAGAACTCCTACACATGTTTCTCCATCATCTCCTTGATTTCTTCAATTTTTTATCTAGGAGGCATAAGAGAAACCATGACTCTTTCCCTTATCTTGTTCTCATTCTTTTATGCATAAGTCCATCTGGCAGATAATCTTTCATATAGTTCTTTTTTCATTTTGTCATTAGATTTTATGGGTACATATATGAAGTTGATCATTGTTTTGATGAGTGCCTCCTTAATCTTGTTCAAATCATCGGGCTCTAGTGTTAGCCATTTTCTAACTTTGGTGTCGGTTAAGCCACCTCTATTGTAATTGACTCACATATCTCATTAATAGTTTTAGGAATCTTACTCTTTTCTGTTTGGTTAGATTCATCTTGTTGAGTATCTTCAATATCTTCCTTGGTTAAGATTAATTTCCTTCTCCTCTTTGGTGCTTTGGTCTATTTGGTTTGAGGTTTTTCTTTTGTAGGTCATTACTTGACCTTTCTTAATAGATGGTGAGTCTTCCTTCACTGTTTGGCTCCTTTTCCTTTAAGAAGATGTTGTCCTTGCCTTCTTCAGAAGTGGGGGTGCATCAGACTCTATTGACTCTGAGTCACTCACCTTTTCTTCTTCATTGATGGGTGACTGACCCTCAGTTTCCTCTCTCTTTTCCATTTCTTCCTCATTGACCAATAGCTTCTTTTCCAAGGTCTATACCATTTTGTCTTTCTTCCTATCAATCTTCTTCACAACTAAGCCTGATTTGATTCTTTCCTTATCTTCTTCAATGGTTCCAAACCTTGGTTGTGATTTATCCAATGGTTCATTCAATAATGATTTAATAGCATTTTTTGCTTGATCTATGTTAACGTCATAGTCAAGTGGAGCTAACCAAGCTATCCTTAGTACATCTGGTTTGATTAGGGTGGTATCAGTGTCCACCGAGAAACAAATGTCAGTCTTGTATTTTTCTACTAGTTGTTCTAGTATCCCCATTCTCTTTTGCATTCTCTCTTTGATTCTAGAGAAATAATCATCCATTACTGATTCAAAATTGTCTCCAAGTGACATGATGAATTCACTTATTTGAACTATCACTGGTCGGGTAGTGTCCCATTTCAAATCATCGATAGATGGTAAGGTTTCTTGGAAGTAGAAAAATATGCACATTAACAGAGATCCAAATTTACATGAGTTGGTCTTTGCACGCCCGATTGTCCTCATGTTCTCATCTAATTTTTTGAGTAGTAGTTCTGATAGTTCCAACTGCAATCACTTCTTGACAATTCTATGCATTGTATCAACTTCTCCTGATGTGATATTGTTCATCCTCGTAGCCTGAAAGAACTTGTATTGTTAGAATTAATCTTTCCATGGTTATTATATTTACTAGGATAAACCAAGGTATCCCTTATTATTCTTAGATATTCCTCCTTATGAGGAATCCTACACTTGGCTCACACACTTATGACATGTGGCATCCATAGAAATGGGAGTTACAATGTAACTCCCTCCTCACCTCTTTATTAAAGAGATGACTTTCTTTCTCTCACACATATTAGACACAATTCTTCACTTCTTCTTGAATATCATTCTAAGAGCATATCTCTCTCTCTCTCTCTCTCTCTCTCTCTCTCTAGGCATTTTTTCCCATTCATAATATTATCATGGGGGTTTTTTTACACTTTTCCCCCTTCAAAATCTTGTCTCCTTGTCTAATTGCTTTTGGTGTATGCACTTAGTTTTGCGTTATTCATGGTATCACTTCTTAAACCTAACTCTTAGATTAAACAATTTCCTTTCTCTTTATCTTATTATTTTTTTCTAATATGGTATCAGAGCAGGTTGGTTTAATCATTTTGGGAGTGTGTAGGTAAAAGAGCTACGATATCCTGGTGCACTCCAACATCGGAGACTCTTGAGAGAGTATATTGCATACTTATATTTTTTGAAAAAAATCAATTTATTTTTTCTCTATTCTATAAGTTTTCTTCAAATAATATTTCTCTATTTATGATTAATTCTTTATAAAAAAAAAAAAATCTAAATTATATTGCTTTTCTTTTGGTATCTTTATTCACATTCAAATTAATTTAATAAAAAAAAAGGATCTTTAATATTATATTAAAAAGTAAATTCAAATTATTTCCTTTGCATAACTTATTCTTGTTTTTAGCAGTTTCCTTTTTTTATCTTCTCATCATTACTTATTTACATGCAAATCCTTCCTCACTCCATTTGTCATTCATTGCATTATTTTTTTCTTCTTTTGAAACCTTTCTTTGTTTTTATTCTCTGCATTTTAGTTTTTAGGTTTTTCAAATTTATGCATGCATTCATTTTTTTTTTAATTCTGCATGTAGAGTAGATCTAGTTTTTTGGATATTGTAGCCTTGATAATCTTTCTCTACCAATTAGAGAGAATATTAGGCTATAATAACCCAAAAGGTAGAATCTTAATCATCTTTCAATTTTATTGTATAAGTTCTATGTTTTCTGTGAGTCATTTACAACATCTATTCTTGCTCTTGGCATTCTTCTCTGCATGCGAGTTCTTGTTCGGTTGCTAACCTTTTAAATCTATAGTTGCATTCAAGAGATACAATTTTTTTGAAGTTTGGCTGTGCATGCAATAAAAATTGTGGGTAGAGGCTTCTGTGGA
>MU226704.1:3599379-3621843 GCA_018584345.1 Thuja plicata
AACGAAGAAGGACCTTATCTAGTCCTTAGCAATTAGGCTTTTCTTGTCTCTAAATCAGAAGTAAAGGCACAGGATTCAAATAGACATTTCAAGCATTGTGATTCATACAAGAAAAATCCCTAACAAAAGGTACTCCAAATTATGCTTTATTTTATGATGCTAATGTTGATTTTACTCTTAAAGGTTATTCTGATTCAGATCTAGGAGGTGACCCCAATGATGGGAGTGTTGGTACTCCTAAATTTGGAACAAATTTGGAGTGACCATGTTTGATTTTCAGACAAGAAAAGAAATTACCCTTGAAAATTTTGTGTAAGAAGGCTCAGTTGGAGTGATTGAAAAGGGTGCCCAGATGATTTTTATGAGATACAAATTTGGGAGAGGCTTTAATGCCTTTCATTTGACATATGCAGTGGGTCCTGTTGGCACGTTACATTTTGCCTCCTTTTGCTTGGTAATGGGTCAAATTTGTCCTTAATTTTTGTCTTGCTCTGGCTTGTTGGTCCTCCTATGTTTAATTTTTGGGCCCTTAAGTCATGCTTGCATAGGACTTCCATATGGATGTTTAGTGCTTTAATGTCTTTAGGTCATGTCTTGCTCTATCTCCTCGAGCTCGGAGTGTCTTGATATTCCTTGCCTGTGTTAGGTTTTATGTCATGTCTTATAATCCTTCATTAACTTTTGATTCACCTTTGATGGGTAAATGCACGTCCCATTATCCTTTGGCAGTGTCACTTAAGTTAACATTTTTACACCTGCTTCCTAATCAACTATGCAGCTTGCAGGATAATCTCTCTGTCAGTAGATCAACGGCTCCAATTTTTTCAATCCAACGATTGTTGTGTGTTTTCAGGAGGATTGAAGGCCAAGGGAGTTTTGATTGTGGCAAAGTGCCCAAAATGTTGACATGTGGTAAAGACTTCACTCGCGCATAAGATGAAAGTTGGAGTACTAAGTTGTGCGAGTGGGCGACAAGCTGTCAATGAAAGAGAATCGCGTAATCGCGATGAGCTTATGTCAAGTTTCTAAGTTGTGTGAGTGAGCGGGTTCAATGTTTTAAAAGTGTAAATCACGCAGTCGCAATATCTTATGAAAGTCAAGCTATAGGTTAGTGAGTCAGCGACGAGTTAAAAGTATGTATGTCGCGCAGTCGCTGTAAAGTCATGTTGTCTACCTCATGCTTCACAACCTAGCGAGTCTTGTTTAAATTAAAGCAGTTGCATACCCGCATCAAGTTTTATGTCAATGTTAAAAGTCAGCGACTGCGTGACGAGGTCATGTACTAGATTTCACCCACTCACTTAGGTTCTAACTCGGTTGTATTTTGCAGTGTGAGTGCGCGGTGAATGTGTGAAGTACTAATATGAAGATTCATCACTTAGTCGCACAGGCATTTTTCAAGATTCATAAAAGTCTGCGACCGAGCGACAAAGGAGCCATTCATCACCTCGCTCACTCGCTAATGCTTTGAGGTGATCAAAAGTGAACCTGCGAGTATGCGACAAGTTAAAAGAGGAAAGACATTGCTCACTCGCCAATCAATAAAGATGAAAGGAAAAGAGCTTGCGATTAGGGGACTAAAGAAAGAAGAGGCACTGTCGTGCGCTCACAGTCAGTGATAAAGTAATATTTTCAAGCTCGTGAGTTTGTGACTAAGCAAAGGAAAGATGCCATCACTCACTCGCGCATAAGATGAAAGCTGGAGTACTAAGTGGCGAGAGTGAGCGACCAAACAGAGTATGCGGTAAAGAAATGAATGTCGCTCACCGGCTCAAATCCAAAAGTTAGAGTAAACAGCCCGCGAGTGTGCGATGATGGAATAGCTGAAAGAATGGATGCTATTCGCCAAGTCGCCCAAGAATGACTGTTGAATTAAAGTTTGCTCGTGACTGTGAGACTGTGCTGGTTGCATGGTCGCCGAAAGATAATAAATGAGTTAAAATGATCCAGCGACTCAGAGACAAGGAAGAAAAGGTGACCAGGGTTAAAACACAGTTAAAGGGCACAGTTTATAACAACAAATGGGAACATGCCATGTGTCAAAATCTAGCAATTTCTGGGTAAAATATGCATGAGTCTGGGATTTTCAAAGACTTTAAATGTGCACAGGGTTAATTATAACAGGGAATTTCATATGTTTTATTGCAAATCTTTATGTTTTATTCCCGGAGGTTTTTTAAAGACACAGGGGATAATTAGATTTTTTAGAGATTGGAGATATATCAGATATTCTCTCAGACATTGGAAATCAGATTTGGGGATGAGAAAAAAATGATTAATTTTGTAGAATGGAACAAATATGTTTATTTTTTATTAAAGATCTGACAGATGATTTTGGGGGAAGATATTTATCAGAGACAAATCAGATTTTCATAGAGGAAAATGAGACAAGAATGCATAATATTTTAATTGCACAAGTCAAATTTGAAAGAGCTTTCCAGAAGATTTTTGAAATCAGATTTTCAAAGGGAAAATGTGACAGATTTCAAAGATATTTTCAACAGATGAAATCAGATTGGAAACTTCTCAGTGGGAAAATGAAAGATATTTTGCAAGAGATAAAAGTAGATATTTTCAGACAGATGGACTCAGTTATTAATTGAATATATCAGATATTTTGGAAAGATGAATGCAGATCAGATATTTTGAAGAGAAGGACATGTTTCAATTTCTCAAAAGGATTAGGGTTTCTCCTTCTATATTTTTCTTTCTTTTCTCAGTTGTAAGGGTTCCTTTCCTCTGCTCTATTCTGGTTTTTTCCTACAGATGCCCAGAGCAGGTCCCTGTTGGTCTTGTGGAAATTTTATTGTAAGTTATACTTCTGTGTCTTTGTATATTTATGAAAGCTTATTGTCTAGATGTGTTGAAGTAGAATACAGTAATAGAATACAGTGTGGTTCTTCCTCTTTCGTATTATCTTGTCTCTTTGCATTATGTTTGTGCTCTAGTGTGTTTCACTTGTAAGGCATTTGAAATACACCAGCTACAAGGTAGTTTGTCTAATTATTTATGAGTTCCTTTCAAGGAGAGGACTAAGTTTCATAGATGATTTCAGAGAGAAAACCATTGTGATAAGGATTTGATGCAGATGTATGTATAAGAGAGGATAGTTTGTAAGGAACTCTATCTCAGTTGCATGTAGTTTGTAAGGCACTCTACAGTATCTCTATTAGTTTATCTCTGTTGATTCATGTTTTCATTGACTCTTTGCCCAAGGGATAGGCACTGGTCTGGAGTATAGTTTGTAGTTTGTTCCTCATCCAATATCAAAACAAATTTAATCAAAATACTTCTGTTACTAAGAAAAAATAAGCTAAACTCATTTAAGGACCTATGTCAGCAGGACAGCGTCCATTTTAGTGATTCCTTGGAGAGTGAATCCTTAGGTTATCCCTCCTACATCAAAAGGAAGAAGGATGAAAATCCTTGTATCACTGGTTTTTGCTATATTTAAAATTATGATTTATATGGTTAAATCTTGCATCTGGTTATGCTTGGTCATTTGCAAGGTGATTTATCAATTGGTTTAACAAAGGTACATAGAAAATCAGTGTGCACATTAATACATACTATGTAAACAACAATCATAAAAGGTAAAACCTGCCTGAGCATATGTGGAGCTCAAAAATGAAGAAGGATCTTATCCAGTCCTTAGCAATTAGGCTTTTCTTGTCTCTGAATCAGTATTAGAAGACATGGTGTTCAAGTAGTCATTTCAAGCACTATGGTTTATACAAGAAAAATCCCTAACAAATTGGCGACTCTACTAGGGGAAGTTATTTAAAAGATCATTTTTAAAGTTCTCCCAGAATCTGGTTGCAGACAAGTATTTATAAATACCAGAGAAAGAGTTTGGCCCATCTGAGTCGCCTAACAAATTGGCGACTCTGCTGGGGAAGTAAAATTTGTTTTTCCTGGATTCTCTAGTGCAGTATCTTTTTAATTTATCAAACCAGTTGTGGTTGAGTCTAGTTATAGAGTCTGGATTTCAAAAGAAACGATATATTCCTTATTTTTCATAAAAGGAGCCAGTTTGTGTGCTGTTTGCTGCAAAAATGTTTAAAGGTTTCCACCTGATCTCACTAATAGTGAGTGGTGACTCTAAGCTCTGATTTGCACCAGTATGCATGTGAAAGAAAGATTACAAAGAAGGTGAGCTTGCAGCGACAGTAACAACATATGTTTTACATATTTTGAGGTTGATTTAAAGGTGTTTTCAAAGCACACATATTTTGCAACAGTTCAAATATATCCAGGTATTTTCACAAGTTTTTATAGTTTTCCTTATCAAGGGATTACAGCACTAAAGAAAAAAGGAATCAGTTAAAAAAGAGGTCTACATGTTTCAAGTTTTACTTGCATCTGTGCAAAATTTGAAGGAAATATGTAAGAGTGGCAGTTTGTAATATTTTTAACTGCTGAGATGTAACAATCTTTTAATTGGAGGAGTGGTAATTTGTATGGGGCAATTAGTTTTGTGGGTATCCCTGGATATCCGAATCATATCCCATCAAAGGTTAAGGAGTATTTTCCAAGGTTTACTGGTTTTGGAGAACATTCAGCTAAGGATCATTTAGAAAAGTTTGTAGATTTGATTGATGATCATGACATAACACATGAGGATGTACTAATAAATTTATTTGAAATATCTCTAGCTGAGAATGCTAGGGAGTGGTTTAAGGATTTACCTCATGATTCAATAGGGTCTATAGATGCAATGAAAAAATGTTTTGTTAAACAATATGGTAACACAGAGGACAATAGTGTTTCTTATGGTGTATCCTATGTTGAAGAACCTATGTCAAATTCATATCATGATGAAGAGGATCTTGAGGAGGAACTTATCAAGAAACTATCGGTCATCCAAAAGCAAATGAAAAAAGAAGAGGCCAATAAACAAGCTCAAATCAGAATTGACCAATTAAAATTGGAATTGCTGAACCAAATAGCAATAAGTGATGATGAATCTACTGATTTTGAGTCTAAGATTGTTGAAGATGTTGATGATAAATTTGACAGTGAATCTGAATTTAGTGATATTCAAAGTGATGAAGATGAGTATATGCTTAGTGATGATGAAGAATCTACTGCTGGTGAAGATACCGCTGACTGTTATATTGATATAAAGATTTATGAATATCAAAAAGATAAAAAAGATATATGTAGCTAGCAAGATAACAGTTATGATGCAGACATAAGTGTTTATAGTGAGGTCATTACACAAGAAGATATGATTTCAGAAGTTTCACTACAAGACTCCAACAATGAAGAAATTTACAGCATCATGCAAGAAGACAGTAAAAAGATGAATGAAGAGGATGATTGTTGTTCCCTTCATAGTGAACAAATTGCAGAAGTTTTATCTTTTGAGTATCTCAGATATTCAGGAAATAAAAGCTTTGAACTTTATGTCCAGCACATATTAATTTTGACAAGGAAAATGAATCAGTGCATTCTGATTTTGACATATATGATACTATTTCTTCTTGCACTCCTTCATTCAGCTATAATAAAATTCAGTTTGATTTATCAGATGATGATATTTTCAGTGTGGTTTCACATTCAGTAGATGCAGAAAATCCAAGTATGGAGTTGGGTACTGATTTAGAAAACAATGTGGATTTTGAATCTTTTTTTGATTCTAAGTCTGCCTTTGAACTATTTAATGATGGTCAATCAGTGGCTCAAGTTTCAAAAGAATAAATTCAATGTGATAGTATTTTCCCTCCCACCCACCACTTTTCTTTGAGCTTGTTTAATGATGATGAAGTGCAAGATCATCCTATTTTTGATGCTAAGGTTGTTGTTCCATATCCTAAGATGATTTATCATGTTATTTTGGATGAATCTCCTAAGCTTGATAATCATTTTCCAAATGATAAGGCCTCTCATATTTTGCATGAAGATCAAGGTATGTTTTCTCTTAAGATGCAAATGATGAATGTAATTGAAATTAATGATGATTGCCTGAGCAATATGACAAAAGTTGAAAGCCCCCCCTTTCAGTTGAATGGTGAGTTTGTCAGTAGTGGCTTACAACTAAAAGATGATAAATGTTGCGGATATCAAAGTATGTTCTTATCTAACGACCGTGACACATATATGCCACAATTTCTTTATGATGAAAATTTGCCTAATGTTTATGGAAGCTCATATGAAGAATATGCAGATTTGTTGCCATACAATGAGTTGACACATAATGACATCGGATTGGATCAGACAGTTGAGAGTGGCAATGTTATCATATTTTTGAACCATGGGGCAGAGAGCTTTGTGTTTGATAGAGGTAACAATTGATCTTAGTTTTGGGGTTTTGGGCCTCTTGTAGATAATATACATATTGTACAGTTGCTTTCTTTTCAGTTGTGTGTTTTCTTTCAGTTAGAGGTTTCCCCATTTTTGAGAAGAGAGAAAAGTTTTGAGAAGTGTTAGTGGAAAGATGAGAAGAGAAAGAGAAAAAGCTACAATCTAATTTTGAAGTTTTTGGGGTGGTCTGCTACTCCAGAGATCTGTGGTTCTCGGTATAAACTTGCATTTAACCGTCCTTAGTCAGAGCCTATGTTGGTACTCCTAAATTTGGAACAAATTTGGAGTGACCATGTTTGATTTTTAGATAAGCAAAGAAAGTACCCTTGAAAATTTTGTGTAAGAAGGCTCAGTTGGAGTGATTGAAAAGGGTGCACGGATGATTTTTATGAGATACAAATTTGGGAGAGGCTTTAATGCCTTTCATTTGACATATGTAGTGGGTCCTGTTGGCACATTACATTTTGCCTCCTTTTGCTTGGTAATGGGTCAAATTTGGCCTTAATTTTTGTCTTTCTCTGGCTTGTTGGTCCTCCTATGTTTAATTTTTGGGCCCTTAAGTCATGCTTGCATAGGACTTCCATATGGATGTTTAGTTCTTTAATGTCTTTAGGTCATGTCTTGCTTTGTCTCCCTGAGCTCGGAGTGTCTTGATATTTCTTTCCTGTGTCGGGTTTTATGTCATGTCTTATAATCCTTCATTACCTTTTAATTCACCTTTGATGGGAAAATGCACGTCCCATTATCCTTTGGCAGTGTCACTTAAGTTAAAAAATTTCCACGTGCTTCCTCATCAATGATGTAGCTTGTAGGATAATCTCTCTATTAGGAGATCAACGGCTCCAGTTTTTTCAATCAAACAGTTGTCGTGTGTTTTCAGGAGGATTGAAGGCCGAGGGAGTTTTGATTGTGGCAAGGTGCCTAGAATGTCGACACGTGGTAAAGACTTCACTCATGCATAACATGAAAGTTGGAGTACTAAGTTGCGCGAGTGGGCGACGAGCTGTAAATAAAAGAGAATCGCGCAATTGCGATGAGCTTATGTCAAGTTTTTAAGTTGTGTGAGTGAGCGGGTTCAATGTTTTAAAAGTGTAAATCGCGCAGTCACGATATCTTATGAAAGTTGAGCTATAGGTTAGTGAGTCAGCGACGAGTTAAAAGTATGTATGTCGTGCAGTCACTGTAAAGTCATGTTGTCTACCTCATGCTTCACGACTGAGTGAGTCTTGTTTAAATTGAAGTAGTCGCATACCCACATCAAGTTTTATGTCAATGTTAAAAGTCAGCGACTGCGCGATGAGGTCATGTTCTAGATTTCTCCCACTCACTTAGGTTCTAACTCAGTTGTATTTTGCAGTGCGAGTGCGTAGTGAATGTGTGAAGTACTAATATGAAGATTCATCACTCAGTCACACAGGCATTTTTCAAGATTCATAAAAGTCTGTGACTGAGTGACAAAGGAGCCATTCATCACCTCGCTCACTCGCTGATGCTTTGAGGTGATCAAAAGTGAACCCATGAGTATGCGATGAGTTAAAAGAGGAAAGACATCGCTCACTCACCAATCAATAAAGATGAAAGGAAAAGAGCTCGTGATTAGGTGACTAAAGAAAGAAGAGGCACTGTTGCGCACTCCTAGTCAGTGATAAAGTAATATTTTCAAGCTCATGAGTTTGTGACTGAGAAAAGGACATGTGCCATCTCTTACTCGCGCATAAGATGAAATCTGGAGTACTAAGTGGCGAGAGTGAGCGAACAAATAGAGTATGCGGTAAAGAAATGAATCTCGCTCATCCGCTCAAATCCAAAAGTTAGAGTAAACAGCTTGCGAGTGTGCGATGATGGAATAGCTGAAAGAATGGATGCTAGTCACTAGGTCACCTAGGAATGACTGTTGAATTAAAGTTTGCTCGGGATTGTGAGATAGTGTTGGTGGCATGGTCGCCGAAAGATAATAGATGAGTTAAAATGATCCAACGAATTGGAGACAAGGTAGAAAAGGTGACCAGGGTTAAAACACAGTTAAAGGGCACAGTTTATAAAAACAAATAGGAACATGCCATGTGTCAAAATCTGGCAATTTCTGGGTAAAATATGCATGAGTCTGGGATTTTCAAAGACTTTAAATGTGCACAGGGTTAATTATAACAAGGAATTTCATATTTTTTATTGCAAATCTTTATGTTTTATTCCCGGAGGTTTTTTAAAGACACAGGGGATAATCAAATTTTTTAGAGATTGGAGATATATCAGTTATTCTCTCAGACATTGGAAATCAGATTTTTACAGATTAAAAGATCAGATTTGGGGATGAGAAAACAATGATTAATTTTGCAGAATGAAACAAATATGTTTATTTGTTTTTAAAGATTTGACAGATGATTTTGGGGGAAGATATTTATCAGAGACAAATCAGATTTGCATAGAGGAAAATGAGACAAGAATGCATAATATTTTAATTGCACAAGTCAAATTTTAAAGAGCTTTCCAGAGGATTTTTGAAATCAGATTTTCAAAGGGAAAATGTGATAGATTTCAAAGATATTTTCAACAGATGAAATCAGATTGGAAACTTCTTAGTGGGAAGATGAAAGATATTTTGCAAGAGATAAAAGCAGATATTTTTAGACAGATGGACTCAGTTATTAATTGAATATATCAGATATTTTGGAAAGATAAATGCAGATCAGATATTTTGAAGAGAAGGACATGTGTCAATTTCTCAGAAGGATTAGGGTTTCTCCTTCTTCTATATCTTTCTTTCTTTTCTCAGTTGTAATGGATCCTTTCCTCTTCTTTGTTATGGTTTTTCCTGCAGGTGCCGAGAGCAGGTCCCTGTTGGTCTTGTGGAAATTTTTTTGTAAGTTATACTTCTATGTCTTTTTATATTCATGAAAGCTTATTGTTTGGATGTGTTGAAGTAGAATACAGTAATAGAATACATTGTGGTTCTTCCTCTTTCATATTATCTTGTCTCTTTGCATTATGTTTGTGCTCTAGTGTGTTTCACTTGTAAGGCATTTGAAATACACAAGCTACAAGGTAGTTTGTCTAATTATTTATGATTTCCTTTCAAGGAGAGGACTAAGTTTCATAGATGATTTCAGAGAGCAAAGCATTGTAATAAGGATTTGATGCAGATGTATGTATAAGAGAGGATAGTTTGTAAGGCACTCTATCTCAGCTACATGTAGTTTGTAAGGCACTCTACAGTATCTCTATTAGTTTATCTCTATTGATTCATGTTTTCATTGACTCTTTTCCCAAGGGATAGGCACTGTTCTGGAGTATAGTTTGCAGTTTGTTCCTCATCCAATATCAAAACAAATTTAATCAAAATACTTCTGCTACTAAGAACAAATAAGTTGAACTCATTTAAAGACCTATGTCTGCAGGACAACGTCCATTTTAGTGATTCCTTGGAGAGTGAATCATTAGGTTATCCGTCCTAAATCAAAAGGTAGAAGGATGAAAATCCTTGTATCACTGGTTTTTTCTATATTTAAAATTATGATTTATATGGTTAAATCTTGCATCTGGTTATGCTTGGTCATTTGCAAGGTGATTTATCAATTGGTTTAACAAAGGTACATAGCAAATCAGTGTCCACATTAATACATATTGTGTAAACAGCAATCATAAAAGCTAAAACCTGCCTGAGCATATGTGGAGCTCAAAAATGAAGAAGGATCTTATCCAGTCCTTAGCAATTAGGCTTTTCTTGTCTCTGAATCAGCATTAGAAGACATGGTGTTCAATTAGTCATTTCAAGCACTGTGGTTCATACAAGAAAAATCCCTAACAGGTAGATCCACTAGTGGTTATTATTTTTTCCTTGGTTCAGGTAAAATTTCTTGGAAAAGATAAAAGCAACAATTAGTTTCTCTATGTTCTACCGAGGATGAATATAAAGGTTGTACTACTACCTCTAAAGAAGCACTATGGCTTCAAAGATTACTTGCAGATTTGGGCTTACCTCAGCATGATCCCACTCCTTTATACTATGATAATCAAAGTGCCACTGCCTTAGCAAAGAATCCAGTTTATCATGCAAGATCAAAGCACATTGCTCTCCATCATCACTTCATCAAAGAACACATTCAAGATAGACAAGTGTCCCTATTTTTCTGCAAAGGAGTAGATCAAGTTGCTGATATTTTGACAAAGGCTCTTTCTAGAGAGAAATTACAGATTCATTATGCAAATTTGGGTTTAACACCCTTTGATTGTAAACCACCAAGTAAAGATTAAAGGGGGGTGTTAGAATTAATCTTTCCTTGGTTATTATATTTACTAGGATAAACCAAGGTATCCCTTATTATTCTTAGATATTCATCCTTATGAGGAATCCTACACTTGGCTCACACACTTATGACATGTGGCATCCATAGAAATGGGAGTTACAATGTAAATCCCTCCTCACCTCTCTATTAAAGAGATGGATTTCTTTCTCTCACACATATTAGACACAATTCTTCACTTCTTCTCAAATATCATTGTAAGAGCATAGCTCTCTCTCTCTCTCTCTAGGAATTTTTTCCCATTCATAATATTATCACGGGGGTTCTTTTACACTTTTCCCCCTTCAAAATCTTGTTTCCTTGTCTAATTACTTTTGGTGTATCCACTTAGTTTTGCGCTATTCATGGTATCACTTCTTAAACCTAACTCTTAAATTAAATAATTTCCTTTCTCTTTATCTTATTGTTTTTTCTAATATGTATCCTAATACACATGCTCCAAATTTTATTTCATCATCGGTGATGGTGGATACCTTTAATCCTCTTCCATCCTATGTAGCTCCTCTATTCTTCTCATTGTCAACTTGAGGAGGGTGTTTAAGTTCCTTTCGTTTCTCGGTTATAAGATAACCAGTCACAATGTATATAACATCCCTGGTTATTGGTTTAGGCTCATCTAGCCACATCTTTTGGTCATGCGGTTAGCTTAGCAATAACCAAATCCATTTTGTTTTGAACTCCTTCAGGAACCATAGGGAGTTTGTGATCCCTTTTACCTTAATGTGCTTGTGCTTTTCTTTTATGGTTCCATCATCATTTCAAAGCTTCTTGTAAGCCTGCTCTATTTCAAGATCTCCAATTTCTACAATCTTGCAGTGAATGTAGGATCTAACATCTTCGATCAACAAATCCCTAGGTGCAATTCTAGAAAATTCTCCAAATTCGTCAGGTTGCAAGGCAATCTCTGAATAGATTTAATACTTAGGTTCCTCACATGTACTATTCTTTATCAAATTAACTTTAATCTCCTTAGCATTCTCAATTTTAGAGGTTCTTGATGTAGTTTCCATAGTTTCTAAAATTTGGGACCTTTTTCATAAATGAAAGTAGAGTTCTTAGTTATCTTTTTTACTTACTTCAACCTCTATAGCTGTTAGGAATCTGTTTGGAGTGTAGGGAGTTGAGTTGTAGGTTCTCTATAATCAAGTCACTTCATGCTCAGGTTTCACTCTATTTCTTTGTTCTGGTCACTGTGTGAATAATGAAACCCTTATGTCATCTATTTATAGACTTTGCCCTAAGTTGTTTCATAAATGCTCAACCACTTCTCGGTGTGTGAAGACAGATTCATTGGGTGATACATAAATAACATTCTCAATGAGAGTGCGATGGTTCAGGGCATATAAAATTATTACATCAACCGATGCATTTTGGTATTTGGCAAAGACATGTCAAATTTCATGATTACCGATGGATCTTGGTTTGTACTTAGGAACTTAGCTTTATACATTAACCGATGATTCTTGGTGAGTACTGACAACTTATCTCTATGTGTAAATTGATGCATTTCAGTATGAATTGACCGACGAGATTGTTTTCATAGAATTGTAATAAGTAATACAATAGTGCATCTTTAATTATGGGATTTTGGCATTTGAACTATGTATAATGGAATTGATGAAAAATATAACTTGGTATAATGTAGTTCCATACTTACTTGTTCTGCTTAGGTGGGGATGGTGATGTCACCAGATCCATTGGATAAGGTGTCACCAATTGCATTGCTCAGTCTAGCTTCATCAGTGTTTGTAGATTTCCTCCACATTTTATTTCTCATCTTCCTGATGTCTTCAATGGTGTTTCCATTGGCAAAGGTTCTAGTTTCTTTCACTCGGTCTCTGTAGTCTTTTCTTAGATGACCAAATTTATGATAATGTAGACATGCCATTCCTGGGTTAGTCTAGCTCCTAGACTTTCTTGTCCATTGTCTCATACAGTTTGCAGCTATCTGACAAAATCTTCCACATTATGTACTGTTTGCCCATGTGTTGTAATCCCAAACATATGAGTTATCAACTCTTTTTGGTTGATAAGCATTTTCTTAATCTTTAGGCTTCCATGCATTATTTTTCTTCTTCCTACATTCAAGAGGTGTGTGCCCATGCATTTTTCAAGTAGGACACTATTTGTCCATGTAGGTTTCCTTCTTTGGTTGTTTCACCTCAAATTTACATTCATATGCTTTATGTCCTTTCTTGTTACATTTATAACAAATTCCCATGAATGAAGATGTGGATTTAGGAATACCTTTCATTTTTCTCCTACATACATTTGATGTGTGGCCTGGACTTCCACAGTGATTGCATGTAAGATTTCTTTGTCAAGTGGATTTTTGTATACATTCTTTGGATCAGCTTGGTTTGGTGATTCTTTATTTTCAATAAACCCTAGTACGATATTGTTGTTGAATCTTATTTTTCCATCTAGAAAATAATCCATCCTTTTGGTGCTTTCTTCAACTCTCTTGATCATGTCATTATGTTGTTACTGAATTCTCACTTCATGTTTCATTTTTTCATTTTCTTTACTTATCTCACCGATAGCTTTTATTCTTTCAATGAGTTTTATATTCATTCTATTTGCCTCATGACTCATAAGAATAATCTAATTGGTGATCTCATGATGATGTTTTGTAAGTATTTGTATTTCTTAATCTTTCTCTTGTAGCTTTTCATAAATATTCCTCCTATCACCAATAGCTTGTCTTATTTCTTTCTTAGCTTGTCTAGCATTGTTCATGACATCAATCATTCTTACCATCTGCATCTCTTGACCAATTTGCAAAAATTTCACTTATCCAACCAGATGTTGATTTATTTCATTCAAGCTTGTGATTCTTTCTTCAGATGTGTCTGATTCTTTTCTAGTTGTACATCCTAAAGAATCAAATAGATCTGGTATCTCTTCTTCATGGTAGTTTGTTTCACTATAGTGAGATTCCGTAATATTTCTTTTATCCAGCAATTGTCTCATCTTGATTCTAGCTTCTTTGTATTGTTCAAAGAAGATCTCTATCTCTAACTTTTGATTCTCAATACTCTTTTCAAGCCTATACTTCTCCATTGTATGATCTTTTCTCTTAAGTCTTTAAAATTTCCAAATAAGAGATCTAGCTTTGATACCAATTGTTAAAAATAATGGGAAGTATGTACTGAGAGGGGAGGGATGAATCAGTACCTCTAACACTTTTAGTTAATTAACCTTTAACCTTATGTAATCAAATCTTTGCTTTACTGATCATATATGTTGTTCTTTCTTTATGCATGTGATATCAATTCATATTCTTAATTGTATGTAGACACTCCTAGAAGCATTCATGAAAGAAATGGCACATAACAGAAGATATGGTAATACAGAAAACCCTTGTTAGAAGGTAAAAATAGTGGTGGGGATGACACCCACAAAAACTTCACTATCTGTAGATTGGAAGGGGCCGATTAAGGCTTACAATTTGATCACTTTTGGTGATCTACCCTGTTAGGAGTATTATGTGGAGATTGGTTAAGGTCTACTCTGTTAAGAGCTTTAGCAACACTGTTTAGTGTGGAATCGATTAAGAGATTTACAAAGGATTGTTAAATCCACATTTCTTGAAAGGATTTCTTCTATTTTCTACACTTGTTAGAATGTAGAAAAAAATACTCATTGACTTGAGTGTATGAAATCTACAATTTATTATTATAGATCCATTAAAGATTACATGTACAATGTATCACCTAATGTGATTGATTAATACCTCTATTGCTTGGTAGCCTTGATTCTTGGTTCTTGATAACCAAATTTATCTTTTTATGTTTTTCTTCTTGAAACTCTCAGTCTGATCCATAGATGTGCTGCTTGGATACATTCATCCTCATATTCATCTTGACTGAATGATTATACATCTTTTTATACAATAGATTTGAACTTTCTAGTTTCATGTATTACAAACTTAACTCTATGATAAAAGGTTTACAACTTGACCTTGATCTCCTAGTTTGCATGTTTTTAATCAATTAGATTGATTAAAAAAACTACAATTATCTTTCTTTTCCATCAAGAAATGATTTTAAAAAAATCAAAATGCTAAATATAAAACATAACTATTTTATCTGACATGGAATTCAGATCCACTTTTCTCAGGATATAACTGACTTTCAGTGACTTATGCTCAATTTGAACTGAAAGTTAGTTTGTCAGGATCCCTTGCTCTGACAGGTTCCTATATTTTTTTCTCTTTTCATTTAATTTTTAATATTCTCTATCAGTTTTCACTGTGCTATCGAGTTCCTCTGTCAATTTACTCCTGTTGAGTTCAACTGTTAACTTTTTCAGTTTGCACTTGTAAGTTGTGTCTTTAGTTTATATTGTAGATTGTTCTATCAGGTTGTGCTAAAACCTATCTTTCATTGTATTCATTACCAATGGTTTTATGTTGCATACTAATGGAAAAATATGTCATCAGAGATCCAATATCTCATAAAAAATGAAACAATCGCGGTTGACAATCATGTCATGATTGTTGATCACAAAGAATTCAAAAATCCCTTACCTGAGTAAGAGAAAGAAGAAAAATCCAACCAAGGTGCTAGAAACAACCACATGTACAATACCAATGATGATAATTTCATCCATATGCTTAAGCCAATCTCTCCGAAGTATTGGAATGTTATCATTATAAAGAAAAATGAGAAAGAGTGTAGAGGAACCAACGTTGTAACTCGCGCACAAGAAAAGGTCACCTTAAGAGGAGATGGACCTTATAACCCCTATACATCTACTAACCAGGCAACAACATCCAAACCTTCTACATCAACCAATAAAAAAATAGTTGTGAATACGTCGAAGGTGTCAAACTCCAACCAACTTACTTCATCTCATGTTGCTAACTACAATATTATTGACCAACTACAGAGAATCACTACTCAGATCTCAATCTTTGAATTTCTCAAGATCTCTCTAGCTCATAGAGATATTCTTAACAAGGAATTTTCTACTGCTAATGTCCCTAAAGACTTGGACTTAGACTAGTTTCAATCCATGGTGGGTCACTTGACCTCATCTCACTACCTATCATTTTAACAAGAAGATAATAATTATTTGATTCACTGTAGTAATCTCCCCCTACACATTTAAGTCATCATTCAAAAGAATCAGGTCAAATTATTCTTGATAGATGGTGGAAAAAGGTTGAGTTTATTTTTACTTACAAGGTGATAGAACAACTGGATTTCTCCAAATATGTCATTGATCCTAAAAATAAAATAACAATAAAGGCATATGATGAACATGAGAGATCTTATAAACATCTCATGACTCTACCTATGAGAGTGGGACCTCTAGAAAGAGAGGTCATATTTCATGTGTTTGATCTTCCTCTAGCATACAACATCTTGTTGGGAAGACCCTGGATCTATGAGATGCAATTTGTCCCATCTACTTATCACCAGTTCATCAAGTTTCCTTTTAATGGTGTTGAAGTCACCATTCCTTTAGATTCTATATATGCTTTCAATGCACTAAGATAGTCATTTTACATTCACATTCCCACAATAGATAAACTTTGACCTCTCAGTCAACCAAAGCATTGATAAAAGAAATGGAGAAGAAGCTAAAAATAAGAGACACTAGTATGGGTGGATACATAATGGAACCTGTTCTATCACTGATATCTCTTCCTACATCACCTAGGTCCTATGGAAGACCTTTAGAAGAGATGAAACCATCAGCAATACTAGGAAATATAATCTATGATGGTAGTTTTATGTAGGAAATTATGCCACTATAGGATGAAAACGAAGAGAAATCCATCTTGGAGTGGCTATATAGAGACCCCAAGGATAATATTATAAATCATTGTGAGATATCCCCTCAAATATATGGAAAGGGATATGAATTTATTTGATGCATGGGTTATCCAAGAAAAATACCTATATGATGTAATCAAAATGGACTCTTGGAACCGATTTCTCTCAAACAAAGAAGTTTTAGGGATATAAATGGAAAAATCTTCTTATCAATAGAAGAAAATAAAAATAGAGACACACCCATGTGCAAGTGGGATAAATCTGATGAGGAAGTAAAATATCCTTATCCCATTCCTCTATACATCTAGTCTCTTCTCAATGTAAAATAAGGAAATACTCCCTAGGTCAATGCTACTCAAGACCATATCCCAATGGAACTACCAGTGGTTCCTTATTAAGGGAAACCTTCAACCTTCCAGCACAATCCTAACAAAGAGGAAGAGCATATAACAGTTGTAGAATTCCTAGGAAGGACTCATCGTAATTGGGGACAAAGAGTAGATCATGCTAAAATAGACTCTCATGAGTATGAGTCTGATAGTCTATCTAAAGAAACCAAAGGTAAGGAGGTTAATACATTACATCAATATGTGACCCCACTTGAGGTAGGTGAAGGGTCAGGGATTAGGTATGATGATTTAGGTTCTCAAATCCCTAACATGTTCTTTTATGAAGCCATTAGGGCTCTTACCAATTTGAACACATCTATATAAGATACCAATATATAACTCTCCTTAATGGTCCAAGTATGTGATGATAATATCATGAGCACCCAAGGACCCATCAAACCCCTAGCAGTCATGGATCTTAAAGTCATTTACTAGAGTTTATAAGAACAACCCATGAACATGCTCACGTTCCCCAAATAGTATGCATTAGCCTGTTACCTCAATGTTGTTGAACCAATAAGTTCTTCCACCACTGAACCAAGCATGAACATAGCTGTAGTAGATATGATTTACCTTAGTCATAAAATTAAAATTAAAATAAATAAACATTTTGAAGGCAAAAACCACATTGTGGCCATTTTAGAACAAAAAATAGTAAAAATAAAATGTGCATCCAATGGTAAAAAAACCTCTGAGGCACCAAAGGATGGAGTAGTTGGTATCCTTTCTAGTCACTTTTTGGAGTGGTGATCAGTGGTAATTGAGAAAAAAAACTTGTGAAAATTAGAACTAAGGAACATGTGCCTATAATCCACTTGGCACAATCCCTAACCATAGAGGATATAAAATATTTCATTGAATTCTTCAAGGAAAATAAAAGCAAATTTTCATGGAATTACTTGGATATGCAAACATTGGATAGAAATATTATAATGCACCATCTTCAAATTGCACTTGGATTCAAACTAGTGAAGAAGAAACTCAGAAAGATGTATCCTTATGTTTCTCTATTAGTAAAAGAAGAACTAGAAAAATTTCTCAAAGTTGTGTTCATCAGAGCCAATGGTTATGCGGAGTGGATCCCAAACATCATGATTGTGTCAAAAGAAGAAAAGTTCATTTGGGTGTGGGCTGACTTTAGAGATCTCAAAAAAGCCTATTTGAAGGATGGCTTTCCTCTACACAATATCGATGTGATCATTGATATGATAGCTAGGTATGAGATGTAATCCTGAATGGATGGCTTCTCAATATATAATTAGATCAAAATTTCTCCTAAGGATCAAGAAAATATGACATTCACATGTTCTTGGGGGACCTTATGCTAGAGTATCATGCCCTTTGGATTAAAAACAAAGGTGCTACCTATCAAAGAGCTGTAACAACAATATTTCCTGATGTGATGCACAAAACATGGAGGATTATGTGGATGATACTCTTGTAAACACCAGGAAAATATCCCTACATCTATAATATTTAAATAAAATTCTAGATTGGATGGAGCAGTTTAGACTTAGGTGAAACCCAAAGAAATGTGCATTCAACGTAACATGCACCAAAATGTTGGGATACATTATCTCAGCAAAAGGCATTGAGGTATACCTTGCCAAGGTGCACTCAATCATAGAGATTCCACCACCCAAGAATATTATTTAGATGTGAAAGCTCCAAGGAAGGATTCAATCTATCAGGAGGTTCATCTCGTAACTGGATGATAAGGCATAGCCATATACAAAATTTATACACAAGGGAGTAACTTGTTAGTGTGAAAAGGAATGTAGCAAGAAAATCAATCATATCAAAGAGTATTTGGAAAATATGGTAGTGCTATTGCCTCCTCTATAGGGAAAACCAATGATCCTGTATAGCTCAGCTTATACCACAATGTCACTGGGGGCACTCCTTGCACAAGAGGATGAGAACAAGAAAGAACAAGCCATATACTACATAAGTAGAACCTTGGTCATATATGAAATAAATTATTCAGTGATTGAGAAATATATACTAGAAGTTGTGTTCACATCTAAAAAACTAAGGCATTACATGTTAGCACACTCGATAGGAATGGTTGTGAAGATTGATCCATTGAAGTATCTCTTGAGAAAAAGCCACCTTAACTGCTAGGTTAATGAAATGGGTCATGATCCTCAGTGAGTTTCACATTGAATATGTTGAATTTAAGGAAATTAAAGGAAAGGCTATCATAGATCAACTGTATGAAGCTCCACTATCGGATGATCAACCCATCAATGTTGAATTTCCTGATGGATCCATTTTGCACATAACTCACAGATCTTGAATATGTTCTTTGACGTTTCATTCATGTAATAGGGTTTAGGTATAGGTGTGTTATTCATCACCCCTCAAATATATTATATTCCAAATGCGTACAAGATATTTTTCCCTTGTAAAAAAAATATAACTGAATATGAAGCCTTGGTGAATGGGATTAAACTGGCTATTGAATGGAACATATCCAAGTTGCACATTTACATTGACTCAACTAGTCATCAGACAAATCAATGATTCCTATAAGAAAAAGGATGATAAAATAATACCTTATAAAATAATGGTTGATAATTTCAAAAATTATTTCACCTTCATCACATTTCAACAAATCCTGATGACACAAAATAGAGCTATTGATGCAATGGCTACATTGGCTTCCTCACAACAACAACAACAACAACAAAAATTTCGCTATGATTTCCTGGTGGAATCGCTTCATCTCCCTACTTATAAATCCCTGGAATCCCACATGATTTGTTTTATTATAGGATACGAGTCATCCCACTACCAACATGTTTATGCCTACCTATGCCATCAGGTCATTCATGATGTGCTAACCCATAATGAAAAATGACAGCTAATATGCAATTCCTCACGACATGTTTTCATATCTAAAAAATTGTATACATGAGGACTCTGTGCTAAAATGTTGACACACTTCTATGAATCATTCAATCTATGGTTGCTCAAGAATGAGGCCTCAAATATCGATCCATAGCTCTCTAGTCATGGAGTGCAAAGGTTTGAAATGGAGGCCCTCAGATTGACCTAGTTAGTACTTATGCAAGTACACCATAAAATGAGAGATTCAAATGCATGAAGATGAGATCTACTCTATATGACAACAATGCATGAAAGGAAATTAATCTAAATGATAACAATGCATGATTAATCTATGAAGAAAATACAAATGCAAGTTTAATCTATGAAAATAAACATGAATCTAATCTACATGAGTAGCCATGAAAGCAAGAAGAAGAAGACAAGAAGAGAGAAGTTGCAATATCCAAGCTTGAGTGCTCAAATCCTCCTCCGAAATTGCTCTCCAAACCAGCAGCATAACAATAATATGAAAAAGATATATGAAAATGAGAAGGAGAGGTCTTCATTTAAAGGAAAGTGAACGGTTGAGATTAAGAGGCAAAAATCAAAGGCTATGATTAATAGGCAAAAACCCTACCACTTAGGAAGATGTGAAGAAAAAGAGATTTTTATTTAATTCATTTCCTTTTTCAACAAATAAAGTGCTTTAAGTGGGGATTTTTATTTATTTAATTAAAAGAGGGTTTTTATTTCAATTAAATAAATTAGAAGAATTTTATTTAATTAAATGGGGGAAATTGAATTTAATTAAATAAGAGGAATTTTATTTAATTAAAAGGGAGAAATTTACTTTAATTAAATAAGATAAATTTTATTTAATTAAAAGGGAGATTAAATCTTTTAATTAAATAAAAATGATCAAACCTTAGGAAATATTGAAATAATTGAATTAATTACAATTTGATCAAGGAAATTGATTTGAATCAAAAATATTGCAAAGCATTGATTCAGGAAATTGATAAAATGGGGCCCAAAGTCTAGGCGATCATTTTAGGGTGCATACATTTGCCCCTCTTTGACTAATGTGTGGTCGATTCAAGAACACATATAGTCAAAGAATGCAGTTGAAGTGTGAGGTCGACTTGGGATCACAAAACAATTGAAATGTGTGATCGATTTGGGAACACATAAGGACAAAAATAAGCACAATTGAAAAAGACAAATTTAACACCGAAATAAGTAATTGACAAGTCAGAGATAAGAATCTCAAGCAAGACTAATATAGAGTAGATCTCATTTTAATTAGATATGGGCGCCAAAACTGTGTTCTAAAATGTTGACACACCTCTATGAATCATATCATCCAAGGTTGCTCAAGAATGAGGCCTAACATATCGATCTATAGGTCTCTAGTCATGGAGTGCAAAGGTTTGAAATGGAGGCCCTCAGATTGACCTAGTTAGTGCCTATGCAAGTACACCATAAAATGAGAGATTTAAATGCATGAAAATGAGATCTACTTTATATGACAACAATGCATGAAAGGAAATTAATCTAAATGATAACAATGCATGATTAATCTATGAAGGAAATACAAATGCAAGTTTAATTTATGAAAATAAACATGAATCTAATCTACATGAGTATCCATGAATGCAAGAAGAAGAAGACAAGAAGAGAGAAGTTGCAATATCCAAGCTTGAGTGCTCAAATCCTCCTCCAAAATTGCTCTCCAAACCTACAGCATAACAATACTATGAAAAAGATATATAAAAATGAGAAGGAGAGGTCTCCTTTTAAAGGTAAGTGAACGGTTGAGATTAAGAGGCAAAAATCAAAGGCTATGATTAAGAGGCAAAAAACCCAACACTTAGGAAGTTGTGGAGAAAAAATAGATTTTTATTTAATTCATTTCCTTTTTCAACAAATAAAGTGCTTTAAGTGGGGATTTTTATTTATTTAATTAAAAGAGGGGTTTTCTTTCAATTAAATAAATTGGAAGAACTTTATTTAATTAAATGGGGGAAATTGAATTTAATTAAATAAGAGGAATTTTATTTAATTAAGATGGAGAAATTTACTTTAATTAAATAAGATAAATTTTATTCAATTAAAAGGGAGATTAAATCTTTTAATTAAATAAGATAAATTTTATTTAATTAAAAAGAAAATTAAATCCTTTAATTAGATAAAAATGATCAAACCTTAGGAAATATTGAAATAACTGAATTAATTACAATTTGATCAAGGAAATTGATTTGAATTGAAAATGTTCCAAACCATTGATTCAGGAAATTGATAAAATGATAAAATGGGGCCTAAAGTTTAGGCGACCATTTTAGGGTGCATACATTTTCCCCTCTTTGACTAATGTGTGGTCAATTCAGGAACACATGTAGTCAAAGAATGCAGTTGAAGTGTGAGGTCGACTTGGGATCAGAAAACAACCCAGATGTGTGATCGATTTGGGAACACATCAGGACAAAAATAAGCACAATTGAAAAAGACAAAGTCAACACTGAAATAATTAATTGACATGTCAGAGATAAGAATCTCAAGAAAGACTGATATAATTGATAAAGCTGAATCAAATATTGAAGTTTGATAGGTATTGTCCCCTCGTGATCGAAATCAAAATGAAATAGAGGAGAAATAACAAATTGATAAATTTTGATCAAATCAAACTAAAGATAAGGTTCTTGATGTAAGATGAAAGATATAACGATCACAGAACCAAGGTAGATCATTAAGCATGAAATATTATGCCCCAAGATTGAATTAGAAGAAAAGAAGTGGGGTGAAAGCGAATGGAAGATAGAAGTTTGGAAGAAGTGGAAAGAAATGGAGAGA
>MU226704.1:3621893-3637412 GCA_018584345.1 Thuja plicata
AAGTGGGGTGAAAGCGAATGGAAGATAGAAGTTTGGAAGAAGTGGAAAGAAATGGAGAGAAGAAAGAGAATTTGCCTCAAGAAAGAGAATGCCCCAAAATCAATCAACTATTTAAGATAGAAAATTTCGATTGAGATCACGAAAGAAGATAACAAAATGAAGATCATAACATGACCATAGTTGATTAAAAGTCCACAAGAAAGATGAAGAAAACTCTCTCAAACTCATAATGCAGCCTAAAAATGCAAACTAAGATGAAGTCTAACAATGCAAGCTACTTGAAAATGTAAAGGTGTACTTGCAATAGAGAAACCGTAACATAGGACCTTGTGTTCATCATTCATAAGAGAATGTAAAGGAGCTTATTTTTATCATTGGGACATTATTAATGGACATCAGAAAATCACACAATCATCACTAGTCACAAGTGTAAATATGAAGATATGAATGTGATTGATATCGGATTGGAATGTGGAAAGGTTCTAAGATAACCATCAAAGATATAAAGGTCAAGATGACTATGATGTTAGCTTACCAAATTTAATATAACAAAACCATGCTCGCATCAAGGCATAGAGGCCAGGATTACCAGCAGAACGGTTGTACAAAAATAGTTAAGCATAAAGCAGGAAGAAAATAAAATCATGCCCCAAGTCCTCTAGCTATGCATCATGGAGAGACTTGTTAGACAAGGACACTCAATGAAAATCAATAACAGTCAGCACACAAAGAAAATATCATGACATAGCTCAAGCATTAAGTGTTGCGTTTAAAAATTTAAGTGTGTTAACTGATACTGAGTTCCGAGGATAAGGATTGAATGCTTGCAAGCAGGCAAGACCACATGATAAAACTGGGTAAGACCAAACCAATAAGTGTTGAAAAACACTCGATGTCAAGGATTGTATTGAAAAATAAAGTTGGAGTGGTGTTGAAAAACACCATTTGTTAGGTGTCCTAAAGATGAATGCATCCAAGAGACCAAAGCTAACACAGTTATGCCCCCTAGACAAAGACAAAGACCAATTCTAGACCAAAGCAACAAGGACAAGGCATGATGAAGAAAGCCTATGTGTCAAGGACATGGGCTAAAAAAAATAGGGGTGCAAAGGCCTCAAATAGTGGCCATTTCTAGTTTTCACCACTTGAATTTTATTACAATTTTTTCTCTTTTCATTTTTTTCATTTTTTTCAGTTTTTTTCAAGACTTTTTATAAAATTTTTTGAATTTTTTCTTCCAAGGCCCCTGTTTCCAAGTTTTTACCAAGGCACTTTTTCTTTTTTTAATTTTAATTTTTATTTTTTAGAATATATAATTTTTTTGAGATACGTCAAAGCGCCTATTGCTAGGTTTTCACTAAGATGATCATTTTTTTAGGAAATTTCCTAATTTTTAAAAATTTTGACAATATATCATTTTTTGGATTTTTTTTCACAATCAATAATTATGTACAAAGGATGCGCCTAGACAGAATGGGCATCAAATTCCCAAGCAAGATCACACTGTGTAGTCCCTATATTTAGCAAGGTGGAGGACAAGAGAGATTAGTAAGCTGGTGGAAGAGATGGAAGACAGGAGAATGAAGGAAAGAAATCCTCCAAGGAAAACTCCTCAAGAGTACCTAGGCTAGGGGAAAGAAAAGAAACATCATGTAAAGCACATTTGGACAAGAATGAAAGGTCGGCCTAGGATAAGTCACAAAAGCGTAATGCAAGAGTAGGAAAGGATGTAGTCCAAAGGAGTAGACATGTCAAGAGGCTTTATAACACCGTGTTTTACTCTCTTTCTCTCTCTCTTTATATTAGATCAAGACCAAATGGGGAAAGGATAGAGATAGGAAAAAATGAATGGAGGAAAATAGATATGAAGGATAAACATGAAAGGAATGAAAGCAAGGTCATCGTAAGATAGCTCACAAGATAGCCCAAATGTTTGTATATAGATCAACATTGTCAAGATCAAAGAGAGGATACATAATGGATGAAATATGTAGAAGAACTACACGTGATGCCTGATTGTTAGGTTTTCATCATGGTACCTATCTAAGGTGCCACAAGGGAGTGGTTTTCACCATAGGACAAAATTATTTCTCTTTAATTTTTACCTTTTTTCATTTTTTTTATTTTTTTCATATTTTTTCATATTTTTTATTTTTTTATTTTTTTGGAAGAAGGCAAGATTTTTAGATAATTCTCCTTGAAAAGATAAACCATGATATTCCAAGGATCCAAAATGATATGCTCAAAGATGCTGATAGGGAAAGGAAGATGAAAGAGAAAAATGGAGGATAAGGTTTTATGCAAAGCGAGTGAGGTTGGAAGATAGGATGAATAGATAAATGAGAAAAAAGGATAGAAGGTAGAAGGATAGTGAATGGAAGGATTGTGAAAGGGTAGATAGAAAAGAAGGAAAGATCAATGTCAATACACACCTTGAAAGGTGGCGAAAGGATGAAGGAAATGTGAATGAAGGAATACGTGAAGGAATATGCTGAATGAATATCAGAGGTTGCAGTTTAGGAACATGGAATGAAAGAATGTTTTTGGAAGAAGATGAAGTGGAAGCCTTTGGAAGCTTGAATATCAACTTCACTTGTTTCTCAACATGAGACTCTTTCAAGAGAGCCTTTGGAATCCATATAGTCATAGGATTTTCATTTCTTTTTGATGATTTAGAGAGAATATCTTCAATGATGGATTTTGGAACCCATACTTGTCTTGTAGTTTTCTTCTTAGATATCTCGTTTAACTTTATACCCCCATGTCGATTAGAGGAGACATGGTGATCTTCTTTTTTAGATGGATTCTTGTATTGCTTCTTTTTCTTTTATTGAAAATTCAAGTTTCTTCCAAAAGACTTGGGACTTGTGGAGGAAGAAGAAGAATATGGCTGGTTTAGATGGGTGGATCGATCAAAAGGAGTCAAGGGTATGCATCTATGCTGATCTTGAGGAAAGATAGGAGATGGAGGGACATAAGGACCCAAGATGGATGATGAATTTAGAGAGTTAGGAGGGGAAAGTGAATGGACATAAGGACCCAAGATGGAAGGAAAACATGAAGCCCTTAGTATTGGTGGAGGAGGTCCAAGGATGGATGTGGAAGACACAAAAGGATAATCAATAAGTTCATCAGCATGTATATGACAACCAAGGACATTAGCATCTTTAGAGTGAGTATTAGGATTTTCAATAGGATCGTGAACATATTGAGTAGGAGCACCTTCTTTGATAGGATTGTTTGAAGCTTGGAAAGACTTAGGAAGAGTAGAAAGTGGAAGCAAACATGGAGTGGTAGAACAAGAAGATGGAAGACTTTGATCTTGACAGGGATCTTTGGATAGCATAAGTGCATAATTTTTTTCTTGATTTTTAATAGGCTTAATATTTGAAGTAACAACACCATTTTTAATAACCTTAATGGAAGTATCATCTTTTGAAAGTGCAAGTGTAGTAAGGTTATTTTGATTGTCAATAAGCTTAATGGTGTAAGTAGTAACTTGATCTTGCTTAGGAGAAGACTTAAGACATGGCAGAATGAATGAGGAAGGGTGTAAGGGATCAAAAGAACCATAAGATGAATAATAGCCATCATAAAAAGGATTGGATGACATGGAGGTTTCTTGATCTTGATCTTTCTTTATGTTCTTTTCTTTATCATTTTTAGAGTTCTCTTGACATGGAACCACTTCTAAGGACAAGGAAGCATGTTGTAATTGTATGGGAGACTTGGGAAGAGATGAGGAAGGATTAGTTGAAGTAGGCATTATAGAATATAAAGTCTTAAGCTCTTTAGGTTTATCATTATTGAAAGTATTTGCAGCCAAGTGAAGGTTAGCCTGAGTTTCTTTGAGAGGTAGCCCTGGAGGGTAACTATAGGGAATGACATGAAAAACATTAGGAATTGTGTCAAATAAAGGATTTTTGAAAGATGTGAAAGGTTTGGAAACTTTAGGAGATGTATGTGTATTGGAGGAAGTAGAGGATGGAAGGGAATCATCAAAAAACAACGATTCATCATTAACATGATCTTTCTTGAGAGTGAAATCTTTATTTTTAGCATGAGAATCCTTGGAAGAGTGATTATTGTAGTAACTACTTTTATAATTAGCGCGGAAAGCTTTCTCTTCCTCAAATTTATCATCTAAGTATTGTTCATAAAATTTGTCAAAGTCTCTTTCAAAATCAAAATCATATGGATCACCATCACAATCTATCCAATGTGAACCCCCTTTAGTAAGAACAAGAACACGATGAGGAGGACTCTTAGGAATAGAGGTGTCATAAGTATGACTCTGTATTTCATCATAATATCCATCATCAGTATAGGCATCAAAGTCATCAGAGGCATAATAGATGGGATCATCAAAGTCATCAAAGATGGGCATGTCATTCTTCATGGAAGAGGTATCACAAGGATTATCATGTTGCTCATTACGGTATGCATTTTGAAGAGAATCATGACTCTTGGAAGAAGTAGAAGAAGAATGAGATCATGAAGAAGAATGATGTGAAGACCTAGTAGAAGAAAAATATTTGGATGATGAAGAATGATGAGAATACTTAGAAGATGAATGATGTTTGGTAGAAAGATGTTGTGAGCTGATCATGCATATGATCCCAACAAAGGAATGTAATTCACTCATTTTATTATCTATTTTTCTTTGTAATTTACCATCTATGCAAGTTTTGGAGAAAATCCACTTCAAATTGAGAAATAAGTTCAAGATAATCTAGTCTCAAGACAGTTTCCATAACAAGATATTTTAAATTCATGGTTCTAGAAGAGGAGGAATCAGGAATGGGACTGACAAAAGAGATGAATAGAAGAAGGTAGACTAGATAATAAGAGGAAAAGAATCAAGAAGATGTGAAGGTCTTAGGAAGATGAGGAAGAAGCATGAAAGAAGAAGAGAGAAATGGGAATGGAAGACTAGGAAGACATGGTAGATGTGGAAGAAAGAAGACCAATAGTCATTTTGTGCAACTTGATACCATTTAAGTTCATTTGGATGTTGAGAAACATGTTATAACACTTTTGGGGAGATCTATTGAAGTTTTTATCACTTGGGAACTTAGATTTGTTCGTTTTAATTGACCAACTAGATGTATTAATAGATTTTATTATTAATTAGGCACACAGAACAACAATCAGGGAGTTCAAGCAATCAATGTCTTCAAACAATGAGCAAGGGACAAAGAAACCTTGCACATGAACTTGGATAGTGTCATAGTATTTCTACTCCATAAGAATGCTACTTGTATATTTTCTCAAAATGTTTTCCAATCACGCACATAGTCCTAGAAAAGAAAAAGTTGGCTGCACTATGGTTCTTAGTAATGGCTTGACTCTACAACTTTTACAATCTCATGTGGGTGAAATCCAATCCTAGTGCACTAAGGTTTTGACACAGTCCAAGAATTTAATCAATCAAGAGCTGCTGAGGAGATTTGACAACCCACAAGAAACTACACCTGTAGAGATTTCTTCTATAAGGACATTTATATAGTGGCTATCACTACCATGGAAAAAATGGCTATTACCACTTGAGGTTCCATCTACATGGTTGACCCAATAAAAGGAATGTCCACTACAATTAACCCTCTCTAACAAGGAAGACTCACAATATGGACCACATGGGAACTTAGTTTGGATTCAAGGGTTCCAAGTTTCTGATTCTCCCAAAAGGGAAAAGAGCATAATCCTCTAGCCTCTTCACCTCACCCAAACATAGAAAACAAGATTAATTGATCTGCTAATTTGAAATCACCTCATCCAAGGCTCACACAACAACAAATGACACCAATCCCCCAAAGAGAGAAAGTATTGCCAAAAGTTAAAGTCCAAACCAAGTTGACCAATGAGGTAAAAACAAAATCCTTCCCTACCTACAAGGGGATCTATCGTCAAGAAGAGCTTCACATGTAAAAAAAGTGAATGAAGCCCACTCTCTCAAGATTTCCAAAAATAGTGTTCATATGGCCTAATTACTATGTGAAACACATATGCAAGAAAGAAAATCTAGGTCCATTTTTACAGCACCAATTGGAAATGTGATCTCTGAAAGCAAGAAAACACTCAAGCTAAACACATGAGAGTTTCATTTTATTTCCAAAATCCAAATGTTATAAAGAGAAATAAAATACCTCAAATCCAAAGCAACGTGAATAATTTGTTGTTTATCCAAGCAAGTCCAAATCAGAAACAACAACAACAACAACAAATCACAAACCACTAGAAACAGTAAACATTAGTGGTTAGAAAGAGAAACTGAGATCTAAAAAATATGTCAATGTAAGAAAAAGATCTCTAGTATGGAATTTCGTGTGAGAAAACACACAGGCCCATGTGAGAAAATGCTCTGTCATGCAAGGAAACATACAGGCCTGCATGATAAAATGCACAGCATTAGGAAAAAATAGAAATGACAGAAAACTAGTTAGATCCAGACTGGTGCTAGATATCGCATGAAGAAGTACCCTGTGCCAAGCAAAGAAACTTAGAAACCTAAACAATCTCACATCATAACCTACAAAATATCATGTGAGAAAACTCTACAGAAGAAAATAGCAAGTACATAAAAGATGAAAAATTTGGATCCAAAAATAAATTGACAAAAAATAGCTAAAGAGAGAAAATAAATCTTCTGCCCCACGGTGGACGCCAAAAATGTGTGCTAAAATGTTGACACACTTCTATAAATCATTCCATCCAAGGTTTCTCAAGAATGAGGCCTCAAATATCGATCCATAGCTCTCTAGTCATGGAGTGCAAAGGTTTGAAATGGAGGCCCTCAGATTGACCTAGTTAGTGCCTATGCAACTACAACATAAAATGAGAGATTCAAATGCATGAAAATGAGATCTACTCTACATGAAAACAATGAATGAAAGGAAATTAATCTAAATGATAAAAATATGTGATTAATCTATGAAGGAAATACAAATGCAAGTTTAATCTATGAAAATAAACATGAATCTAATCTACATGAGTAGCCATGAATGCAAGAAGAAGAAGACAAGAAGAGAGAAGTTGCAATATCCAAGCTTGAGTGCTCAAATCCTCCTCCAAAATTGATCTCCAAACCTGCATCATAACAATAATATGAAAAAGATATATGAAAATGAGAAGGAGAGGTCTCCTTTTAAAGGAAAGTGAATGGTTGAGATTAAGAGGCAAAAATCAAAGGCTATGATTAAGAGGCAAAAAACCCACCACTTAGGAAGATGTGAAGAAAAAGTTATTTTTATTTAATTCATTTCTTTTTTCAACAAATAAAGTCCTTTAAGTGGGGACTTTTATTTATTTAATTAAAAGAGGGGTTTGTTGGAAATACAATAACGGGAAAACAAGATACTGAGGGTGGGGGGGTGAATCAGATCTTTAAATTTAAATACTTAAAAGAAACTGATCCACATTCATACATATATGAATCTAATGCAATATCAAATAGCATCCACACAATAAAATAAATAACTCATAACACAAGAACTTGGTAACCCAGAAACCCAAATAGGTAAAACTGGGGTGGGGATGACACCCACAAAATTCTTCACTACTGCATTAATAAAGTGTTCCTATTAGGGATAAAAAAGTTGATTAAGAAATGCAATCTACCCTGTTAAAGGTCTACCTGGTTAAGAGCTAAATATCATTACAATCTACCCTGTGAAAGGATTTTAACTTACAATAAAGTAAGCACTCTATTAGGAGATTTAGGAAGGTCTACTAGAACCAATTTTTTAAGAGATTTTCACTTGATACAATGATTAGAATATTTCAAGTAATGATCCTTCATTATGAACTCAGATGCTGATGACAGATCTCCTCTTTCCAGTACCTTCTATGATCTCACAATCTGAAATAACTTTACTCTGCTATTCACAGTGTTGTCACTCTGCTTGATCTCTGCTTCTTAACAAAATAAACCTCTGTGCATTTCACTTCAAAATGCAGTCACCACTTCTCTCGACTCACTTACAAAATAGGGTTTAGAAGCAATCTTATATATCTATTCAAGTTTGATAGCGAGATCTAGATCAATGATCAAGATCTAATACCTATACCTCCAAGGTATTACATTTAATGATTAAAATAAATCATGCATAGGATAAAATAATTAAATGCATAATTAAATCTGTAGGAAAATATTAAATGTGTACATAAGTCACCCCAAATAGCTTATACAAGTCAGCCTGAACACTTATCCTTGAAGTTTGAATCATTCCAGACATGTATAAAAAAACTGTTCTGCCCGGCACTTAACATCTCTGTCGCTTGGCACTAAGTATCCTATTCGGCTTGGCATGATACAACTTGGAAACCTGAATACTGCTCGGCAATGTTTCTCGACCTTGGATAGTTTTAGCTTGGCCATAGTGATAGCCAACTAAAACTACCTAAGTGAATGAAAAATTGTTGGTCAGTAATCATCAATAGAACTTAGAGATCAACAATCTCCCCCTTTGATATTAGTGGAAAAAACACACTTATCATTTCTTCATTTCATTCCATCAAAATATTGCCTAAATATACAAAGTACTCCCCCTAGGAATATACTCAAAATTATTCATACAAAAGTTTCATAAAATACATGCCTTCAAAATATATACAAATGTACATGTTCTATACTGATGTATCATACTTTCTCCTTACCAACTTCCTTACCAACTTCCCCCTTGTTTTTGTCACTGATTGTTGTGGGATTAAGTTATAATTATCCAAAAAAAAATTATGAAGCTATAGGGTGGATGCAAATGTAGCATCCCAACTTTCCTTGGCAATCTTCATAACTTCCAATTTTATCTCTATCTCAGAAGCTAGACTCACTATACTTTTTACAATTCAGAGATTTATGTTTCTCTGTGATAACTCTTTTGCAATTGAAATTTCCTTCTATATTACCTCCAAGTGAGGTAATAGGATTGTCTAAATAGTTATCAATTTGGCCCTAATTCGACCATCTTCAGCCATAAGCTCGGCTATTCTCCGTTGTGCATTGATCAACTTAGTAAAATGTAAAGAGCTAGAAGTAGCATCCTTAACCAAAGTATTGCTAGTAGATTTAAAATCTAACTGTAGCTTCTCAACAAGCTATAGATTATCCTTTGTGAAGATTTCAACATCACATAGCTTCATGTACAAAGAATAAACATTTTCTCTAACTCTCTCCAAAATTTCTACAAGAGTAGAAAGTTTAACCTATTTTGTTGCAATCTCTTCTGAGATTTTCTCCATAACTTTGCTCTCAAATCTCCTCTTGAACCATTGTAGAATTTTTGCATTGCTATTAATATCATCATCAGTTACCTTCTGTACAATGTGAACTAACTGATCAATAATTGGAGCTTGGGGAATTTCATCTTCTAAGTCAAAAGCCTTTGCAAAGATATCCTTGATGTCATGCAACACCTGCTTTTGCTTCTGTTCTATTTTCATCTCTTCCTATCTTTTCTTCCTCTTAAGTAATTCCTAAAGAGTCCCTATTTTTTCAAAAGATAATTCATTGGGATCCCATTGTGGAATCACAATTACCTCATCTAATGTGACATCTAGAATTTGAGACTTCTTCTTCAGAACTTTCCTTTAACTCTGGTGAGCTGATGCTAGGCTGCATAATACCTTTTCTTGTGATAGTATCAATGTCCATTGCCTCTTTCAATTCTATCAAGATTGTCTATGGATTAGGAATACTTCTAGTTTTAGGACCTATGGGAGTGGATGATGCATAGTGTGGTAGATCAACCAACACTTACACTGCCTCTTGTTCCTCAGGCTTGTCAACATTATCCTTCATCACTACTCCACTAACTAAAACTATTTTGACAACCTATAATATGGGTGGATTTTGTGAGGTTACCTTTTGTGCATCTATTTTCTATTTCTCTTTACCTATCTGATCATTGATTACTTCAATTATCTCATCAATTTTCTCTTCAGATGCAGTGGTCTTTCCTCCTTCAGTCTCAGTTGCCTTAATAGGTGAATCAATGTTTGTACCACTCAGCATATCATGTTCCTCAGCATTCAAATTGCTAGAATCATCAATTATGTAGTCAATTGGACTATATGCAGTTAGATCAATAGATTTTTTGAGTCTAATGCGTCTTTAGCTTTGTCCTGTTCTATAGAAATTTGATCTTGAGTCATCTGTGGCTTAGGGGTGATCTCAACTTCTTTAGCCTTTTGATCAGATGTCCCTTCAACAAATTTCTTGTCTTTTGGAACTATCAATCCAAATATTTCCTTCCAAATCCTTGTACTCTACTGTACTAATCCTTCAATATCATTTTTGAAAATAGCATAACCTCTGAGCTTAGGTACAAACCTATTCTTATATTCTTCAATGAATTTTGGGCTTTGTTTTGATGTCAACTCAAGTATTACTTTGGCTAAAGTTCCTTCCCTGATCTGTCTCTCTGTAGTAAGTGCAAATTCCCATTTGCTTTACAGAAACTCATACAATTCATTTAGCACATGGTTTCCTATCTCTATAGGAGTTAACTTGAAAGTACTCATCATATCTAAAAGTTCTTCCTAAATTTTACGCTTGTCTCCAATACTCAGTTTCTCATACTTAATGAATTTGAAAGTAGCTAACCCTGCTAAGTTTCTCAAATTGTCACATACCTCATCAATACTAGTTGTTTTCTTGAATTGTGCTATAGGTATGTCACTAGGTTCATCAATCTCAGTCTTTTCATCATCACTATCTATAACCAATTATAGTCTCCTCCTTGGTCTCTTTGCTGGTTTACTCGGCTCAGCCTTAGGAGCAATTTTAGCTTCCTTTCTAGAACTACTTTCTCCAACCTTCTTCTTTCCATACACTTTTGTTTGTACTACTGGAGAAGTAACAACTCTAGTCCTTGAACAATTAGTTGCAGGAGGTGTAACCTTAGATTTAGCTTTACTAGGCTTGGTTACTATGACAATTGATGGTTTCTTACCCTTATCTTTCTTAGTGATCTCCTCAGATGCACTGACTTCCTCTTATGTAGACATATCTTCTCCTTGTCTAGTGGATAGGCCTAAAGGTGCATCCTCAAGTTCTTCATCACTTCCCAAACCAACCATTTTCTTTAGATTTTTCACAATTTTCTTCCTTTTCCTCTCCATGGTTCCTCCTTTAAGTTTCTTGAAATTTTTACTTTAGCTTCATCAAAATTACGAAATCTTTCTGCTGTAGTATCAATTGCCTCAGCTAGGAGTGCAATGATTATTGCTGATGCTTCATCAATGTTAATTTCTTATGGAAATGGTTCTAAACATGCTACCCTATGTGTCACAACCTGGATATATGTGTTATCTGTATCAACTAGAAAACAAATTTCTTCATAGTGCTTCTCCACTAGTGATCTAGGAATCCTAGTTCTTAATCTCATTCTCTTTTTAGATTCTACAAAATAGCTCCCCATAATGCTATTGAAATTACATCCTAATTTCTCATACATTCACTTATCTGAACTATAATGGGTCTATCCTTTTTCCAAACAATATCTCCTAATGTAGGAAATGTATCCCGAATGTAGAAAAATATGCAGACTAGTAAGCAACCAAACTTACATGATGAGCTCTTAACCTTTTTTTATTGATGCTAGGTTCTCAGCTAGTTGGTTTTTTTGTAGCTCGACAAGATCATATGTATGATTCTTCTTAACAATCTTCTATGCCTGGTCAACGGCTGTACAAGGAACACTATCTAGTCTACTTGACTGATAGAACTTATGTGCAATTACTCTTACTCCAAAATCAAGTTCTAGGTCTTTAATTGTAGAGATAGTCATACCTCTATTGTTCCATATAGCTCCAGTGTTCAGTGTAATTTCCTCTTTGCTGTTATCTCTCATTGTCTGTTTCCCATTCACAACAGAATATCCAGTCACTCGATGAATCATGTTTTAGTTATCTTGACTGGCTCATTATCTAACCAAATACACATATCATGAACTTGGCTAAGAATAACCTTAATCCATTTGTCTTTGAAACCTTGTGGAAAATCTAGGGTATGAGTTAACCCTTTGTTTGCTAAATGTTTGAATTCTCCCTTCAGAACTCCATTGACACATCGTTTGTTGTAGGATTTTCTTAATTCACTATCACCTACTTCACCAATTTTAACCATGTAACATGATCTAACATCGTGGATCATAAGTACCTCTAGTGGAATGGATGAGAGAGCTTCGGTCAAATCACTCTGAATTGCACTTTCAAGAACTGCTCAAAAATTGAGAGGTGGACATTCATCACTCTGTACTAACTGAATTTTCTTTTGTTCTCCCTCCATACTTTTAACTGGTGTGGAAGAGCTTGTAGCCATAATCTTGAAATTAGGGTTCAAAAAATGAAGAATAGAGTACCTTGACAAGTAGAACTTCATACTATTCACTTTAGGATTGTCAACGACACGCTGACGAAATCTTTGATGCTAACTTCATTAAGATCAATTCTGCAACTACTTCAATCACTCTGTAAATAGTGAAAATTGCAAGGTAAAAATGAAGAATAAACTGTTAATCCTTTATAGACTTCAAAAGGTCAAGGTAGGTAAGCAATGAATGTTCTACCCATTGAGTTAGTGCAACCCAGCTGTCCTCGGCTTTCTAACACAACTTGCATCCCACTCGGCTCACTTAACTTGGCCATCACAGAACTTACTCGGCCAACAAACTTGACACACACTAAAGAACTCGCCCTTAGTGTCCATGACTAGTGCTCGACACCTATAGTGCAATTAGCTCATCTTAGCATTTGTCTTCAACATGTGTCTTGGTGCATCTTAACATATGCAAATATGGACTTTGGTACATTTCATGTTAGGAACTGATGTAAGATAAGAATTTTAGATGCAATTCCTTACATACCTCTTTTGCTTATTTGGAGATGATGTGATCACCTGATCCATTGGATTGGGTGACCTTGACTGTACTGTCTTCACTGTTGCATGGTTTAGACTTCTTAACCCATATTTGGGTCATTTGTGCTCTAATCTATTCAACAGTAGGAGTAGGTACCCTAGTCTTACAATCTTTCCTTGTATGACCAATTTTTAGACAACTGTGACAAACTACGCTTCCATTCATCCAAATCTTAGACTTTCCTCTGAAATGTGTCCTTATGCAGTTTTTTGGAACATGTACATACTCACCACAGTAATGAAAACTATGCCATGTGTTGTAGTCCCACTTGTAAGTATTGGCTTTTCTTGATGATTTCTCTTGTGCCTTTGATGTCCATTGTTGCTTACCTTTAGATCTACAATCTTGTGCTCTATGACCATATTTTTGACAGTTATAGCAATTACCATTGAGTTTAGGTGTGGAAGGTGCATTTCTTTCCTTTGTTTTACATTCACGTGGTTGATGTCCAAACTTATTTTAGTTAAAGCAATAACCATTAAAGTTAGTTTTAGGATTGGACTTACCATTCTTACTTCGACAAATTTTTGTTGTATGACCTGGTTTCCCATAGTGGTGGCAAATAGGCTTGTTATTTCTTGGCTTTGCATAGCTTCTTTCACCTATCTTAGATGATTCTCCTTCTTCAGTGGTTTTATGTTGTTTAGTTTGACCTAATCCAAAAGAATCTTTAGGTCTTCTTGATGATTGCACTAGTTGCTCAAAGTAGCTCAAAGATGCATTGGGATCATTCACTCTATTGTTAAGTTCTTTCTCAGATCTCAATTCATCTTTCAATTGACTATTCTCGTATCTAAGATTTACAATCTCCAAGTCTTTCCTACTGATCTCCTGATTCACAAGTAGTAATTGATTTTCCATGTCAACTTGATTGACTGTCATTGTTTGTACACCAAGTTTCATAGCCATCACTCTTTTGTCTTCTACTACCATAGCCTTATCATCTTCATCTTTCTATTTCTGTTCAACAACTTCACACTTTCTTATTGATTGGGCTTCTTGTTCCTTTCTCAAGTTTCTAACTTCTTCACATAGTGCACTGTTCTTATCTAGTAGATCTATTATTTCTGCATCACTCTCAGTAGAATCTCCATTCTAAAATAGATTGGTGGTGTCCTCTTCCTGATAATGAGTTCCATTCATTTGTTTGGCCAAATCCTTCCTTTCTATCAAGGAATTCTTTAATTCCTATCTTGTTGTCTCAAGCTGTTGTACTGCTAGCTGAATATCAATTTTTTCATTTTCAATGACTTTACCCATCTTGTAGATCTCTATCTCAAGATCTATATTCTCAAGCTGATTATGAGTTTCTAGAGAACTCAGCTCTGATACCAATTTTTGGAAAGACAATAATGGGAAAGCAAGATACTAAGAGGGGGTGAATCAAATCTTCAAATTTAAACACTTAAAACAAACTGATCCACATTCATACATATATGAATCTAATGTAATATCAAATAGCATCCACACAATGAAATAAATAACTCATAACATAAGAACTTGGTAACCCAAAAACCCAAATAGGTAAAACTAGGGTGGGGATGACACCCACAAAATCTTTCACTACTGCATTAATAAAGTGTGCCTATTAGAGCTACAAAAGTTTATTACAAAATGCAATCTACCCTATTAAAGGTCTGCCTAGTTAAGAGCTAAAGATCATTACAATCTACCCTATGAAAGGATTTCAACTTACAATAAAGTAAGCACTCTGTTAGGAGATTTAGAAAGGTTTGCTAGAACCACTCTGTTAATATATTTTCACCTGATACAATGATTAGAATGTTTCAAGTAATGATCCTTCATTATACACTCAGATGTTGATGACGGATCTCCTCTTTCCAGTACCTTCTATGATCTCACAATCTGATATAACTTTACTCTGCTTTTCACTATTCTATCGCTCTGCTTGATCTCTCCTTCTTAAAAAAATAACCCTCTATACATTTCATTTCAAAATGCAGTAACCACTTCTCTCCACTCACTTACAAAATAGGGTTTAGAAGCAATCTTATATATCTATTCAAGTCTGATAGCGAGATCTAGATCAATAATCAAGATCTAATACCTATACCTCCAAGGTATTACAATTAATGATTACAATAGATTATGCATAGGATAATTCAATTAAATGCATGACTAACTCTATAGGCAAATATTAAATGCGTACATAAGGCAGCCCAAAAAGCTTATACAAGTCAGCCTGAACACTTATCCTCAAAGTTTGAATCATTCCAAACATGTATACAAAAATTGCTCTGCTCAACACTTAACATCTCTATCGCTCAACACTAAGTATCCTACTCGGCTTGGCATGATACAACTCGGCAACCTGAATACTACTCAGCAATGTTGCTCGGCCTTGGATAGTTTTAGCTCAGCCACAATGATAGCCAACTAAAACTGCCTAAGTGAATGAGTAAGTGTTGGTCACTAATCATCAACAAAACATAGAGATTAATAGGGTTTTCTTTAAATTAAATAAATTAGAAGAATTTTATTTAATTAAATAGGGGAAATTGAATTTAATTAAATAAGAGGAATTTTATTTAATTAAAAGGGAGAAATTTACTTTAATTAAATAAGATAAATTTTATTTAAT
>MU226704.1:3637506-3662773 GCA_018584345.1 Thuja plicata
TTACAATTTGATCAAGGAAATTGATTTGAATTGAAAATATTGCAAAGCATTGATTCAGGAAATTGATAAAATGATAAAATGATAAAATGGGGCCCAAAGTCTAGGTGACCATTTTAGGGTGCATACAAGGGCTAGATGGTACCTTTCTTAGGTGTTTAGAAAAGGAGGATTCCAAATGTACGCTTTCTAAGGTTGACAATGGTATTTTTTGTTCTCACTCTAATGGTCTGAGTCTGGCTCAAAAACTGCTAAGAGTAGGTTACTACTGGCCAAACACGAAGAAAGAAACAATTTTATACTCCAAGACATGTAAGAAATTCTAGTGGAATGCAAATATTATACATCCTCCAATCAAGGAGCCTATTCCTTTTATCACACATTGGCCCTTTCAATAATGGGCATTTGACCTAATTGGGTAGATATATCCATCCTCTTCAAATGGATAGAAGTTCCTCATAACAACCACATAATACTTCACAAAGTGGGTTGAAGTAGACCTACTCTCCAAATAAAATGGACAAGTGGAATTATTCAATTTGAACCACATCATCTACTGATATGGTATTCCTTCATCCATTATAATTGATAATGGATGGTAGTTTAAGAATGGTAATATAGATGAACTCTGTGATAAGTTCAAAATAAAGCAACATTGTTCTTCAATCTACTACCCAAAAGGAAATGGACATGCTAAGGCCTCTAACAAGAATCCTTTGAAGATCCTGCATTTCACCCTAAACAAGTCTAGAAAGGATTGGTGTCTATAGATCAATCCTGCACTATGGGCCTACAAAATGAGCATCAAAATGCCTCTTAGGAAAACACTCTTTTCTCTAGTATATGGAGCGAAAGAAATTTTACCCATAGAGGTAGAAATAAAATATATGAGGGTTGATCTAGATAGGATAATTATAGATAAATATCATAGGGTCTCGAGGCTACAAGAGTTAGAACTATTGGATGAGTGTTGGCAAGTGGAATTTGATCACCTCAGAGCCTATCATAAGTTAGTTTCAAGAGGATATAATAAAAGTTCAAACCAAGAGAACTTTAGGTTGGTGACCTAGTGTTGAGAGAGAATTCCTAAAATCAATCACATTGAAAGAAAAATGGGATGTTTGAACACAACTAGTCTGGTACATATATTATCACTACAATATTTGGCTCTCCAGCTTATCAACTCTCTACACAAGAAGGAGAACAACTTTGGGAGCCTATAAAAAATATCCACATGAAAAAGTTCTACATTTGAGCATTCTCAATATCCTACAACATGTACATATCTATATAGTCTTGAAAAAAGATAGAAATAGTGAAACATGTCTTGAAGAAAAGCTAAAAGTTGAAAAAATTCCTGAAAATATTATCATCTTGGTGAAAACCTAGAACTAGGGACCTTGATGAATCAACAAAAAAAGTGAAAAATGCCAAAAAAAATTGAAAAATAATAAAAAAGTGCCTCAATGAAAACCTAATAAACATGAGCCTTGGTAGAGAAAATAGAACCTCTATCAAGTAGGTTAAAATTGGGTAAACAAACACCTCTTGTACTGAAGCACTCCATCTATCAATGCTTATTCTTGGCATCCCCCTCGCTTCACTTTGTACACATCTTTTAGTCACTTTTGTGACACTTTGGTTTTTCTGAGAACCCTCATGGCTTGAAACTAATGTAGAGTCATAGTTTGGGGGCAATCAAATCAGCTTTGTCCCTGTAGTATGATTCAAGTGAGTCATCTCTAATTGGAGTTCATTATTAGGGGGAAGGGCCCCAATTTGATCAAATCAATGAACCAAATTAAGGTCAATATCTTAGTCATTCCTAAAGGATACTTTATCTACTGAAATGATAGTGTCTGTCAACACCCTATTCAACAGTGTTTCTTAACCTACTTATTTGGGCACATCTATGTTTCTCAACGGACATTGGATAAAGCAACATAAATACTGGATTGATAAAAATCAAGCCCAGTACACCCAAAAGAATGATGGTATTTCTCAACACTCTACACAGACAAACATAAATGCTAAATAAATTGTTGAATGATATGTTGAACATTTCTTTGGATTATGTCTATTATCAATGCTTTTTGCTAATCTTTTCTTTTTTTCTACTTATTGGTGTGGTCCTGATGATCTAGGAATGTCAAATAAATTGGATGTCTATGATAAGAGCTTCCACATCAAGCTGGAATTTCCTCACATACCTTGAATCCATTTACTTTCATTCCAAGGTGATGTTTGCACTATCTCCTTGACTGTTATTAATCTTCTTGTTTACCCAAGCTCACACTCATGGTTATCTCAGATTTGTATGCCTTGATACTGTTGTACCTTTGCAACATTAACTAGAAACAATGTTCAGGTCATCTTAGCTTTTTTACCTCGATGCTTATGTTGGTTCCCCACATTTTATCCAATGAAAATTCATAGTCATATCCTTATGGTTTTAGTGGCACTAGTAAGGGTTGTATCGACTCTGATGTCCCAAACGCTCAATGATAAAATATTTCAAGCTCAAACCTAGTGCATCAGTCCTATTTTACATTCATGATAGTTTTTAAATTATAGCTCCATTGTGTAATAACATCATAATATCTTTCTCTATTGTTGGATCTGAATCTCTCATTGACCAATCTTCCTTTATCGAGAGGTCAAGTTGCATGTTTAATATGGAGACATGATCGAGTACCTATGTAATTGACAAAAAATAATTCCTGGAAAAGTGTTAGAGGAATTGCATATAATGTCCATTTCATTGCTTATTCATTTCATATTCATAAATCATCATAATATTATTTCACATTTCATATTCATCACACAATAAATTTGCATCCATATATATATATATATATATATATATATATATATATGCACAGAAGAATACAACAAAAATATTGCATATGCATTGCATCATCATAAGTAGTACCACGTCCATTCATTTGAAAAATCACATAAGAATTGGATTGTATACACCTCTTCCTAATAATCCATACATGATCATAAAATAAGTGCATCCATATAGAAAATCATAAGAAAATAAAAATCTCATAACATTAGATAACATAATTATAATGAGATCTATAGCATATTTCTCTATATATATAATCAATGTCAAGGGTACATCAAAATCTGAAGATACACAAAATCATTAGAGAAAGTCATCGTGTACAAAGCCAAAAATGGGTACAACATCAAAAAATATCAAAAAGTATTAGAGAAATAGAATCCATCTCCCATCCATATCCTTAGCATCAATAGGAACATGTGGTAGTGGAGGTGGGGGAGGAATGGCCTCATCATCTTGTGGTATATGAGCACCCTCTAAACGAGACATGAACTATGAGAAGGAAACCCCCATCTCTCTACTAGAACAAAAGAATTGTAGGCCACCACATAATATGAATCCCTACTCATCTAGTGGGTGGCTATTCATTGTAAATGGTCATGCTCGATATTCAAGGTGGTGATCCTTTGATAATGATCAGCAGTCACAACAACAATCCTTTTATCCCTATCTATAATAAGATAAACAATACATTGATCTCACTATGTAATCCTTGGCTGAAGCATGAACACATCTATATACAAACCCTATAACATCTCCCTAAGTGAGTGAATGTGATCCTGAGGTGTCTTATTCCTCTGACCCCCTCCCTTAGCTTGCTCTCCCTACTCTACCTGGTCATCTCACCGCTCTCAAACCTGTTGCATGGCCTTGTAAAAAATGGGAACCCATAGAACCCAAAACACCTCCCAGCCCTCTCCACCACTTCCCTACAACTGGTTCTGTCCTTCTCAATCTCTCACAGGGATCCCCTCCTCCACACCTAAGTACTTTTACTGGTATTTTGGCTGAGGCAAGTCCTCCCTCTTTTATCCTTGACATTGGGGCAGCGGGATCTATTAATATTGGGAAGGGTGTCGAGATTTATAATCTTAGTACTCATGGGCCACTCTTGCATCTACTATAGCCTCCATGTATACCTAGGGAGCCCTTTGTAAGCTATGGAGATCTTATAGTATTGTCCCATATTTTATTCAGGGCTCCCATCCTCAACGTGTCTCACCAACAAACCTAGCATATACTGTAAACTTTGAAGATATTTTCTGGGGTATGCCCAATTTCCTGTGTACTTGGGACACCAAGAATGACTCTATAACTATAGGAGTATGTCCAATCAATGGACAAGTAATGAACATATCATAGATCTGTGACTTCTAGTCACCCCATGCCTTAGTACCTCTATATGGTTTCTATGTGACCACTATGAGGTCAATGAACCATCATAGTTAATAGTAAGTCTTTCCCAAGTAGGGCTAGGTGATCTATCTTGCACACCTATAAATTAAAGGATTCCCCTCTTGTTGAGTATCATCAACCATAGGCTTACATATGGGAATTTTCTCCCATGCCCAGACCTGTTGAACAAAAATACTTGTTGTGAGGCTCATAGCCTCTTGATACACAATCTCATAGAGCTCATGGTATAAATTATCTAAAAGTTACAAACCCCACCCTAGCTTCACTGGCCTATCCAATATTGCCTCCAAGATCATTCTCTAACTAGACTGAAATCCATGTTGTCCCTTACCTATCATGATAATGCAACCAAATGAAGCCTTCCATAATGCAACAAAGGATATTGATTAGCATACCTACTCATCATGGTGTCCAAAGATACCTATCACTAAATAATATCATCATCTTAGGAGATCTGACGAAGTGCTAGCATGTCTGGTCATTGAACAATCTCATACTGCATAGGATGTCCTCTAAATGTAATACAATGGACATGATAGATGTCCTTAGGTGTGACTATGATCTCTCTAGTGAGCATATGGAAGGTGTTATGCTCAGTGTGGAATCTCTCCACCAATGTTGTAACAAATCCATGGTTGACCCTAATCTTAGGGATCCCCATCGGCTAGTCAAATCCACACTCTACAATGATAGCCCTCTAATAATCATCTATTCTCCATACCAAGCACATAGTGGGTGGAGAGGTAATCCTAAAATACATATCAAGTAATTTCTACTGCATAAATGAACAACAAGGAATCAATATGATTGTCACAGTGACCAAATGAAGAGTAAAAATAATACAAAACATGCTAAAGATGTCAAATCAACAATGAGAAAAATAAAAATTTGACGTTTGAAGGCTTTTAAAACCCATTGTTTTTAATACACGTAAATAAAATTCCATCTAGTCTCATACAAGTATTCACATAGAGAAATACAAGTAACAAATCTTATACGAGAATATAATATCCATAGTATGAGTACAAGGTCTATTATGAAGGTTTTTGTATGAGTGATGGGTAGGTGGAATATGACAAAACTAATGGCCTCATACGAGCAACTAATTGGAAGAATTTTATTGTATGAGCCCTCCTGAGGACTTGTACGAGAAACTAAGGTTTAAAAACAAAACAAAATGTATTAAAACATGAAAAAACAATAAAATTTGCAAAACTAGAATTCAAAAAGGATGGTTGTCATGCACTTACTACTTCCTGGTAGTTTCTCGGTCAATTATAGAATCGTTGGTTCTTGAATCGATGAGTATCAATGAGGACCACCATTTTGATCAGTAGAGGCTTTCAAATTCAACAAGACAAAATGAATTAAAATGACCCTTTTAGTCCTTAATAGGTCTTTGACCTAATTTTCAACTTGCTACCATTAACATGCAACTGCACCCCTATCTAAATAGACCATCTTGATTCCATTTTTCAGGATTGAAATCAATATCTAAGATTGTTGCACTTGTCAAATTTGACATTTGAATTCTTTAAGAAAACATAGTTGACTGCTTGTGCAATCAATCTTTTGGACTCCAAACTAATGGAAATCTTGAATACTTTTCTTCCAAGAAATCCGAGTTTCAAAATTTTGGTCAAACTTGATCAACCCTATTAAAATTTAGGTCAAACTTGGTCAACATGACCTCAACCAAGTGCATATTGGGACTTAAACACTTGCAACCTCTTGCAGATCCAATCAGTTTCTTCCTGCATCATTTTAATCAGTCGACTTGCTTCCAATCACTATGGCACCTAGCTATATTTTGATTTCTCTCCTGAGGGGGTAGGATGAGGACATAAAAAAAGTAGTGATCACATCATCAACAAGAACCCATAGCTAGGGGCATCTCAGTGTCATCACATCACAACAAGTTGAGATTATCCAAAATCATAGGCAAACCAATAAATTGTCTTATACAATAATCGATACACTCAAAAAAAGATAAATCAGTCTTATACAAGTCATTCATTTCTAAAACTAGATGCACTAATCAAATTGGCTTCATCACTTCAAATCAAGTCAATTTTTCTAGTCGACCTCTTAATGATAATAATTTTCATCACTACAAATCAAACTGGTTATCTTCTCGAACTGGTCCAAAGGTTCAAGAGTTCCTGACATATGTTCAATTTTTTTGCTTCAAATAAAATTGAGCATTATGTTTTATATCTTTGGAATGATCTTCATCCAATTAAGCTTGAAATCAGTCTTCTCCAAAAGAATGGTTTCATTTCTTCACATCAAACTATTCTTCATCTCATCTATAAACTTTTCTTTGAATGAATGCACTGATCGCACATCAATTCAAAGAGGGGAAAATGTAATGACCTAAAAATGGTCAACTAAACCCTAGACCCCCAATCTAGATCTCTAATTAAGAAAAACCTAATCTTGATCACCTTAAGTCCTAACCTAAAGACAATTCATTATCTTCAATCTGATCTTATCTAAACCCTAGGTCCTAATCTATGATCGGACTTGATTTAATTATTTATTTTCTAAATCCCAAAAACATTGGCAAATAAACCTTATGTCATTTATTTATTTAATATCCTAGTATGTTGATTAATTAAATAGATAATTATTGATCAAATGAAAAAAAAGGAATTTAAATTATTAGATTTAGTAAATAAAGCATTTAAATTAATTAAATATTCAAAAATGCATTTTTGTGTCATCATTTCTGTTGACTCTAGACTAAATTAGAAATAAATATTTATTGTGCAGTTAAGAAAGTCTTTTCTTCACTTCATTTTGGAAACAATCTAGTTAACTGAAAGGTGACTTATCTAACTCCTCTTTAAGTTTTAGAAGTTTCCCTAATAACTGATCAGTCAATTTAGTTAACTAACTCTCTCAACCAATGACCTTGTTTGCACATGGATTGTGCTTCTTTGAATCAATCTTTTCCATTCTTCAAAGTCCAATCTCGATCATCACTTTGGCAGATATTATATATAAAAGAAAGCCTGATTTTCATCACAAAGGATGGAAGAGTTGTTAGTAAATTTATTATGTTGTTTTTTTCTATCAGGTCATTTACTAAGCATATAGCATTTTAGATTATTTACATGTTTCAAAATAATTTCAACTCATAATCTAGGAACACTTCATTTGGGTTTTAAAAATAAACTTAGCTAATCATTGGATCAAAATATTTTTACATGCATCATAGAATACTCATATTTTGCAAATCCTTCATTTAGACAGTGTCAAGTCATCAGGTTTGCAATGATCTGAGAGAAAAATCATATTCCTTCCTACTAGAAGACAATAGGCCGATTTAGATTAATTTATTGGTTTCATAGTTTAATATTTTACTAGATTAATCATGCAATGACCTATTGAAGTGATTGTGTTGTTTATAGGTCCACATTTCACACACACATTTCTGGCACCCAGTCTAGGGCAGAAAATTTAATTTCTGACCGCACCAATTTTTAAGGTTTTGAGTCTTAAATTTATGTTTTGTACACTTTTCTATCCAGACTCATATGAATTTTCTCACTATGAAATATGAGTGAGAACCATAACTCATATGGTTTACTATGTATTATCATACTAGAACACATGGATACTCATACGAATTCATGTTATTCTGGTTTTTAACAGCATGCATTTTACCTAAGTTTTTCTAATTTCTCACCATTTGTTGTTTTTTGTTTTCTGACTTTCACAGCCTAACAGTTGGCTGCCAGTTGTTTGAAATATATTTAAGTTTTCAAACATTTCTTTATAGGGCGATTAACAAAGAATCAAACCATCAAACTACTGACAATGTCTTGTAGGTTGCATCATCATGAATCGACATGACATTATATTTTTGTTTAATTAAAATAGGAACCTCCCATGCAAGACATTTAATTAAAGAAATTCTTCTTGATGTGTTTGAAATGACAATGATGTTAGGATATTATACTCCTACCCTTTTAGAAATGATCAGAAATCCAAAAGTATAATTTTCATTTGTTTGTTGCATGATCACCTTGTAGAGGGACGATCACATTGGGAAAAGTAATCACCATGTGAGAATGACCCAAGTGAGGTTAAGATAATGACAAGTAGTGAGGTTAAGATAATGACAAGCCACTGTGACTCACTATGAATAAATCACTTCCTTATGATTAAAGTCTTGGAAGATAAATACCATTTGAGATTATACTTAGCTCTCGCCTAACACATAGTAGGGCCTTCAGGTCTCAATCATGTTGGCATGAGTAATCATGCTAAGGTGCTTTGTGAGGCTATATTCCTTAATCACGCTTGCGCGGACACAAAGGATGTATTAAAATGGAGACCCTTACTAAGAACTTTATCATAGAAGCCACTATGATGACCTCTGAAAGTGGGATAATCTAAGTGCAAGGGAGATAGTAACTCCCCAAAGAGACTCACCATATCATGCCCCTAGTAGAACTTAGATTTGGATTATACAACATCAGTAGACTCATTTCATGGCTGGTTTTGACTGTCTTATGATTAGCTATTGGGTGTGTACCTAAGTATGTGAGCAAGGATTTTTCCACTCAGCCAATCTCCTTAGGATCTACTATTTTCCTATTTTTCTTGAGTTACTATGTTATCTAATGTCTTTAATGTGCTTGAAAACCTAAAACAATGATTCAAAAAATTGGAAAAATGTAAAGAGAGAGAGTAGAAAATACAATTCTTATATGACCTTGTATCATGACTCATATGAGACTGGATCCTGCTCCTAGGTATGTGTAGGATCATGGTATGCCAAAAAGTGGCGATGTGAAAAGAAGTCCTGATTGGTAGAATTATTGAAAAACAACTATAACTTTCAAATGGTATAATATTTTTTTAAAACTCCAACATATGTCACATTCTATGCTTCACCTACCACAAGAAAAAAAGGAAAAAGAATCAGTTTGATGAAGTTTAGACTAAGTTAAGGTGGTTAGACACAGGAGATTTTATATTTTGGAAAATTTTTAGAAGAAAAACCATAATTAATTATTCACTTGGAAAGAAATTACAAAAAAATATGTGTCACATCCAAACATGAGTCTACACTTATTTCTAGAATCTAGTAAAAAAATATTATCATTTGACTATGTTTAAGGTGATCGGACATACACCTACTTCTTATCTTTTTTGTCCTGGTTGAAAGACTAATTGAAAAATAACTATAACTTTCTAATGGTATAACATCTTTGAAATCCAAAACCTGAGTCACATTCTATGATTTAACTACTACAATAAAAAATTTAAAAGTTTTCAATTTGATGGAGTTTAGACTAACTTAAGGTGGTCAAACACAAGATTTAGTATATCTTGGAAAAGTTGTAGTAGAAAAATCATAATTAACTAATTACTTGGAAAAAAATTACAACAAAATATGTGTCACATTCAAACATGAGTCTACTATTTATATCTAGAATCTTGTAAAAAAGTATTATCATTTGATTGTGTTTAAGGTGGTCAGACATACACCTACTTCTTATCTTTTTCCTGAAATTTTCATACTATCGCATTGAAATTTGAAATTTTTACAATATAGAATAATTTTTTTCAAAAAAGGGCTAGTATCTTAGAAACTAAATTCAATTTTGTATAGAATCTCTTCTTACATATTTTTTATATAAGATTGATAACATATTCAAATTTTTATGTGAACTTGCCTAACCCTGATTTTCTAAATTTTCATTGCCAATTAAGGACATGTTTGGCATACCATGATCCTGCACATACCCTCATGTTTACTCGTATCACCTTGTGAGAATTATCCTATCGCCGAGTGAGAGTACTTGTATGGTGATGTGCACTTTCTATGAAATTTTCCTTTTCATATGCATTCCAGTATGAGAAACTTAGTTCCTCGTATCACCCGTGGGGAATTCTTGTACAAGCCTGCACTCAATCTTACTACATTTTGTGAAATTTGTCTAGAGATTTTGTTTGACCTAATTTTACTACTCACCAAATATATGTTTTTTTACTGTCTCTTGCAATCATGGTTTATAACATTGATCTTGTCCTATTCATTACTATTTTTTATGATCCATTATTAGTCTAACTTTTGTTGTCATGAATCTTGATTTCTTGTGTTAGTGCATTGATCAATCTGCCGCCATTAATTCAACTATATTTTGTCTACATTTTCCTTATTATGAGTTGTGAGTGTAGGGTTGTTAACCTTGACACAAAATAAAATTCTTTTGCTTCTCCTTCTCACTAGGATGTTATCCTTTCTTCACCATCATCGATCTTGGACTTAGTCAACACATCAATGTTACTTCAGCACCTATTGGGAAAATTGATTGATTTATGTCTATCCTAACTAGAATATCTCATTGAAAAATCCTAGAGGAAGAGAGATAGTACTTTCTATATGAGTAAAACCCTCTTTTCATAGAGGAACTAGAAACTACAAAAAGGTCGATCTCCCTTCAAAATAGATCACCTAATTCAAGGATGTTGGGAGAAATACACAGACTAGATGTCAAAATGACAAATATTTTCTCAGGATCATGAAAACCATTATGACTAGAGAAAAATAATAGTACTTTCACAAACTAGCACAAGGAGCCCAAATTCCTCCTTGGTACAGGGCTAAAGACATCATCACTAGAGAGGGAGAAACTCCTTTGATGATAGTAACAAAACAACTACAAGACTTGCAAATTGAGATGAAAGTGATGAAAAATAAAGAATAGAAAGCAACCATGAAATATTCTATGGAAACCATTTGTCCATTTCATTTTGATAAAGGCTTGTACTTTGTTCTATTCCCATGTCCAGTGGAAATTCATAAGTTTGAAAAATATGTTGGTCAATCTGATCCTTAGGATCATGTCTAGGAATTTTGTGCCTTATGCAAAGAATTTATGCATGAACATACGTACCTCATGTGTCTTTTGTTCGTATTATGTATTAATTATATTTGGTACTAAGTTGTGATATTTTTTGGTGGTTTTCATTGACATCAATCAAGTTAGTTTAGTCATAATATAGTACAGGTAAAGTGAAGATTAGCTCCAACTAGTTTAAATTTCAAAGTGGTTCCAACCACAAATTATTTAGTTGAGTGGTTATAGATTTTTTAGTATCATATACACTAAGACAGGTAGAACTCTTATGTTCCTTATCAACCTGTTAGTAGATCACATATCAGTGAGTGGTAAAGTGTATGTGATTATTTATAATGATTTAATGACATGGAATAAAGGTTATACATCCAATGTGTGGGTATTTACAAGATCGATGCAAGAATTTAAGATAGATTTGAGGTATTACATAGGAGGAGTAAAAAATGTTTGACTATCTTAGAGCTATAAACTTGCAGATCTTACCCTGCCCTAACACGGTCATGATAAAGCATTTATTTTATCAATATTATCAATTTGAAACATGGCACTATCTTAGGAAAGCAATTTGAAGTTCATTCTTAAGTTGGTGAAGTTATTTATATAAGGGAAGTTGTCATCCTTAGTGTGGTTGTTTCCCTCTTACAAGCGTTTCCACATAAATATATTTGTGTTGTGTTTGATAATTTAATGGATGCTTGATATAGTTTACTTCTATGTGTTTACACAAATTTTATGCATCATGGTTCAGAAGCTAATATAGTTTTTATTGAAGTTTGTGGTTGAGTTTGTATAATACCTATTATTACTGATTCACCCCCACTTCTCAGTACCTATTATTTGCAATAATTGGTATCATAGCTTTTGTCCTTTCAGTGATAAGTCTAATAGCTTGAGGAAAAGATCCATAGAAATGGAAAGTTACAGGTATGAAATGCAAACTGAAGAAGTAAACAAGATTTTTTAGTGAGCTAAAGGAAAAGTTGAGACTCTCTATTACAGAGAGGGGAGATCTTACAGAGAAATTGAGTGAAAGTCAAGACTACATTGAGAAACTGTCTAAAGGTAGTGCATCTGAAGAATATGAAGAGGCTATTGCACATATATTGGAAAAGAATGAGAAGCTTAAATAAGAAATGGAAAATATGAGAAGATAAATTTAAAGATAGTCTATCAGGATGTGTGAAGATCTAGAATTAAAGTGGATAGTAGAAGATGCAAGAAAGTTTGTAGAAGATGCCCTGAAAGCCAAAGTGGTGTAGGAAACCTCCTATAGTTTCCTTTGTAATGTTACTTTGATTGTAATGAGGTGTGAATCCTTTGTATCACCCTAGTGTGTGCATGTGTGGGTCTATTTTGTAAGGTGAAGGACCCTAAGGTAGGTTATAAACCTCATGGGTGCTTGTAACCATGTTAGGCCAAGTTAAGTCTATTTTGGCTATTTTAGTCTTTAGGTAGAATTTTATGTTTTGAAACCTTAAGATAGGTTCTTGGCATATTTTAGACCTCTCCCACACCCTTGGAGGTTGGTAGTGTTGGCACTTTTCTCAAAATAGTAACTTTGACAAATGTTGCTAAAAAGTCATCTTTTTGCAAAATGTTGCTCGAGGAATGAAATATCAAATGGAAAAGGCCAAAAAAACTTCTTGGATCATTTTTAACACCAATATGATGGTATTTTATGTTCTTATTCCTTCTAGGAAGGTTAGATGTTACTATGTCCAAAGTTTGATGTTCAGAGAAGGAAATAGAATTTATTTTTGAGTTATTTGGAGTGTGTACGACCTGGTATGGATTCATTTTATGGATCTAGTTGTATAAATTTGTGATTATTTGAGTTATTTCACCATTCTATTTGGTTTAATTTACTTTTTTAAAGTTTCATATGAGTTAGAGATTTTTTTTTACTCATTGTCTGAGAATCCCTAGTTTACTTGGTCTGCTCAAAAGATGTGATCCTAACCTCATATTTTCCCACTGGATCTTATCGGCCACTTGGGAAATACAAGTTAGGGTCATTCTTTTTAATATTCCTAAAGCTCAAAATCTCAATGTTGGTTCTATTATTTTTGAGACAAAGCCCTAGGCTAATAATCTCTATGTAATCAACCTGGTTCTTAGGTACAATCATATGCATGTGAAATATATGCTTGGGAGTATCAAAGAAATGGTGGATATAGGAAATTTTGGAGTAGAGGAAACTATCTAATCCACTTTACTCATTATTTTAACCCACCTTAGACCACTTGCTTGGTAATCCAAGCCTAATCTAGCTAATTAGGCCTGTGAGCTTTGCAAGAGTTTAGTGGTGCATGAGTACAGTGAAGTGTTAAGGCTTTCAGGGGTTTTGAAACTCCATAAAGGGTATCTATAAACCAATTTAGTTTAGTTAGATCCTTTAGTGATAGAAATTTACACTAAAAAAACCTCTGAATAGGGCTACAAGAGAATCTAGACTAGTTAGTGTTTGACTAACCTTGGGTCTATAGAACTTAATCCATTTCTATATTCTCAACCCTTGGGGTGTAAGTAAAGTCTACCATCCCTTTAATTTCTTGATCAAAGCTTCTGGTGAATATTTTGACCCTTAGGCTTGGTTTAGGGAAAGTGTCCCTAAAAGGTGAAATTGTAGAGATTTGGGTCTTTGTTTGGGAAGCCAAGTGGTGATCAAAAGAGTGATTTGGCCTCTTGGACAAGTGGTTATCCATCCTAAGAAGGTAAGTGTTGGATTGGGATACTTGAACAAGAAGTTTGAGATAGTTATAGGAAGTTGGAGCCTACTAAAGTCTTCTTGCAATGCACTCTACATCAGGTGGTATCAGAGCCTGCTAAGACCTTGGAAGAAGTAAAGAATGGGTGATAGAATAGAAGATCCTCTAGGAGAGGAAGTTCCTACTAGAATCACTAAGGAGAAGAAGAAGAAGCTCTTGAGAGAGTTGGAAGGGGAGATCAAAAATCAGAAATTCCCATGTTTTGTTGGAAAATGGACCCTAAAGATTGTATGGATTGGATAGAATATTTGGAGAATTACTTTGAGTGTGACAATGTCTCTTAAAATCAGAGGGTCAAGGTGGAAAAATTCAAAATGAAAGGCCCTGCATTAAGTTGGTGGAATTTTATACATAATGAAAGGATTGAGGAAGAGAAGAACCCTATCTCAACATGGAAAAAGATGTTAGTAGAAATCAAGAAATAATTTGTACCAGAGGACTATGAGATCACCCTCCATAAAAATTTGCAAAAAATAAAGCAAAAATACCTTTATGGGAGTGGGTACACTGAAGAATTTCATAGAATGACCTTGAAGTCCAAAGTTCTGGAGAGTGAGAAACATAATCTTGCAAGGTACCTAAATAGACTGAAGTATAGCATTCAAGATGAAATGAGTTTATTCAACCTTGAATTAGTACATATGTGCTTTCAAAAGACACTAAAAATTGAAGAAAAATAGAAGAGGAGAGGAGAAAAAAATAACAGAGGTAGAGGGAGTAATTTCAGAGCTAGGGGCAGCTTCAATTGCAGAGGTCCATTTCAAATAAGTCAAGGATATTTTAATAATAGGAGTTAGAAGGAGAACACAACAATAGAGGCAACTTCAGAAGTAGGAGACCAAACAATAGAGGGAGAATTTTTGGAAGAGAACATAGTGTATTCACTAGGAAGTGTTTTACATGCAATCAAATTGGACACTAGTCCTTTAGATGCCCTAATAAGAATGGCACTAGCAGACAAGGAGGGGATAGAAGACTACAACTCACCCAAGAAGATGACAGTCAAAGTGTGTCCTCTTATCACTCTGAAACTTCAAGGCCTACAAACCCAGAACATTGAGAATGCCTAATGATGCAAAGGACACTCATAAGAGTACCTACTACTGTAGAACCACCTCAGAGGAATTCATTATTCAGAACAAGTAGCAAGGTGAATAACAAGATATGCAAAGTTATAGTTGACTCTAGATCCACTGATAATATTGCATCTAGGGAATTAGTTACTAAGTTAAAGTTTCATGTAATACCTCACATTTTCCCTTACAAAGCTTCTTGGTTGACAAAAGAGAAACAAACCATCATCAATGAACACGTTTTGGTAGATTTCAAGATAGGGGAGTATACAAACAAAGTTCTATGTGATATCATAGAGATGGATGCATTTCATTTGTTACTAGGTAGACCTTTTCAATTTGATGTAAATGCCAAGCATGATGTAAATTCTAATGTCTATATCATAGTTAAGCATGGTGTTGAGTATGTGATGAATCCACTCCCTAACTATGAGAAAGAAAATAATGTTACTAGCAGTGTCTTTCATGTAGGAAAGAAAGAATTCATGAAGGTGTTAAAAGAAAAGGATACATCTATTTATGCATTAATAGTAAGGCCTAAAAAGACACCAATGAAGGAGCCAAAGGTCAAAGCGCCCACTAGGGATGTAGGCCCCAAAGATGTCAAATAATTGTTAGACTAGTATAAAGGTATCATAGTTGAAAATGCACTAGAGTCCTTGCCACCTAAAAGAGAAGTGAGTCATTGTATAGACTTCATACTAGGGCCCCCTCTTCCAAACAAAGCAGCATACAAGATGAACCCTAAACAGAATCATAACATAGCAAGGCGGATTGAAGAATTGTTGTCAAAAGGTCTCATTAGGAAAAGTGTGAGTCCTGGTGCATTCCCTACAGTCCTAGTACCCAAGACAGAAGGCACATGGAGAATATGTATGGATTCTAGGGAAATCAATAAGATAACCATAAGATATAGGTTTCCCATGCCTAGAATAGAGGATTTTATGAAATGTTTAGTGGGTGCAAGCTATTACTCAAAGATAGATCTCAAGAGGGGTTACCATCAGATAAGAATAAGAGGTGGAGATGAATGGAAGACAACATTCAAGACTAGAGAAGGTCTCTATGAATGGTTTGTGATGTCTTTTGGTCTCTCAAATGACCCAAGAACTTTATGAGACTAATTAATGAAGTCTTGAAGCCTTTTATTAATAAATTTTTTGTTGTATATCTTCATGATATTTTGATCTTTAGCAGGAGGAGAGATGAGAACCTCAAGCATTTGGACATGGTAATGAGAAAACTCCATGAGGAATAGTTGAAGATAAACATAGAGAAGTGTTTATTCCTTCAAGAAGAACTTGTGTTCTCAGGTTTTGTGATCTCCAAGAACAGTCTCAAGATGGATCTTTCCAAAGTTGAATCCATCCTCAATTGGCTACCTCCTACTACTCCTTCATAGGTAAAGAGTTTCCATGGTTTATGTAGCTTTTATAGGAAACTCACCAGAAATTTTAGTGGGATATGTGCTCCCATTATCAGCACCATTAAAGGTAGAAGAAAATGCATATTTTCATGGAATAATGAAGCTAATGATTCCTTTGATTTGTTGAAGAAAAATATTGCAGAGCAACCTATCTTAGTCCTACCATATTTTTACAAGGTGTTTACAGTGGAATGTGATTCAAGCAATAAAGACATTAGGGGAGTCTTGAGCCAAGAAGGGAGGTCAGTTGCCTTTTTCAGTGAGAAACATAATGAAGCTAATAAAAAATATGAAACCTATGATCTTGAAATGGTTCAATCACTTAGGAAATGGAGGCATTATTTTTTTCCCAAGGAATATTTAGTCTTTACTGATAATCATGAACTTAGCTTTCTAAATAGACTAGAGAAACTTAGTCACAAACATGTGAAATGGATGGAATTCTTACAGTCTTATACATTTTCTATTAAAAATAAGAAAGTGGTGGTTAAAAAAGTAGCTAATGCTCTCAGTAGAAGAAACCTAACCACCCAAACCATTCAATTGGAGAGTGTTTGAGTTCATTCCATGACGGATATGTATGTTATGGATGAAGATTTGAAATAGGCTTACCAAATTTGGACTGAGATGACAGACATATACTGCACTGATTTCTCAGAATTTCTTGTGCAAGAAGGTCTACTTTTTAAAGGTAGTTTAATGTGTGTCCCAAAAGGATCCATGAGGGAAACAAATTATCAAATAAAATCATTGTGGAATCCTAGATTGACACTTTAGTGTAAAAAAACATTGGAACTTGTTAGAAGGTTGTACCACTGGCCCAAATTGAAGATAGATGTTAGGAGCTTTGTGGAAAGTTATTTAGTTTTTCAACAAGCCAAAGGGCACATCTCCAATAGAGGGTTATACACTCCTTTACCCATCCCTTCAAAACCTTGGGACTCAGTAAGTATGGACTTTACCCTAGGTCTTCCAAAGACCAAATTTGGATTTGATAGATTTTATGTTGTAGTAGATAGATTTTCAAATATGGCACACTTCATTCCTTGTAGAACAACTCATGATGCATCTCACATAGTAGGATTATTCTTTAGAGAAGTTGTAAGACTTCATGGAATACCATTGTTAATCATATCAGATAGGGATCCTAAGTTTTTAGGACATTTTTGGAGAACACTATGGAGAAATCTAGGGACAAATGTTTCACTTTCATCTGCATATAACTCATAGTCTAATGGTTAGACAAAAGTCATAAATAGGTCCCTTGGAAACCTTTTAAGATGCCCCACCCAAGAAATTGGAGCCACGTGGGTTACTATCATAGCCCAAGTAGAATTCTCTTTCAATGATTCACTCAATAGGAGTAGGGGTTTAACTCGATTTTAGATTGTATATGGTACTCACCCTAGAGGGGTATTGGAACTTAGAGACATCAAAGACATGGAAAAAATAAGTACCCTAGTACAAGACTTTGTTGAAGTAATAAAGAACATTCATAAACATGTGTAGACCAAACTACAACATACCACTGAGAAGTACACAGAAAAGGCTGACAAAAAGAGGAGAGACTTATAGTTTAGAGTGGGAGATTTGGTGATGATCCACCAAAAGAAACAAAGATTACCCAAGGAGAAATATACAAATATTATGATGAAAAATCTTGGCCATTTCAACATTTTGTAGAAATGTAGCAATAATGCCTACAAGATTGATCTCCATTTTCACATTGGTTTATATTCTATCTTTAATGTTGCATATATCTATGATTATAAAGGTTTGTTAGTACTGATGATTGTGTAGGCACTCCAAAGCCTCCTACACTCCAGCCACTCAAGGACATGCCCCAAGCAACTCCTTCTGAGATTGAAAGCATTATATATAAGAGAGTGAACAAGAAAACTAGGAGGGCCACTTACTATGAGTACTTAGTAAAATGGAAAAATCATCCCATTGAAGATGCTACCTAGATGACCCCTGAGGAAATTTAGAACATAGGCTATCCACTTGAAGACCTCCCAACTCAAGAGACTTGAGTTACTTTTTCCATGAGGAGTATGGTGCAGGGAACCTCCCGCAATTTCATTTTTAATGTTTCTTTAATTTTAATAAGGTGTGAATCCTTTGGATCACCCTACTTTGTGCATGTGTGGGTCTATTTTGTAAGGTGAAGGGCCCTAAGGTAGGTTATAAACCTTATGGATGCCTTAAACCATGTTATACCAAGTTATATCTCTTTTGGTTATATTAGTCTTTAGGTAGAATTTTATGTTTTGAAACCTAGGATAGATTCTTCACATGTTTTAGATCTCTCCCACACCCTTGGAGGTTAGTAGTGTTGTCACTTTGCTCAAAATAGTAACTTTCACAAATGTTGCTAAAAAGTTGTCTTTTTGCAAAATTTTGCATGAGCAACTTTGGCAAAATGTTGCTCGAGGAATGACAACTCAAATGGAAAGGGCCACACAAATTTCTTGGAGCATTTTTAATGCCAATATTATGGTATTTGATGTTCTTATGCCTTGTAGGAAGGTTAGATGTTACTGTGTATGAAGTTTGATGTTCAGAGAAGGAAATATAAGAGTTTTTTGAGTTATTTGGAGTGTGTATGGCCTGGTACAGATTCATTTTGTGGATCCAGTTGAAGAAATTTGTGATGCTTTAAGTTATTTCAACATTCTAGTTGGTTTCATTTACTTTTGTAAAGTTTCATAGGAGTTGGAGATTTTGGTTTACTCACTGTCTAAGAATCCATAGTTTACTTGGTTTTCTCCAAAGACGTGATCCTAACTTGGGATTTCTTTAGTGGATCTTATTCAACACTTGGGAAATATAAGTTAGGATCATGATTTTTAGGATTCCTAAAGCTCCAAAGCTTAATGTTGGTTCTATGATTTTTGATACAAATCCCTAGGCTAATTATCTCCATGTAATTAGCATGGTTCTTAGGTACAATCACATGCATGAGAACTATATGGTTGGGAGGATAAAATAAATGGTGGATCTAGGCCATTTTGTGGTAGAGGAAACTATCTAAGTCCTTGTGTTCATTATATGAACCCACCTTAGACCACTTGCTTAATAATTCAAGCCTAACGTAGCTAATTAGGCCTATGATCTTTGAAAGATTTTAGTAGTGTAGGAGTAGAGTAGTAGTAAAATCCATAAATGGTATCTAGAAACCAATTCAGATCAGTCAGATCATTCAGTGATAGAAATTTACACTCAAAAAATCCTCTAGATAGGGCTACAAGAGAATCTAGACCAATTAGTGTTTGACTAACCTTGGGTCTATATAACTGAATCCCTTGGTGGATTATCAACCCTTTGGGTCTAAGTAAAGTCTACCATCCCTTAAAATGGTTTATAAAAGCCTCTGGTGAAGAGTTCCACCCTTGGGCTTGGTTTAGGGAAAATGTCCTTAAAAGGTGAAATTGTAGAGATTTGGGTCTTGGTTTGGGAAGCCAAGTGGTGATCAAAAGAGTGATTTGGCCTCTTGGACAAGTGGTTATCCATTCTAAGAAAGTAATTGTGGGATTGGGGTACCTAAAAAAGAAGGTTGAGATAGTTATAAGAAGTTGGAGCCTACTAAAGTCTTTTTGCAGTGCACTCTGAAGGCAAAAGTGGATGAAACCTTTTATTCTGAACAAAAGGTTAGTACATTGAACAAACATATACATGATACAAATGAAGGATATCTAGAATCCCTAAGGATAAATGAAGATCTGAGAAACAAGAATGAAAGACTTAGAGAGGAGAATGAGATATTGATGAAGGATAAGAGAACTGAGAAAGAAGCAAATGAAAATCTAAAGAAATGGAATGAAAGCTCACAAAAGGTTGATGAAGAACTAAAGAGTTAAAGAAGACACAAAGATACAATCGGTCTAGGTTATTTTGGAGAAGGAACATTTGAAGTTGGATATTCCTCTAAAGGTGATCCTAAGGAGGCACAAAAATATCATAATGTATATCCAATAAATTTAGGAAAGAAACCTAACAAACCTACTTGATATAAATGTGAAAATTTTGGTCATACAACAAATGTGTGTGGAAGCATATCAATGAATAAACCTCACACTTTTAATGGTTATTGTTAAAATTTTCACAAGTATGTTCATCCTGCATATTAGTGTGGATCTAGCGGTAGATCTAGCAATATATCGAGTAGTGGTAACTTTGATGGATATTATTTTTCATGGAAGAAATATGGACACAAAGCTGAAAATTGTAGGTCAAAATTATATGCACAGAGGTCATTTGTTCCATCAGTGAATAATATTAGAAGGGAAATATAATTAAACACTTCATGTTCTATATGTGGTAAACATGGACACGTTGCATTTAACTTCAGAATGAGAACTATGAGAAGTAATGTTGGTCTTTGGAAGTCAACAGGTAGGGAATATTTTTTCTATCATAAGATAGGTCATCTAGCTAAAGATTGTCAGTTTAAGAACCAATATCCTCATAAATCAAAAGATATAAAATGGAAATAGGTTGCTAATGTTGATGGATTCATAAGTAATATGATGAATACATTGTTAGTAATAACTTAGAGGGCGGGGGGTGAATCAGTGGCCTCAACTTTCTTCTTGATTTTTACTTTAATCCACCAATCAATACTTCTCAAATTATTAAGTCCTAACGAGATGCATGCCTTTGAAATATTTGAAACAAATAATTGTCTGTCAGTTTACCTTGTCTATCCTGTTTCTCCTTGATAATCAATAAGCAGTAAACTGTATTTACCGATACTTAGTAAATGTGTAGAGTATACTAGTCAATCCATAAATGCATATGTAGAATGTAAAACAATAAAGAAATTGAACATACACACATAACACAAGGATTTTAACATGGAAACCTTGTTAAGGGAAAAACCACTGGGACAGGTACCCTAAATTTTCACTCTTCTGAAGTGAGCCCTATTAGGAGCCAACCCTATTAAAGGTTACAAACACACTATTAAGTGCGACCTTGTTAGAGGATTTTTAATACATAGGTTGTCACTAAGTATCTAGCATCTACGCTACCATCCTTGAATCAGTCTCATGACTGTCAATAGGCTTTATGCAAATCTTACTACCATACTTGAATCAGCCTCCTTCTTAGACTGTTAATAGGCTTTAGGTAAGACCGGTGCTACTATCACGAGTCAACCTTCTAGTAATCTATTAGGATATACCTCAATTTTAAAAGACTATTAAGTCCTACTATGTTAAGAGACTTTAATGCTTCAATGGTTAAACTGAAACAAAATGACCTATTTCTAATGCAACTAAATTGCAAATTTTTAGATCTATTTATTTACAATATCTTTCTGATCAATGTATCAATATTATTCCTTTATACTCAACTCTTTCTACTCTGTGATGTTGTGCTTCTTTGTCCGTCAGTGTCTGTAGAATTCTTTAGCTCTCCCTCAGCTTGATTAATCAGGACTGAATGAAGTTAATCCTTCATCAGTTTCTCTTCAGCATCTTCTATCAGTTCACTCCCCTATGTATTTGATTGCTTCTTGACCACCACACCACCACAGAGAATGAATTATGCTTGTCTCTTAAATAGACATGATATTCCTTAATTCTAGGATCTTGATTCTTGATTCTTGATTCTTGATTCTTGATTCTTGGCGTGAAAAGTAATCTAGCCAATTTTATTTATGGCTTTAACTCCTGATTTATCTCATAGTTATCTTCTTTCCAACTGTACAAATCACTTTACTTAACTGTGTTTGAATAAAAAAAATTAAAAAACTAGTTAAGTCTATCTTTTAGCTCTGCCAGTTAGATATTTAGTCATTTTCTGATCTCTCTGTTCTATCACTCAATTCTGCAGTTCATCGCCGGTGACAACTGCCAGTTTTGTCGGTGTCACTTAAGTTAGCTTCAGGATCTCCATCCATCGGGCATCATTGGATCTTTCTCATCAGGAAACACTGTGTTTAGCTTGTCAGGCATCCTTTGATTCTGCTTTGTCAGGAAATACTATCTTCTACTTGTTAGGCATCATTGTGACTTTTATCTTTGTCTTTACCGATGGTATGCACTCCACCGGTGTATTCTGTCACTTGGTGAATACTTGACTTTTATGCATTGCTGAAAGCATAACCTATATTCCATTGGTTCTCTACAGTCTTTGGCATTATGTATATGACAATATAGATGATATCAAGTTGACATCAATGAAAATACAAACCATTAACTAATTTAATGTCTTACATCATCTTCAACTTAATATAGTCAACCATTTAATTAGTTACATGTCATCAATCTCTCCCTTTGGCATTAATAGAAACATAATATATTATCACACTATACTATTGCTAATGCACTATGAAATATAATTGTTGGGATTCATCAAATTACCAAATAGTTTGTTTTGATAACCAATAAAATGTCTGATCGCCGGTAAGCTCTGTGTAAGCTTAGATTTGATTCTTCCATCTTTCCTTTTTCTTCTTATGATGTGTTGTGACCTTTGTTGGTGTCAATTTTCTTTTTGATTATTTTGCATCTTTGATGTTACTGGCTTGCATTTGCAACTTTTACAAATTCTCTCCCTTTGGATATGATCTCTCCTTGTTTGGAGTAATTTTGATAATGAAAAGTTTCTGATGATAGTGATGATAATATGGAAACATTCTCTCCCTTTGACAACAATGCCAAAAAAATATTTGAAAAATATCTGACATTATGTCAACCAGTTCCTTCTTTCCATAATATATTCCTTGAATTTCCCTCATCCATTATCAATATAAATCTGTTTTGTGCTTGGTTCTGATATATCCCTGTTTGTATATAGATGTAGCATTGAAGTTCAACTTCTGCTTGCATCAATCATGATTGATATTCTGATAATATATGGTTGATGCAGCCTTCAGTCCTATTACTGACTGTTAGACATGGGTTTGACCCCTAGTCTTTTCCTCAGGTAATCAAATGTATCCTTTAGTAGTGGCTTGGTGAAGATATCAGCCAATTATTCTTTTGATTGCACATATTCAAGTATCACCTCTTTTTCTTGAACTTGTTCTCTTAAATAATGATACTTGATGGCAATGTGTTTAGTCTTTGCATGCATTACTAGATTCTTGGAAATATTTATTGCACTTTTGTTATCACAATAAATAACTACTGGTTCTTTCATCTTCATATGCATACCGTCTAGTAGTTGTTTGATCCATGCAATATTCGAGTAGTTTGCAGTAGCAACAACATATTATGCTTCTACAGTAGACTGAGAGATGCATCCTTGCTTCTTGCTAATACATGTGACAAGTTTGTCACCCATAAAGAATGCTCCTCCAGTTGTGCACTTTCGGTCATCAATATTTCAAGCCCAATCAGTGTCGATAAACACTTTTAGTTCAAATTTGCCTTCTCTTCTATACCATAAGCCAAATTCCTTAGTATTCTTTAGATATCTTAGAATTCTTTTCACAATAGTTATATGTGATTCCACGGGGTTAGCAGAAAATCTAGCAACAATTCCTACTGCATGTGCAATATCTAGTCTAGTGTGTACAACATACATGAGTTTTCCTATCATGGATCTATATAGAGTTTGATTTGCCTCTGTTGTCTTGTCTTCTTTTGTTAATTTTCATACAGTAGCCATCGGTGTTCCAACAGGTTTGGAATCTTCCATCTTGAATATTTTCAAAACTTCTTTGATGTATTTGTACTGAGTGATGAAAATACCTTCACTTTGTTGAATGATCTGTAGGCCAAGAAAGAACTTGATCTCTCCAAACATAGACATCTCAAATTTGTTTCTCATCTCATTAGCAAATGATTTTCATAGCATATCATTGCCTCCAAAGATGATGTCATCAAAAAATATTTCACCAATCAAAGTGTTAGCATTAGTATCTTCTTTTAAATAAAGATTACTATTTTCACTAGTCCTTATGAATCCAATACTTATTAGATAGGAATGAAATCTTTCATACCAAGCTCTGGGAGCTTGTTTTAATCCATACAAGGCTTTGTGAAGTCTACATACCATGTTCCTCTTGTCTGGATCTACAAACCCTTCTAGTTGTTTAATGTATACCTCTTCTTCAAGTATTCTATTTAGGAATGTTGACTTGATGTCCATTTGATATACTTTGAATCCTTTATATGTAGCATAAGAAAGTAAAATTCTTACTCCTTCTAGCCTAGCGATGGGTGCAAAGGTTTCTCCATAGTCTATACCTTCCTCTTGTGCATACCCCTTGCATACTAATCTTTCTTTGTTCCTTGTGACTTCTCCATTCTCGTTCAATTTATTCTTGAATATCCATTTTGTACCGATGATATTCTTTTCATCTGGTCTTCATACAAGTGACCATGTCTTTTTCTTCTCAATCTATTCAATCTCATCATTCATAGCACTTATACATTCTTCATTATCTAGTGCAGCATTGACGGACTTTGGTTCAAACTCACAAATTAAGCAATTTGAGTTTAAAGACTTACTTCTTGTTCTTGTACCAACTTTCTTATCTCCTATGATCTAGTCCTCTAGATGGTTCCTTCTTACATATCTTGCAAGTACAGGTACAACTCTTTTCATATCAGCTTGATCTTCATTACCTTGCACATTATCTTGATCATTATTCTGATCGTCGGTAACAACATTCTGACCATCGGTTGCAACATTTTGTTCTTTTGGATTTATACACTATTGCTCAGGTAGAGTTGTGGGTCCTTCACAATATACAAATTTATCGTATTCTTCAGGTTCTTTTGTGCTTTCTAGCTCATTCTTTTCTACAAATTCATCAATCTTTACATTTGCACTTTCAACTATTTTGTTAGAAGCCTTGATTAGACATTTAAAAGCTTTTCTTTTGGTAGAATACCCCA
>MU226704.1:3678036-3697705 GCA_018584345.1 Thuja plicata
TTTATCTCATTACCTTTCCCTTTAGATGTTTCTCCTTGATTATAATTAGGGAATGGTTTATTAAATGTTGTGTGATCTTCATTCATAGTGTGTCTGTCCACCTTGATCTTACCTCCTTCGATGAGGTATTGGATAATGTGTTTGAGCTTGAGACAATTATTTGTCTTATGTCCCTTGTTTTTGTGGAAGACACAATAGGAGTTATCATCCCACCATCTAGGTTTGACCATTGGTTTCCAAGGTTTAGAATCAAGAATTGTAAGGACTTTGTTATCCACCAATGTTTTTAAGACGGTCTCAAGAGGTTCCCCAAAAGGTGTGAATGTTCTTTGAGGTTTTTAATTCCATGTTCATCCCTTGTCATTATCATTGTTGGCTTTGGGAACAGGAGGTGTTATTTTAGCCTCCTTGCTTGCTTGCATACCATTGTCAGATTGAATGCTTCGGTTTTAGAATTAATTTTAGAAGTATCAACCACTCCGTCATTGACAACATTTTTATTTTATTTCCACCATTTAGGCTTGGCATTGGAGCTACTACCTTTGCTTTCATTTTGAAGGGTGATCTCCCCCTTTTTTACCATGACTTCCTCAATACGGAGGGCATTTTTAATCATCCTATTGAAGCTAGGAGAATCTTGCATTTGTAGAGCATAACTCAATTCAGGTATGAGATTATTAACAAAGATCTCCATCTTCTCTGTTTTGGGAATGACTCTTGAATATCGTGCAAAAATCTTCCTCCATCTTTGTAGGAAGTGTGTAAAGGATTCCCCCATTTTCTGTTTTTTGTTACATAGATCCATCATGGTGATGTCATGTTGGATGTTTTAGGAGTGATGTTGAATGAACCATTGCATTAACTCGAATGTTTTGACTTTAGGATTCAACTTTGAAAACCACTCCATGGCATTTCCTCCTAGACTTCCTAGAAATAGTCGCATGAGGTAAGTGGGTTCGTGTATGTACTCAATGCTTAGAGCACAAAATTCTCTTACATGGTCATGTGGATTAGTTTCCCCTATGTATTTATCATACTTTGGTCTTGCAACATTGGGAGGAAATGAGACCATTGTGATACTCTTATCAAAAAGAAATGGACAAATGGCGTCCAAAGAGTATTTGGTTTTTGGTTTGTCCTTCTCTTGTTTGAGGTTTGTGAGCTCCGTTTGCATTTGATTGAGCTATTTGGTAAGGATAGATATGGGGTTTGGTACTTCCTTCTCCTTGAGATTTTCCACATTATAATCCTTGGGTAATTTGACACCCATGGATGCTAGATGGAGAAAGTACTTTTCTTTATCATTGCCAATTATATGTTCCAATAAATTGTGGATCCTTTTACTTTGTTTGAGTTTCTCATACTCATCTTCAGGGATCTCTCCTTCACTATCTGACCCAAATGGATTATGTTCAAACCTGGGTCTTTCTTCTTCGTTTGTGCCTTCAGATTGTGCTTGTTTTCCATTGTTGTAACCTTCAAAGGCTTTGGTCCAATCATTAGTGTTTCTATCCATTGGAGGTGAATCTAGATCAAACAGGGAACTACGAGAAGTTCTCCTTGAAAGTGTGATATTTTAGGAGGCACTTCTGATCCTTTAGTTGTGTACTATTTCATCTCATGTTAACCATGAAGTTTGTTTCTTAACTTCGTTAACATTTCCCAATAGTGCAAGCAAGGATTCTAGATCGTTTGAGTGGGTGTGTCTAGGTAGAAGTAACTATTTGTTTATTGGTGGATGTAAATGATTTCAGCATTAGAGGGTTAAAATGCCCTAATAGTGAGCTAGGAACCAAGTTGTTGATAGAGAATGGGTAGACCACACATATTGAACTGATCATGAAAGACTGACTGAGCATGCAAGGTAGATGTTTCAAAAAAAAATTTGAAAATAAAAGAAGGGAGACCAAAAGAGACAATAGGGACCAACTGAAGAGCAAAAAGGGTACCTAAAACAACTGAGACTTCCTAAGAAAAATTGCTTGAAATGCCCACTATCCTGAATGCGAGCTCCTAGATATGATCCTCTGACAAAACTAGATGTGATCCTAAAACCTGGATACGATCCTAAAAACTAGATGTGACTATATGTTTGACTGGATACGATCCAATGCACCAAATACGATCCTAAATATAGGATATGACTTAGGAAAAATGGGACGGGACCTTATGATGGTTTTGTTAGTTTTGGCTAAATTTGAAAAATTTGTTTTTGAGGAACGTGAAGTTGTTTGTTTCCATATTGCATCAAGAGGTTTTGTAGAGCATGAAAAACACTTGTACTCTAGGGTATGAAATTTATTGATTTTTTTAAGGAGCTTTATCTTTTTAGTGATCTTTTTGACACGTCAAATAGTTTTGCATTGTTAAAGGGATGAATTAAAGACACATCTTTTCCTATTCACTAGGTGGAGGATGAAAATCTTTGCTTGTTGACTTAGGTACACACTCAAATGCTAATCAAAATATAGCCATCACCAAGCACACAATGGCTCTAGTCATGATGCTGTATTAGCCAACTCCAAATGCAAGTGAGCGCACAATATGATGAGTGTCTTGGGGCAATTAATTTTTGCCTCGCATCAAGATTATCACCCTTTCGGGGATGAATCAGGAATTCTTTCAGTTGAATGTGTTGTAGATTATTGGGCAATCTGTTCGAAACTGTCCCCCATAGAATTGCACAAAGCAAAATTGAGGCATATAGCCCTATGAGTACCTAAATATATATAGTCTCACAAGAAAGATTCAAGCAGCTCCGCTCTATATATACCCCGATATGTTCAAGGAATGATGTCAAAATTCCAACAACAAAACTAGTTCTGTCTTCCGAGGCTTTGGCCTACAAGGAAGAAACTATTTATAGTGAGTTGGAATGGTCAGTGTAAGACCTGTCCTCACTCAGGTCATTCCCAGGAGATTTTTTCCTCAACCAGCAGGCCCTCTACTATTAAAAGATTGGTAACCAGGATTGGCAATCTTAGGAGTTCTAGATTTCTGATTCTTTAAAAGAAGAAGAGCATACTCTCCTAGTCCATGGAATTTTCTCCTTAAACACTTAAAATAATGTTCTTTCCCTGAAGCTATGTTGAGCTTGATTTAATGATTCCTATTTTAAAGAAAATAGAAAGGGAAAGTTTGTTTTGTCCAATTAACCACAAAATTTAGTGAGTTTGATTTGTTCAATTACTGAATCCAAAAGCAATTAAATAATTTTGTTCATTAATCCCACATGATTTAGTTATTTGTGTTTGTTCAATTTCTATCCAAAAATAAATTAAACTGTTTGTTTGTTGTTCATGTACTCCCTATTTCATCCTAAATGATAAGACAATGTTTGACTTTCTGATTATCCTCAAGAGGAAAAGAGCATAATATCTAGATGTCTTAGCAAGTAGAGAAATAGTTTTATGTTTTGGAAAGCAAGGAAATAGAAGTCAAGATGGGGTTGGCAACCTGTGAAAACCATGTTAGTATTTATCTAATCCAACTTCATGAAAAACCTCCAAATATGCCCTACAAACACTTATCAAGCTACAAAATATCACAAACACCACTTTGTCAAAATGTTAGGATTAGATAAATCAAATGCGCAAGCTTCTAAACCAGATACAATCTTAAAATTTCACTACATGCGATATAGTATCTGGGATACGATCCTTTTTACTGAATGTGAGCCTTTGCTGACTGAATACGAGCCAAAACTAGATACAATCCGGGAAATCCTAGATGTGATCCAAAATTTACGCAATGCGAGGGCGTATCTGGGATGCGATCCTGCAAGATTAAATATGATTCTGTGACTGATTTCTGAGCCTGCAAATTGTCAAAAATGTGTTAGAAATGAGGCTAAATTGAAAATTGAGCCCCATGGTGGGCACCATAAATGTGTGTGTGTATTTGGGTACCTAATGAAAACAACACAAACACTCAATAGGTCATTGCATTAGTCAAAATGGTTAGATAAAATATTCAAAACCACTAATATCAGCCTATTGCCTTCTAACTAGAAAGAGTGTGATTAGTTGCATATTAACCCTCAGAATATGCTACAAATCAGTGACATATACTATTCTAATATGAAGGATTTAATTCAAATTTCAGCTAAAAAGATGATAAAGCATGTATTCTAGCTTTAAAAGATTTAACTAAAAAAATGCAAAAGCATGGAATAAAAAGTGGAATGTAAATCTAAGATGAATTCAATAGCATAACAATGTGTTTTTGATCTAATGCGAAGGCTTATTTTCTCTCAAAATAGGCTTTTATTTATAGAACAATGGGAGAGAGAGAGAGAGAGAGGGTTCATTTATGAATTAGAAGACCCATAAATGAAGATGTAAGAGCCATTAATGCCCAAGGCATTAATAAGGCATGGAAGAGACATAGGCTTAAGGAATATTCATTAATAAGAAATTAATGAAAGTCTTAAAGAGGCAAGGGAGGATGTAAGAGGATGGCTTGAGAAAGTGGACCTTAAAGAAGTCAAGCTTGAGAAAGTGGACTTTCTCAAGTGGGTTGAGTTGCTAAGTATTCCTTAATGGAATGTGACAACATTAGGAGGTGGGTTAGAGAAGAATTTAGGATTAAGATTAGATTAGCATGGGTGAATGGGTTGAGAAGGGTTAGAACCCAGGGTAGAAGTGGTTGAGATAGTTTAGGTTGGGGTTTAGGGGAATATTAATAAATGAAATAAACTTATTTAATTCATTTAGAAATATAAGAATTAATTATTTAAATAATGAAATTGCCTTTTAATAATTAGGGGACTATAGCCATTTTAATTAAATTAAATAGGCTAGGGCAATGGACTATTTTGCAAGTGGGTATTTGATTTAGGGATTTATTTAATTCCTTTATAATTAAATACTATAGCCATGTTTGATTTTAATTTGATTTGATTGATCAAAATTGATTTGAATTGTATGGCTATAATAGTTAATATAAATCAGTGATAAAAATCACCTAAGATATTAAATTGATTTGAAGAATTATGCCAAGCAGTAACAGGGTCGTTTGGACATAATCGAGGGTATGATCACACTTAGGGCAAATAGGGTCCATAGTTGGAACAGACCAATATTTAGGTGGTTACAATGCATAGTTGTTTTGTTGAATATTACTTAAAGTTGCATGGTTAATTGATTAATTTAATTGAAATATAATCTCATGCATTTTCAATTTAACACTTTTCTTTTATATTCCAAAGTTGAGTTTTGCATGTTTTAAGTGAAATTGAAAATAAATAATTATTTTAATTAATAATTAGATAATTTATATTACCTTTAGGGTTTTCACTTTTTGAAAACCTATTTGCTTGGATTATCTATATCTTTAGATTGGGAGCCTTTTTGGTGGTTTTTCAATCAAGAGAAGGAGAAATCAGGTGATTAGAGTTTTGAGAGAGCTTGCTTGGAATTGTGGATTCTCTTGCTTGGATATGTGGATTCTCTTTCTTAGATTTGTGGATTCTTCTTGCTTGAATTTGTGGATTCTTGTTGCTTAGATTTGGGAAATTGTGCTTCTCATCAACTATTAAGGTAGGGTCTTCATCCTTTGAATTCTAGCTTTTAGATCCCCGTCTTCCATGCATCTGAAAGCTAGGACCCTTTGTGTGATCTTCCTTGCTTGTGGTATTTAGGAATTTCATTGTCTTAGAGTTTAAAAATGTGATCTTGGTTCCAATTTATGTTTTCCTCTATGTTTGCATATCATATATGTGATTGTGAGCATAAGGGTTTAATTTTTGGGTGTTGAATGCAAATTGGGCATTAGAATTTTCATGTGAAAGAATTATGTTTAAGAATTGCCCTTAGGGTTTTATTTTTAGGGAAAAATTCCTCTTTTAATGAAAATATGACAATGTTGTTGAATTTTCTTAAAACCCCCAGATTTGTAACTCCTTGCCTTGAAGAGTTGAGATTTTGCCCTTATCAGGCTCTTGCCAAAACTGGACCCAGATCTGCAAGGAAACAAAATCAATAAGTTAATTTGCATGCTTGGAAATAAGAAAACTATGTTTGAAATATTTGATTGTGGAATTATAATCTTGTTCTTGTTTTTATCATTTTGCATGTAAAAGAAAAAGAAAATCCCTCCTAAATTGATTTAGGACTTTTGTTAAAAAAAAGAAGCCTACGATATTGAAATAGTAGCTTAATCATTTTACTATTAAAAAACAAATATCATTGTTATCTATGTTGTAGAAAATTAAATTTTAAAAAAATGTGCTTGTTGTTTTTAAATACAGACTTGTATTACACTAGTAAAATAAATATTATTAAAAAAAAAAAATTAAACAACAGCTTAAAGATTAAATTAAAAGGGTTTGATGTTTATTTATTATTTAAAAAATTCATTTATAAAACAAAAGAAAAAGTTTTGTTAAAAATAGAATTTTTTTAAAAAAATTATTAAATGCATTAGTGGCAGGGGCCCCACCACCCATGCTATAACCCTGCAGGTACCCGCTGCCATGGAAGTGGGCCCACAGGGCATGCAGTCACCACTGTCGAGGCAGTGGCCTGTAGAGCCTTTACGGTGACCCATTGCACAAGGCAGTGGGGCCATAGTGGGCCACGTGGCCTGTCCCTTTGATGAGACTGTGGGTGGGGCCGAGACCCCCCCACCACTTTTTAATTTGTTTTTTTTTTTAAATTTAAATTAATTTCATTTGAATTAATGTAGTTAATTAAACTTTAATTTGTTTATTTCTTTTTTTAATGCAATATTAGTTTTTAATTAATTTTTAAATTAGTTTTAATTTATAGTTATGTTTTGATATATATATATATATACATGTATATTAACTTACTTTTAAATATGTTAAAGTTTTATTTAAATAAATAGATGCATATATATTTTTATTTAATTATTTAATGTTCAGTTTTAAATATGTTTTTGAAACCTTAGTTTAATTGAAATGATATCTAGGGTTTTATGAACAGATGGTTATTAGCTGGTAGTTAATCTAAGGAGAGTTATTTTAATGGAGTTAAATATTAATATTAATGAGATATTCATTTTAAAGAGATTTCAACATATGGAAGTTATTTAATTACAGAAAATGAAAGAGTTAGTATTGGGTTAATATTAATGCCAATTAAATTGTATTTTTGATCTATTATAATTATAACTGAGATTGATAATTATTCCATAGATGTATTTATATACTAATTTTATAAATAAATCTATAGGAGATGTTAACGTTCATTAACATGGAATCTTTAATTATTTCTAGATAGTAAATTTTAATGGATAAATGAATTTGCATAGTTTAGGATGTTATAAATTTGTTTGTCGTTATGTTAACACTGTATTTGATTTAATGTATTTTGAAATGAATTTATTATACCATGATGTGTTTGGAGTGTGTGATGAAATGAATTGCATATTCTTCTACGTTATCATGTTTTTGGGTATTTGTTGGGTTTGATGACCTTTAGGTCATAAATCTAGAGGTTTTGGGGATTGTACTTTTTGCATGGTATCTTATGTGATGTCAGTTCATGTTTTGTGATGATGTCATGGTCCTGATTTCTTAGACCCAACCTGATTCAGTTATGATGTCTTGTTTGGTCTTATGAGGATACTGCAGTTATTGTATGGTTATTGAGAACCTATGTGCTCCTAAATGTGTAGGATGCGATTTGATTTATGATATACCTTTATGATATTCTTTGTGAACCTAGGGTAGGTTACCTAGTTGTATAGTAGGACGTGGCTTGCAATAAATTGTTGGAGCTCACAAGTGGCTTCTAGGATCATTTATTGTAAGTAATGGTAATAAGTGATAACATAATAATTTATTAGGTTGCGTTAGTATAAACTAATAAGATATTAATATGGTTAGTGACTTTGTTAGTTTGAGAAGTCATTAGCGCCGTGTATGTTCACTTGAGTACCAAGATCCATTAAGTGATTTCTAGGATGAGACACAAGGGTTAGATGTACATGATGACACCTTCTTATATACACCTTAGGTTATCCTATGTGTGTCGGTTAACTCTAGTATTTTTTAGTTTCCTTGTTTATGATTCAGATAGCTTCTAGGATCTTCTTATGCATTTCTTTATGTTGGTCTTGTATACCTTGGTGTTTCCTTCTTGTTGTATACTCCTGTGAGTGGGCCTGTTACTATCTCCTCAACATGGTAGGAGTAGACCTTTGGTTCCATGTGGTTGGGTGGTAGTAATTCTTATTACCATTGAGATCTAACATTTGTCTTCATGTTTGGATGATTCTTGTTGTAGTTCTTCTTCTTCTATCTTCTTCATCTTCTGGAGACTTGTTCAGTTTTATGAGATGTAGTTTTGTAACCATATGTGTATATTGGTTGACATCCTTTCAGGGATGTATTGTGTTGCATTCATCATGTTTATCTATGTAGGTTTTTATCTTATCATTTCAGTTGTAATCAGGTAATAGTGTATCAAATGTGATACCTATATTAGTTGTTGTATCATACTTGTATTAGAGTGATTACTACATACCTTGTATCATGTGCAAAGGATGTGAGTTATGAGATGTATATTATTGGATTCAGTTGATGTAACCTTATGTCTATTCTTTATAGTTGTTTTTCGTAGATTAGTTTGCTTAAGTAATTCTATGTCAAGGAACCCTCAAGGATTGTTATCTATGTATGAGTTGTACTTACGCGTATGTCATGTACTTTATTGTGTTGCTTCCGTATTGTTATCATTATTGTTTGTAAACATTTTAAAAAAAATTAGCTTGTTAACTTAGTGTTTTATTTAGGTTTGTTCTCTTGGGTTCCCTAGCAGGGCATTACACTTGGTATCAGAGCCCATGTTTCTACACTGGGAGCTCTAGAAAAATTGTATGCCCATTAGTTGTGTTTTGATTTAAAACTTGAAAAAAACATAGAGATAAAGCTTTGATGTATTTAAAACTATTGCCTTGTGTTTATTTATTTTCATTTGTCACCTTTTGATTTTGAGTTTGATTTATTGTTTGATTCTTTGGTTGCTTCACGTATGGAGTCTGTTGATTCTAGAGCTATTGTTGTGAGCATTGATCAAGATCAGGCCTTGAAGATTCAACACCTTGTCGGATGGCTTAATGACCTCACTGATAGAGGAGTTAGAGTCTTTGAATCTTGAGCTTTTAGGTATTTAGTTTATAAGGCTATGCTGGTTGAATAGGATCATCTTACAGACTCGAAGGGTGATCTAAATCAACAGGGTGAGGAACCCTCTCATGATCAATTTGGTGGTCAGTTAGGGGTGTAGTCTAGTGAACCTACTTTTGTTTTCAAAAGTGATCATTCTCAGGAAGCTGGGTATTCTAGAGGTCCTTCTACCTTTCCAAAAGGTAATTAGTTCAAACGTAGGGAGGAATCATTCCTCCTACTTTTAGTGGTCCTCGGATTAGGAATTTCCATAATATTTAGCGCAACAAGCGCAGATGGATAATTTAGCTTAGTGGATCTACTGCTATTTATAAGGGAAATCATCGACATGGAGCTATGAAATTTGGGAACCCTCTTATAGTTTTGAAGGGTAACCAGAACCATCAGGGTGGAGATTCTTGCATGGTACTAGTGGTGGTTCCCAGTTAGGGAACTATCTCAATTGGTTGCATAGTACATGCAATAGGAATGATCAGTCAGTTTAGAGAGTACATTAGGATGTCTTTAGGGGTGCTATTCAACAATCTAGTGCAACTTCAATTAGACGAAGTGGTAGTGGAAGAGCTTTTTTTACTTGTGGGAAGCTTGACCATATTGCGGTCGATTGTCCTCAATGTGCAGTGCGGTTCTCGGGGCAGAGGCCAGTGGCTTTTGATCCATCAAGTGGGGGTGTTTGTATATCCCACAGAGTGTATGTAGCCTTAGATCACCTTATAGCTATGCATCATACTACTTTGAGTAGGGTTGTGGATGGTGGACCAATAGCTAGTTTTCAGATTCTAGTAGTAAGGGATGATCACCCATGTTCGAGTCAAAGTCCTAAGAAGGATTCTAAGGAATCCACACTTTGAGTCTTTTGGGGCTTGGTAGGATGTTTTATATTGAGGGATTTATATCTCTATTTTTTGTTGTAGGCTTCCAAGAGTAAGCCTAGTTTTAGGGGAGGAGGATGTAATACCCATCTCATAGTTTTCTTTTTAGTTTGCGGATGCCAAACTCTTTTAGGATTTTTTGTGTATGTGTGGGTTACTTTAGTTGATCTTGAGGATATTTATGTACTACATTTCATTATGTTATTAATCCATTGCTAGTATGTTGTATCATCTTTTACATGTGATTTATGGTTACTTTATGATGCTTATGTATATGTTAGGATTTCATTTCAATTATGGTTTCTGACAATATTGACCCTATATCTATATGCACATGGATCATTGTGCTATTTTACATTTTTGTTTGTTGTGTTTGGTATGGTATGGGACAGATTTGTAGTTACTTGCTTCGACGAGATCCACATGATAAACTAGTCTCAATGAATATTTGCTATATTGAATGTATATATGTTCACCTTTGTGATGACAGGTTTGTAGGTACCAGGCTATGTCTTCCCTGAATTGGAAGGAGTGAGTGTGCCCTATCACAATAATCTCAATGGTAATAGAGGGGAGATAGTATTCAGGTCCAAACCCATACCCTAAACCCTTATTTTGTCCTATTGAGGGACAAAGAATCTGAATGATTATCATATTTGAATCTGTCAAGTGACGTGGATTCGTGAGCCTATTTGTATGTGTGTGTGTGGCTATGTTTCAATTGATTGTCCATTTCAGTTGATTATCTATTTAGATGGGTTTTAGATGGATTAATGGTGCTTTTAGCTTGATTTATTTAATGAATATTTATGGTAAATATTAATGTTAATTAATGCACCTATAATAAGGCTAAAACATTGATATATGAAATATATGACTATTTATTAATTAAATATTAATTAAATGCTTATATTTAAATTAATTGATTTAATTATTAAGTCTTGATTTAAATAATTGAGATTTAATAAATATTGAAGTCAATTAATTATAATTAATTGTGCATAGTTGATTTGTTGAATATTACTTAAAGTTGCATGGTTGATTGATTAATTTAATTGAAATATAATCTCATGCATTTTCAATTTAACACTTTGCTTTTATATTCAAAAGTTGAGTTTTGCATGGTTTAAGTGAAATTGAAAATAAAGAATTATTTTAATTAATAATTAGATAATTTATATTCACTTTAGGTTTTTCACTTTTTGAAAACCTAATTGCTTGGATTATCTATATCTTTGGATTGGGAGCCTTTTTGGAGGTTGGTCAATCAGGAGAAGGAGAAATCAGGTGATTAGAGTTTTGAGAGAGCTTGTTTGGAATTGTGGCTTCTCTTGCTTGGATTTGTGGATTTTGTTTCTTGGATTTGTGGATTCTTCTTTCTTGAATTTGTGGATTCTTCTTGTTTGGATTTGGGAAATTGTGCTTCTCATCAGTTATGAAGGTAGGGTCTACATCCTTTGAATTCTAGCTTTCAGATCCCCGTCTTCCATACATTTTAAAGCTAGGAACCTTTGTGTGATCTTCCTTGTTTGAGGTATTTAGGGATTTCATTTTTTTAGAGTTGAAAAATGTGTTTTTGGTTCCAATTTGTGTTTTCCTCCATGTTTACATATCATATATGTGATTGTGGGTGTAACACCCCAAAATTGGCATCTTGCAACCCTAACCAATTTTTTTGCATTTGTTATTCTTATGAATCATCAAAGTCCTATTGTACTAGGCGATTATGAGTTTTGACTAACTCTACTCGACCTGAGTGTCAAATGCAAAAAATCCTAAATCTACATTAATCATACATTATATTTAATTCCAAAATATCTATTGGCTAAACAAACCCTATGATTGAATTAATTTAATTATAAAATCCTAACACTTTAATTAAATTAAATTTGCCCTTTTTAGCTAAAACACATAAAAAAGAATTAAATAATATTTAATTATTAAATAAATATCCTCATTTCAAAAATTGAATTTAATTATTTAGATAATTGAGAAAAACACATTTATGAGGTCATATTCTATTTATTAATTAAATATTCTCTCAAAAATATTCTCTCCTATTCAGAAATAGAAGTTTTGAATTAACTGTGCTTTAAAGAGAAAGAAAATAGTTAAATCAAAAGAAAACAACTAAAATCAAAGAAAGAAAAATAGGTAAAGGAAAGGGAAAACAATTTATTGTTTTCTTTTGAATAAAGCTTTCTACTTTGAACTGGATTTTCTATCTGTTTTATTTTCAAAAAGGAAACTTTCTATTTTGAGCAAGCTCTCAATCTATAAAAGAGTTCCCATTTCTCATTCAAGATCCCTAGATAAAATATGCATTGTTAGAATATTGAATTGTTGCTACATTTTATCATCTCATTTCTACTTAAAAGATTTCATTTGCAATAGAATAATTTCCATTTCTTAGAATAATTGCATTGAAATCATGTCTTAGATTAATCTTGCATCTTTCAATTCTTAGAATAATCTTGCATTTGCATCACATTCATGGAGAAAAATCTTTCATTCCTAGATTGGTTTGTGGTTGTGAGACTCTCATTCTGAGAATTATTTCCAAAAACCATCTAGATAGAAGGCAACAGGTCAAATCATATAGGCACGCAGGATGAATAACTCATATTAAATTCTATATGTGGTTGATGAACAAGGACTATGTTGAAGTTTATGGTTGAATAACAAGGCCAATTTTACCACATACATTTCTTCCGCCCAACGTGGGGCTCAAAATTTTACTTTCTAGCCTTATTTTTTACACTTTCTGATCAATTTTGGTTTTTGTCTGTACGGATCTATAATGAAAGTTTACATAAAATCTCTCGCATAACTGTGTGAATTTTTTCAAGTATATCCATTTCTTCATGTGATACACTAATATTATTTGCATGGATCATAATACTTCTTCGTGCAACATTTGATTCCAGTGAGCTTTCAAATTCAATTTTTGATATCTCTATTTTTTGCTAACTTCTTACAACTAATGGTTTATGTTTGTTGTTGACTGTGCTTTTCTGGTTTTATCTTTGAAACAACTTAATGGTTGTATGTAGGACACTGAAATGAAGAAATAAATTACAAACTATCGACGTATTTACTGCAAGACGCTTGTCAAAGACATGCGTGTTTTCACAAAACTCTCATGTCTATTTTCTTTAGTAGGTAGAACACACTTCGGTTGGTGCTTAAAATGAACCATTGTCTTGCATGATTGAAGTGTTTTCTATATTGTAATTCAAAGATATATATGAATTTATCCTCTCCCCTCACCTTTATGGATCTTGGGTGTAAGAGAAATTAATATGATTCTTCTAGTGTGGCTATCTCCTAAGAGCTTTAGCAGAGCCAATGAGAGTGGATTGCCCAACCAGTAACAGGCTAAAGCCAAGCCCTTCCAAACCAGTATATAAAAAATGCCATTGTGATTAATCTCATAATGGACAGGTGTGAATTTATTGTTACAACCAAAATCTCCTGCAGTACCCTAGTGGTGCGTTAAAGTCCTACAATTGTTAAGGTGAAAGGCTTTCTTTGAAAGGATTGGGATAGCCCCCTTACTTGGGAAAATGACTTGATCAAAACCACCTAAATGGATGTCCTTACTACAAAATGTTGTTATAGTATCCAAAAACCCTCTATCTATTGGCGCGGAAGGTAAGAGACCGACTAAGATGCCCCACACTTTTTTGGCTCTTAGTAGAGACAACAACCCTTTGGGAAGAAATTCCTTTGGGGTTTGAAGCTTGGTGTGCCTAAGAACTGAGTGCACATGTAAGGAGGGTCCCATGTCTCCAATCTTCTAAGTTTTCTACTAAGAGTAGGCATAGCTAAACTTCAGTTTAAGTGGGGATTCAACAGATACTACCCTGGCTATCCTAGGATTGTGATGTGTCTGTTTTGGTACTACAAACATTCAGTTTAATATTTTTTGTGTGTTTGTATCATTTAAACAATCAAAACAAATGTCAAATCACACATCATACAAACTTGAACATGTCTACAACTATCTGCAACTTGAAATTTCTGCTGGAAAACATCCTAATCTGTTTCAAAAAATGCACTCTAGTTTGATTCTGTATAATTTTTCTTGTTTCACTATTAACTCTCACGTGATAATCTTCAATCTTCACATCACTCTATATGAATCTTTGCACGGGTATCTAAACATCTCCACGTGATATTGTGAAAAACTATTACTTTTCATTTCACTAGTCTGTCATCATTTTCTGCAATATTTCATGCAAAACCGCATAGTTTTGCATGCCTCTGTGCTAATCTTCATGTGATAATGTACTTCTTCACATGAGTTTGATATCTTTTGGAAAAATAGTGAGCTATTTCCCATCTATCCAGTGTACCTTTGTTAAATCTGGTCTCTGATTTGGGTCTATTTATCTGCCCTTTACCTTCACACAGTCTGCAACTTGGTTTCTTGGGCTGAGAATTATGTGATTCTTGATTAAAATGGTCTTGTCTCATATGTTTTAGTATATCTCATCTATTTTTTCATACCTTGTGTCGTAATAGTCATCTCTTTGTTGTTCTAGCCTCATCTCAGATAATTTGCACCAAGGATACTTCACATTTTGGCACTTTCTGTGCATTTACTTTGAGACAGTTTCAAGTTTGTTCCTAGTTCACATCCCTTATACAATCTTTGTCTATGACTGTTACAACTCATAGTGGAAAAACATTCCCTTAAATCAATCAAGATGAATCTATGCTTTCCACACCATTGCCAGCTACATCTAGTGAGGAATCATCTTGATCTCCCTCTCTGGTACTTTGACCTTACATCAAATGGTCATTTCTAGTGGATTTTAGTCAGGTTCAAAACCCTTTGTTCCAAGAGGATCTAAATTCTAAAAACATTCAACCTTCTCATACCGAATCTTTACACATTGAACCCTTGCATTCTAGGTACATGGAAGATCATGACCAATCAGGTGAACATAGCAGAGACAAAATCTCTAAAACCAGGGGTAAATTCTCTTTTCAAGACCCTCCTCCTGATGAAGAGAGAGAAATAACCCAAGGGGATATCTTAGATGCTCACAATAATAAAAAAATTCATGAGAATGATTTCGGTCCTAATGAAAAAGGAGAAGGAGAAATACCTTCTTGAATTGGCTAACCAAGGAGCCAAACTCCCCTCTGATTACAAGGTAGAGACACTTGTTGAGAAAGAGGAAGAAACTGAAAAATTGTCGCTTGCAAAAAAAATTGCAAGGCATGCAAGAGAAACTCCTTCAACTCATGAAGGAAAAAGATAAACCTACCACTCAATTCACACTAGAAATCATTTATCCATTCCCATTTGATAAGATTCTATGCATGCCTCCTTTCCCCAAAGGAGTTGAACTTCCTAAATATGATAAATACTTGGGTACCTCTGATCCCTAAGATCATTTGAGAGAGTTTGGTTCTCTCTATATGGAGTTTATACATGACACAACCTATCTTATGCATATGATCCCACGTAGTTTGGGAGGGTCAACTATGGAGTGGTTCTCTAGGCTACCGAATGGCATCAAAACTTTTGATGAAATTGCCAATTTATTTCTACAACACTATTCTCACAACATCCAACATCCAGTTCACATCCAAGATATTTGCAACTTGAAACATAATCATGGGGAATCCTTCTTGACATTTCTCCAAAGATGGAGACAACTTTATACATGATATTCTTGCAAAATACCTGAATCCAAAAAGTTGGACATCTTTCTAGACAATCTTCTTCCCAACTTTGGGTATCTAGTACACCTGCAAGGTCTTCTAACCTTTGATGATATGATTAAGAAAGCTATGAGAATTGAGACATTTATGATCAAGAAAGGAGAATTGGCCTTACACAAGGAAAATAAATAAGGGTCTTCCTCCTCAAGCAAAGATAAACCCAAATTTCCCAACAAGAACCAGAATGTTGGGAATGATGGAGTTGTAGACAATGTGACTCCCAAGCCTTCAAAGGATACTTTTAATCTCACCACCACAATGCAGGATGCCAAATCCATTGAGAAGGCTGTGGCATAATCCAAACCAAGTACATCATGATTTTCTAGATCAAAACCTTGGGCTCGTAGACCCAAGTGTGAATTCACTCCTTTAGGAGAACCTCTTGATGTGGTTTACAAGACTCTCTTGGACAACCATTTACTTACTCCACTAGATAATTCATGACCTTATGATATACTACAAAGACCCTCTTGGTGGAATGAATCTACTTATTGTGATTTTCACCAAAACAAAGGTCATAAAATAACTACTTGTCTTAAATTGTGGCATAAAATTTAGGATCTCATCGATAGTGAGGTTATTTCTATGGGAGGTCACAATAAGAACTCAGAGCACCAAGCTTTTAAAGATCCATTTCCTCCTCATGGGAAAGGTGAGTCATCCAAAGTAAAAAATATTGATGCCAAGGTCAACTTTACATACACCAATAACGATAATGTCATTAATATGGTTGAGCCTATTGATACTGAATACTATAATATTATCATTCTCAAGGGAAGGGAAGATACTCCCATGCCCAAAACTCCTTTCATTTTGTGAGGGTCTACACCTCAGTCCTTTGCACAAGAATAGTCTCAAGTTAGTGTAAATCTTGTTACTCGATCTCGTGCTAAGATCATCATCAAAGGCCCTGGCCTTCTACATCTACGCTGACACAACCTATAGACAAAAATACTGTTGGCTCTTCCAATAAGAATTTGAAATTGGGGTCCTCATCTAATGCTATCAATTACAGCATTCTAAAACAATTACAACATACTAATGCTCAGATCACCATCTTGGAGCTACTAAAAATCTCCCCTGCTCATAGGAAGATCCTTGACAAAGACCTCAATGAGGCAAATGTCCCAAAAGATCTTGATCTCAACCAGTTTCAATCCATGGTAGGTCGCTTGACCTCCTCCCATTACTTGTCTTTCTCTAAGGAGGATGACCATTCTTTGAGTCATCCGCATAATAACCCCTTGCACATTGAAGTCATGATTGGTCCAAAGTGCATTCATCGTGTTCTCATAGACAATGGTGTTGGCCTCAATATTTTCTCTACTAGCTTCCTTACTGAGTTAGGCTATGGAGAAGACTGCATAGAGGCTTGCAAAAAGATTACTATTAAAGCATATGATGAAGAAGGACGAAAATCTAAGGGGCTAGTTGTGTTGCCAATCCAAGTTGGTCCTATTGAAAGAGATGTTATCTGTCAAGTGCTTGACAATCCTTTGGCATATAATATTCCGTTGGGAAGGATATGGATCCATGAAATGTAGGCTTTCCCTTCAACATACCATCAGTGCATTAAATTCCCATTCCAAGGATCTGAAGTGACTATACCGTCTAATACATGCTATGATTGCAACACACTCACAAAATCTGCTGACATCTTCATGCCCACCAATAGAGAGTCCATTGAGATCTTCAAGACTAAACTAAAAGAAATGAAAAAGGATCTGACACTCAAGGAAACTAACATGGGAGGATATCAAATTGTACCCATGCTATCTATTACATCTTTTCCTTTGTCTCCACATTCTTTTGGGAGACCTTCTGAAAGCACTAAACCTTCTATAGTTCCTCCTCCAACAAAATATGGTGGTACTTTTGTATAGTCCATAGTACCATTAGAAGAAGAAGCTGAAAATAGGGCTATCAAAGCCTAGATCTATAAAGGAGAGGAAACTTCTGAACAAACCACTCCACCTTATGACATAAATCCTAAACAGTATGGAAAAGGTCTAACTATTATGCAACACTTTGGGTACAAAGGAAATGGTCCTATAGGTGCAAATCATAAAGGATTGATTGCACCACTTGAGGCTATTGGTTGTTGAACACATGAATCTATAGGTATAGGCTTTAAGAATCTAACATTTCAATTGGGAATAAACCAATTTATACCTCACATAGATCAAAAACCAACACCTAAAGAGACATCTACAACTAAAGAGTCTGAAGATAGCTCAGAGGAAGACTACTTCCCCTATCCCATTCCTCTAGATTTGGCAGAATTTTTTGTTGATCCAGATGACTTTATACCATATTTCAATACAGTCATGACTGACAATGATTCTGATAAAACCACTCCACTTTCTCCATTAAACTATGAGCAGTGGAAAGAAATACACACTATCAATTTAGGTCATCAGGGTGATTTATACATACCAACACACTTCCAAGAGTAGTTTGAATAGGAATTTAATCCACTCATCACTAAACAAGAAATAGGGGATGCTACAAGCATTGATTAAGAACCTATGTCACAAGGTGCTTATCTCACCATAGCAGAAGTTATAGGCAGAACCCACACAAACTGGGTACATAGGGTTGATTTTACTCATGTTCTTGATATGACCCCTAATGATGAAACAAACTCTCATGAATATGGGTTTGACAGCTTGTCATATGCCACCTCTAACAGAGATATAGATACAATTCACATGCATGAAAACCTTCTCGATGTAGGTGAAGGGTCTAGTGTCAGTTTAAATGAGTCTGAATCCATAGATGTTAACATATCATCTATTACAGTCACTAGGAATCAAAGGAATTTGACTACACCTTTGGATGAGATCGGTCTAGGTCTCGACTTGCTCATCCATGCTTTTGATGATTATATTATGAACACACTTGAACCCGTCACTTCTCTTTCACTCGACCATCCTGAGATTATAGACTGGAACTCTCCCTCCCCATCTAAAGAAGTCCTTACGTTCTAGAATGATTATTCTCTTGCCTATTAAGATAACACTATCAAACTTGTAACATCCTCCACTAGTGAAGAAAGTGTTAACATGACCGAGGCCAATATCAAGTATCTTAGTCACAAAATCAAAAGATGAAAAATAAGGCACTCTGATGGTGAAAAACATATTGTGGCAATGTCAGAGCCTAAAAAACTCAAAATAAGGATGTATCCAAGGGTGAAAACCTCTTTGAGGTGCCTGAGGATGAGATACTTGATACACTTCCAAGTCATTTCCAAGAACGATCATCTGTGTTAATTGAGCCCACTCAACCAGTCAACTTGGGTACAAAAGATGAACCTCAGATCATTCATTTGGCATAATCATTATCTGAGGCAGAAAAAGAGGAATTCACTACATTCTTCCAGAGCAAAAAATAAACTTTGCATGGAAATATTTAGAAATGCTAGGATTAGACCCTAATCTAATCATGCATCATTTTTCCATTACACCAGGTGTCAAGCCTATTAAGAAAAAGCTTCAGAAAATGCATCCACATGTTGCTCTACTTGTCAAAGCTAAATTGGAGAAACTTCTAAAGTCAGTATTCATTACAGAAATTGACTATGCATAATGGATCTCTAACATTGTTCCAGTATCAAAACATGAAAAATCTATCCGATTATGAACAGACTGTTGGTAAACAGATTATTCTTTTTGATTTAACTCTCAAATGCCCAAATCTGTGAGAAACAATTTGATACCAATAGTTGGATAATCTATCACTAGATTGATAGATTTCCTTTGAATTGAAAGGTACAGCTCCCTTATGAATGATATTCAATGAATTTGGTTTATTCCTAAACTAACTGGGTACATTCTTAACCTGAGAACGGAAGAGGAAAACCAAGTCAGCCCCAGACTGAACTAACTCGGGCAGTGAATTC
>MU226704.1:3703039-3729876 GCA_018584345.1 Thuja plicata
TACTTTTGAACCAGATACAAACTCTTCAATCTCTCCGGTGAGGATGGCCAAAATTAGTCTACTACCAACATACTTGAATCTTAGCAAGATCCAACGGTTAGTTTGGAAGATATAACCCCCGCACTGAGACTGAGTTTTTCAGAAATCTGTACTACAAAGAACGTAGCGGAAAATGGATTTTCCGCTACGCATTTCTTACCATCTCACTTCTCCATTGTGGAAAATTGGAAAAGAGCTTCTCTTAGTGGAAAATGACCATCTCACTTCTCTATTATAGAAAATTGGAAAAGTGCTTCTCCAGCGGAAAATTGGAAAAGAGCTTCTCTCAGTGGAAAATGACCATCTCACTTCTCCATTGCGGAAAATTGGAAAAGTGCTTCTCCAGCGGAAAATTGGAAAAGAGCTTCTCCTGGCGGAAAATTGGAAAAGAGCTTCTCCATTGCGGAAAATTGGAAAAGAGCTTCTCCATTGTGGAAAATTGGAAAAGAGCTTCTCCGGCAGAAAATTGGAAAAGAGCTTCTCCTGGTGGAAAATTGGAAAAGAGCTTCTCCATTGTGGAAAATTGGTAAAGAGATTCTCCATTGTGGAAAAATGGAAAAGATCCTCTCTGGCAAAAAATTGGAAAAGAGCTTCTCCATTGTAGAAAATTGGAAAAGAGCTTCTTCGGCGGAAAATTGGAAAAGAGCTTCTCCATTGCGGAAAATTGGAAAAGAGCTTCTCCGGCGGAAAATTGGAAAAAAGCTTCTCCTGGCAGAAAATTGGAAAAGAGCTTCTCCATTGCGGAAAGTTGAACTTTGACTGTGAAAAGTGTAGCAGAAGATAAACTTTTTGCTTCTTTAAAACTTGGTCAGATTTTCACCAGTCTACTTCCACATCTCCATGTTTTGAACTTTGAAACAATTCAACCTTTATAGAAATATTGTTAGTGAAATCTGGGAACACATTAGGGGAATTTCTTTTCATGGGAGGCAATTTTAAAGTTTAAAAATGGTGTACTGAAAGTGCGCCTACATAGACTTCAGAGATTTGAATAAGGCATATCCTAAGGATGACTTTCCATTTCCCAATATTGATATGATTGTAGTTATGACAATAGGATACAAAATGTACTCACTAATGGATGGTTTCTTTGGCTACAACCAGATAAAGATTATGCTAGAATATCAAGAGAAAACTGCATTTACATGTGCATGGGGCACATTCTATTGGAATGTCATGCCCTTTGGGCTCAAAAATGCTAATGCTACATATCAGAGAGTTGTCACTACCATATTTCATGACATGATACATAAAACAATGGAGGATTATGTTGATGACACTTTAACTAAGAACATGCAATGAGAGAAACATCTTGCGGATCTAGGTCCTACACTAGATTGCATGGAACACTTCAGTCTGAGGCTTAATCCTAAGAAATGTGCATTCGGTGTAACCTCTAGAAAATTACTTGGTTAAATTATCTCTGTAAAAGGCATCGAGGTGGATCCTACAAAAGTTCAAGCTATCATGGAAATGTCGCCACTGAAGAATATCAGACAAATGAGAGGACTTCAAGGCCGACTACAGTCTATCCAATGCTTTATCTCACAACTAGCAGACAAGTCACAACCATTCAACAAGACTTTACACAAAGGAGTGACTTACCAATGAAACAAGGAATGTGATGAAGGGTTCACACAAATCATATAGTATCTTGTAAACCCGCCATTCTTGATGCCTCCTATTCATGGGAAGCCGCTTATACTTTACATCTCTGCTATAGATACATCATTGGGCATCCTATTGGCTCAATAAGATCAGAACAACAAAGAAAGGGTTATCTACTACATTAGTAGAACTCTAGTCTCATATGAAACAAACTATTCTTCTATTGAGAAGGTTTTCCTTACAGTGGTATTTGCTTCACAAAAACTGTGACACTACATTCTAGCTCACACTACACGCCTTATTGCTAAAATTTCTCCTCTATAATATTTTCTCAGTAATGCTACCCTTGCAAGTAGACTAGATAAATGGCTCATGCTTCTCAATGAATTTGATATTAAGTATGTAGAGAGAAAAGATATCAAGGGGCAAGTGATTATAGATCAGTTGGCAGAAGAACCTCTGGTAGATCATCAACCATTGAACATCAAATTCCTAGATGAGTCCATATTACTTCTTACACATCAGTGCTGGACTATGTTCTTTGATGGTTCATTTACCCAGTAGGGTTCAAGTGCTGGGATACTATTCATTACACCTCAAAGGTACTCTTTACCAAAAGCATACAAGATGTTTCCTTATAGAAACAACATTGCTAAGTACAAAGCCTTAGTCAATGGTATGGAGATCGCCCTTGAGTGGTGAGTGGACGAGCTCAATGTCCTTGGAGATTTACAGTTAGTCATCAATCAAGTAAATGATATCTATCAGACAAATGATGACAATTTGGTGCCTTATAAATGGTTGGTTGATGACCTCAGAAAGTATTTCATTCACATTACATTTCAACAGGTTCAAAGGGAAGATAATAAAGCAACAGATGCAATGGCTACTCTTGTTTCCATGTTATAGATGCCAGAAAATGATTTCTGACATGAATTCCTAGTGGAGACATTACGCTACCCAACCTATGATTCCCCTAATTCCCAGAGGATCTATTCTGTCATTGGACATGACTCATCTCACTACCATCATATTTTCTCCTACCTTCATGACCAGACTGTTCTAGACACTTATACCCAAAATGAGAAACGTCACTTAATCTGCAGTTCTTTACGGTTTGTCATCATAGGTAATGACTTGTATAGGCACAGTCTAGACGGTACCCTCCTTAGGTGTTTAGAACCTAATGATTCCAAAACTGTGTTAGTAGAGGTGCATGAAGGCATCTGTGGGTCTCACTCTAACATCCTGAAACTAGCTCGTAAACTTATTAACGTTGTTTACTATTGGCTAGATATGGAAAAAGAAGCTACACAATTCGTAAAGTCTTGCAAATAGTGTCAACTACATGGTAATTTGATTCATGCTCCAGCGAAGGAGGTTATTCCCTTTATTAATTTTTGGCCATTTAAACAATGGTCCTTTGACTTGGAGGGTCAGGTTTATCCCTCATCCTCAAATGGACATAAGTTCATCATCACAGCTACAGACAATTTTACCAAGTGGGTGGAGGCAGTCCCTCTCACCATTGCCAATGCAAAATTAGTAGCTATGTTTATTCTCAACTACATCATCTACAGGTATGGTGCACCCTCAAAAATAATCACTGATAATGGGGGGCAATTCAAAAATAAGGATTTGACAGAGAAATGCTCTAAGTTAAAATTACTCAGTATTGGTCTTCCATCTATTATCCTCAGGGTAATGGACAGGTGGAAGCATCCAACAAGACAATCCTTAAATTCCTGCATCACATAGTACACAAATCTGGACAAGATTGGCATCTCCAGATCAATCCAGCTCTCTGGGCATATAGGACAAGCATAAGAACACCAACATGGGCTGCACCCTATGCTTTGGTTTATGGAGCAGATGTTGTGTTACCAATTGAGGTTGAGATTCCTTCTCTACGAGTCTCTCTGAAAGGCCTCATTACTGATGATGATAACAAAATATATCAGCTACAAGAGCTAGAACTACTTGATGAATGTTGGCAAGTGGCTTTTGATCACCTTAGAGCATATCAAAAAAGGATGTCCAAGAGCTATAACAAGAAATTTTTCCCAAGGGAATTCCAAGCGGGTGACCTCCTTCTGAGGGAGAACACTAAGAATCAAAAATATCAGATTCAGAAAGGGAAATTTGAACCAAATTGGCTTGTTTTGTATGTTTTCATTGTAGTGTTTGGGTCTGGCACTTATCAGATTTCTACTACTCAGGGAGAACAACTCAAAGAGCCCATCAACGCTCTTCATCTGAAACGGTTCTACAGCTGAGACATCTTCAGTATGCTCATGTATATAGTATCATCCTAAAAAAATTCTAAAAATATGATAGTCCTGAAAAAATTATCATCTTAGTGAAAACCTAGCAATAGGCACTTTGATGTATCTCCAAAAAAAATATATATTCCAAAAATACAAAAAAAATTAAAAAATTAAAAAATACAAAAAAAAATAGAAAAAGAGAAAAAGTGTCATTGATGAAAACCTGGCAAACAGGCGTCATGGTAACAAAAAGTGAATTTCTGCCAAGAAGGTGAAAACTTTGTAAATAGGCACCTCTGTTCCACATTTCTATATATAACACAACACCACTTTTATTTATACATTTGCTTTCCTTCTTTTCTGCTTGCATTTGCTTTTCGCATGCTTTCAGTTTCCTGTCAAGATGCCAACTTACATGGATTGAAACTAGTCATACTCTCAGGGCAACCCTCCTGATCTAGGGGGAACTGTCCTATTACCTTATGAAGATATACTTTGCGAAAGTCACCAGTAGTTCTCACTACGTTTGCCTACTGTCGCTTAGCTTATACTAAGTTCTCTCTCCTTGAGAATCTCCCTAACATCAGTCACCAGTGGTTCTCACTATGTCTGCCTAAAGATGTCTAGCTAGTACTACGATGTCTTCACTTGAGAATCTCTCTCATTTCATTCACCAGTGGTTCTCACTATGTCTACCTACTATTGTTGCACTATTGAGATTTCTCACATCCGTTACAGTTGGATTTATACTCAAAAGCTTGACCTATCGATACTCGGTCTTGGCAATCTTTGCTTTAGTTTGTCAATAGCTTTCGGTCATTTTCATGACGCTTTGGTTCCTTTGTTAACCCTACTGAATTGACATTGATTCAGTGCCATATGCTTGGGGGCAATCAATTCTAGTTTTTCCTCACAACATATGTCAGGTTAGTCATCATTACTTGTGGGCATGGGTCCCCCATTTGATCACATCTTCGATTTATAGTAGAGTCAGTAATCTTATCACTTCTCAAGGACAACTCACTACTATCACAAACTAGTGTTTTTCAACACTATCTTTGGACACATTTTTGTTTTCAACACACATCAGATATCTCAAATGTAAACATCTATCAATAACTATCAAACACAATGCCCTCACAAGAACAACGATGCTTTTCAACACCTATACACATACATATTCAAAAACTTTAAAACTAGCTAAGATATGATTGAATCTTTCTTTGTATGTTGTCTGTTCTCATGGATTTCATTGATATTTTATTTGTCTAGTACTTGTTGGTGTAGTCCTAATGATCTGACAATGTCAAATAAATAGGGTGTATGTGATAAGAGCTCCTGCACTAAGGTGGAACAGCCTCACATCTATCAATCTTGTTTATTTGTATGCCATGGTGAGGTCAGTACTATCTCTTTGACTGTTATTGCTCTGTTTGTTTATGCACAATCAAACTCATGGTTATCTTGGCTTTGAATGCCTTGATACTGGTGTACTCTTACAACATTAACTAGAAATAATGTTCAGGTCATCTTGGCTTTTGTGCCCTTATGCTTACGTTTATTTCCTACATTTTATCCGATAAAAGTCATATTCATATTCTTATCATCGCATTGGCACCAGTAAGGATTGTATCGACTCCGATGTTCCCAAAAAAAAAAAAAAACTGCTTAATGATGATGATTTTATGATGGGTCTCACAACCATGTCCTAGGTATTGCATCTAGCATAGGATTGCATTTTCATTCTAGACTTGCATTGTGGCAGCAATTCAGTATTCACTTCATTGCGTTCTCCTTGATTTGTACATCAAGGAGTTCTTCTTGAATGACCTGGCTTCATCATTATTGTACAAGTGTTTGATCCTTGCGCTCTATCTTCATCTATCAAAATCTATTTTCGTGATCGAAATCAAAATCTTACACTCCTATATCGCTCAAAATCATATTCTAAAACTTTTGAGACCGACGCGATCAAACACTTGTGCAGTCAACTTTCTTATGTCACTTTCTTGTTAGAATAACATCTAATCAACATTTTCTCAAATATTTGACTCTTTATATCAAATGTCAACTCTGGTCAACTCTAGTCAACTCTAGTCAACTCTAGTCAAACTTGGTCAACTGGACCTCAGCATCTCTCGCACTTGATTCTGACTCTTCTAAATTCTTTTGCAATCTATTCTGAGTTCTTCTAGACCCTCAATTCAACATCTATCTGCTATTTCTTACTCTCAATCATCATTATGATGTGTCATCTTTCCATTTCTCTACCGAGGGGGCAGGATGATTACATCATTGAATCTATTCCAATCAATCTGATCTGAATTCAAAATTCCTCATTGCTAGGGGTATCTCATCACTTGGGGCATGTTCATTTTTTCATACCTCACAGTCAAAATTGAATACTCCACAATCAATAAGGGCATCTTTTTTCCTTACATCTTCTCATCTATTAGGTATCGGGGTGGTCTAACCCAGATCCCTAAGGATCAAGCTTCATTCTAGAGATGATTCTCAATCTATTAAGTATCTGAGCAATCTAACTTAGATTCTTGAGGATCAAGCTTCATTCTGGAGATGATTCTTGAAAAATCATCTATTGGGAATTAGGGCAATCTAACCCTAACTCTTGAGAATCAAGCTTCATTCTAGAGATGATTATGAAACTTGATCTAACCAGTGTCTAGGAAATCTAACCTAGATATTGGGGTAATAATCTTAATTCTGTCCAGATAGTCCCAAAAATCTCTATTGATCATCTATTGAGACAGGTATCGGGGCAATCTAATATTGACTCCTAAAGGTTGAGCCTCATTCTGGAGATAGTCTTGTAAAACATATCAATCTAACCATTGTCTAGGTGATCTAACCTAGATATTGAGGGACTAAGCTTCATTCTGGAGATAGTCCCAAAATATCTCTTGACTATCTTTTTTTTGGACAGGTATCGGGGCATTCTAAGCTTGACTCCTGAGGTTGAGCCTCATTCTGGGGACAGTCTTTGAAAGATGTCGATCTATTAGGTATCAGGGAATTCTAACCTGGATCCCTAAGGATCAAGCTTTGTTCTAGAGATGATTCTCAAAATCTTAATCTATTAGGTATCTGGTCATTCTAACCCAGATCCCTGAGGCTCAAGCTTCATTCTGGAGATGATTCTCAAAATCTTAATCTATTAGGTATCAGGGCATTCTAATCCGCATCCCTAAGGATCAATCTTCATTCTGAAGATGACCCTCAAAACCACTACTTGACCAACGTCTTGGTAACCTCACCTAGACTTTAGAGAGTCAAGCTCTGTCCTGGAGATGGCTCTGAAATCTTCATCAATCGATCTTTGCATCATCAATTTTTGAAATTTATTCTTCTGTGCCTCAAGCACCGCACTATTCTTTGATTCAATGCACTGCTCGCACATCAATTCAAAGAGGGGCAAAATGTAACACCCAAAAATTGACATCTTGCAACCCTAACCAATTTTGTTGCATTTGTTATTCTTCTGAATCATCAAAGTCCTATTGTACTAGGGAATTCTAAGTTTTGACTGACTCTACTTGACTTGAGTGTCAAATGCAGAAAATCCTAAATTTGCATTAATCATACATTATATTTAATTCCTAAATATCTATTGGCTAAACAAACCCTATGACTAAATTAATTTAATTATAAATTCCTAGCACTTTAATTAAATTAAATTCACCCCTTTTAGCTAAAACACATAAAAAAGAATTAAGTAATATTTAATTATTAAATAAATATCCTTATTTCAAAAATTGAATTTAATTATTTAGATAATTGAGAAAAACACATTTATGAGGTCATATTATATTTATTAATTAAATATTCTCTCAAAAATCTTCTCTCCTGTTCAGAAATAGAAGTTTTGAATTAACTATGCTTTAAAGAGAAAGAAAACAGTTAAATCAAAAGAAAATAGTTAAAATCAAAGAAAGAAAAACAAGTAAAGCAAAGGGAAAACAATTTATTGTTTTCTTTTGAATAAATCTTTCTACTTTGAACAGGCTTTTCTATCTATTTTATTTTCAAAAAGGAAACTTTCTATTTTGAGCAGGCTCTCAATCTATAAAAGAGTTCCCATTTCTCATTCAAAATCCTTGGAGAAAATATGCATTGTTAGAATACTGAATTGTTGCTACATTTTATCATCTCATTTCTAGTTAAAATCTTTCATTTGCAATAGAATAATTTAAATCTCTTAGAATAATTGAATTGAAATCATGTCTTAGATTAATCTTGCATCTTTCAATTCTTAGAATAATCTTGCATTTGCATCGCATTCATGGAGAAAAATCCTTCATTCTTAGATTGGTCTATGGTTGTGAGACTCTCGTTCTAAGAACTATTTCGAAACCCCATCTAGATAGAAGGCAACAAGTCGAATCATACAGGCATGCATGATGAATAGCTCATATTCACTTCTGTATGTGGCTGATGAGCAAGGACTATGTTGAAGTGTATGCTTGAATAACAAGGCCAATTTTACCACATACATTGGGCATAAGGGTTTCATTTTTGGGTGTTAAATTCAAATTGGGTAGTAGGATTTTCATGTGAAATAATTTTGTTTAAGAATTGGCCTTAGGGTTTCATTTTTATGGAAAAATTCCTCTTTTAATGAAAATATGACAATGTTGTTGAATTTGCTTGAAAACCCCCAGATCTGTAACTCCTTGCCTTCAAGAGTAGAGATTTTTCCCTCATCAGGGTCTTGCCAAAACTGGACCTGGATCTACAAGGAAACAAAATTAATAAGTTAATTTGCATGCTTGGAAATAAGAAAAATCTATTTGAAATATTTAATTGTGGAATTATAATCTTGTTCTTGTTTTTATCATTTTGCATGTAAAATAAAAAGAAAATCCCTCCTTAATTGATTTAGGACTTTTGTTAAAAGAAGAAGCCTGTGATATTGAAATAGTAGCTTAATTATTTTACTATAAAAAAGAAATATCATTGTTATCTATGTCGTAGAAAATTAATTTTTTTTAAAAAAATGTGCTTGTTGTTTTTAAATGCAGACTGGTATTACACTAGAAAAATAAATATTATTAAAAAAAAAATTAAACAACAGCTTAAAGATTAAATTAAAAGGGTTTGATGTTTATTTATTATTAAAAAAATTCATTCATAAAACAAAAGGAAAAGTTTTGTTAAAAAAAATAAATTTTAAAAAATTATTAAATGCATTGGTGGCAGGGGCCACTACATATGTTTAAGTTTTATTTAAATAAATAGATGCATATATATTTTTATTTAATTATTTAATGTTCAGTTTTAAATATGTTTTTAAAACCTTATTTTAATTGAAATGATATCTACGTTTTTATGAACAGGCGGTTATTAATTGGTAGTTAATCAAAGGGGAGTTATTTTAATGGAGATAAATATTAATATTAATGAGATATTCATTTTAAAGAGATTTCAACATATGGAAGTTATTTAATTACAGAAAATCAAAGAATTTGTATTGGGTTAATATTAATGCCAATTAAATTATATTTTCATTCTCTTATTATAACTCAGATTGGTAATTATTCCATAGATGTATTTATATACTAATTTTATAAATAAATCTATAGGAGATGTTAACATTCATCAACATGGAATATTTAATTATATCTAGATAGTAATTTTTATTGGATAAATAAATTTGCATAGTTTAGGATGTTATAAATTTGTTTGTCCTTACGTTAACACTGTGTTTGATTTAATGTATTTTGAAATGAATTTGTTATACCGTGATGTGTTTGGAGTGCATGATGAAATGAATTGCATATTCTTCTACGTTATCATGTTTTCGGGTATCTGTTGGGTTAGATGACATTTAGGTCATAAATCCAGAGGTTTTGCGGACTAAACTTTTTTCATGGTATCTTATGTGATGTCAATTTGTGTTTTGTGATATTTTCATGGTCCTGGTTTCTTAGACCCAACCTGATTCAATTATAATGTGTTGTTTGGTCTGATGAGGATACTGTGGTTATTGTATGGTTATTGAGAACCTATGTGCTCCTAAATGAGTAGGATGCGATTTGATTTATGATATACCTTTATGATATTCTTTGTGAACCTAGGGTAGGTTACCTAGTTGTATAGTAGGAAGGTGGCTTGCAATAAATTATCAGAGCTCACAAGTGGCTGCTAGGGTCATTTACTGTAAGCAATGGTAACAAGTGATAACATAATAATTTATTAGGTTGCGTTAGTATAAAATAATAAGATATTAATCTAGTTAGTGACTTTGTCAGATTGAGAAGTCATTGGCGCCATGTATGGTCTCTTGAGTGTCAGGATCCATTAAGTGATTTCTAGGACAAGACTCAAGGGTTAGACATAGATGATGACACCTTCCTATATACATCTTAGGTTATCCGACATGTGTTCGTTACCTCTGGTATTTTTTAGTTTCCTTGTTTATGATTCAGATAGCTTCTAGGATCTTCCTATGCATTTATTTATATTGGTCTTGTATACCTTGGTGTTGCCTTCTTGTTCTATACCCGTGTGAGTGGGCCTATTACTATCTCAGGATGGTGGGAGTGAACCTTTGGTTCCATGTGATCGGGTGGTAGTAATTCTTATTACCATTCAAATCCAATGTTCGTCTTCATGCTTGGATGATTCTTGTTGTAGTTCTTCTTCTTCTATCTTCTTCATCTTCTTGAGACTTGTTCAGGTTTATGAGATGTACTTTTGTAACCATTTGTGTATATTGGTTGACATCCTTTTAGGCATGCATTGTGTTGCATTCATGATTTTTGTTCATGGAGGTTTTGGTCTTATCATTTCAATTGTAATTAGGTAATAGTGTATTGAATGTGATACCTATATTAGTTGTTCTATCATACTTGTATTAGAGTGATTACTACATACCCTATGTCATGTGCAGAGGATGTGAGTTATGAGATATATATTATTGGATTCAATTGATATAGCCTTATGTCTATTTTTTATAGTTGTTTTTCGTATATTAGTTTTCTTAAGTAATTATACATCAAGGAACCCTCAAGGATTGTTATCTGTGTATGATTTGTACTTACACATATGTCATTTACTTTATTGTGTTTCTTCCACATTGTTATCATTATTGTTTTTAAACATTTAAAAATAATAATTATCCTCTTAACTTACTGTCTTGTTTAGGTTTGTTCTCCTAGATTCGTTGGCGGGGCATTACACTCCGAGCACAAGGTTTAGGTAGTACATTGAGAATGGTGGCTCCTCATCTAGTCACTAAACTAACCAAATCCAAACTATATAGGAGAGAAATGCAAATTGTGTTAGTAATAACTGAGAGGGGGGCAGTGAATTAGTGGCCTTAAAAATTAATCCTTAAATCAACAATTAAAACTTATAACCAAAAATTATGTCTCTAGTTATCTTCTGTCCTACAAGATGAATGACTTAAAATACTTATATCAATTTTCTACTTATCAGATTGCTTAGTAAAACCTTCTTCTCTATGTTTACCGATAAGCAGTCAACTATTTACCAAAACATAGTAAATATGCAGAGTATACCGATAAATCCTGAATTGCTTATGTGAAATATAAAATAGTAAAGTAATGAAACATTAACACATAACACATGGATTTTTAACATGGAAACCCTATTAAGGTAAAATCCATTAGGACCGGTACCCCAAATGTTCACTATTCAAAAGTGAGATCTGTTATGATTCAACCCTATTAAAGGTTACAAACACACCGTTAGGTGTGACCTTGTTAGAGGATTTAAAAGATAGTTTAACAACTATTATCTAGCATCTAATGCTACCATCCTTGATCAAACACTCACTTGGCCAATCAATAGGTATCAGGAATATCCAATGCTACTTTCTATTATGAAACTTTTTAATACTCCTTGGGATGTATCTCAATTGTATAAGACTTTTAAGTCCTGCTCGGTTAGGAGACTTGATGCTTCAATGATTAAACTAAAAAATTAATGAGCTGTTCACACATACAACTTGAATTGTATATTTTTAGATCTATTGTAAGTGCATTACCTCTTTGATCAATATAATCAATTCCATACGTTTTCTCCACATTTTTCTACTCTGTGATGTTGTCTCATTGTTTGTCAGTGTCTGCAGAATCTAGCTCTTTCCTCAGCTTGATTAATCAGGTCTGAATGAATACTTTCTTCTCCTTCATAATCTCTTTAGCATCTTCCCTCTTTTCTCTTCACCCCACACTCTTTGTAATGAATTGGGTTTTTCTCTTTATAGACATGATTTACCTTTTCTTGGATTTCTTTATTATTGGCACGATCCATAATTCACACCAATTAGATTTAAAGAAAACTCCAATTTTATCTCAAAGAGATCTTCTTTCCAACTGGACAAATTAGTTTTAAATCAATTACTTATCTCCAGCTTTATCTGGATGATTAAAATAATGATAAGTGTCAGTTAAGTATATCTTTAGCTTCTTGATAGCTGAGCATTTTGTTATTTTCTGAACTCTTTGTTCTGTCACTCAACACTTCAGTTAGTCATCAGTGATAACTAATTGTTCCATCAGTGTGACTTTAGTTGTCATCGGGATCTTTGTCCTTGTCTCTTCCTTTGGGAAACACTATAATTATGTCCATTGGGTTACTCTGTGTTTTTCTTGTCAGGCAACACTATGAATTTGCTCATCAGTAATGCTGTGCATTTTCTTGTTGGGTAACACTGTGACTTTTCTCTTTAACTATGATTGTTTGTGTGCACTTCGTCAGTGTATATAGTCACTTAGTGAATAATTGACTTATATGCATTACTGAGAGCATAGCCTTGATTAATTGGTTCTTTGAAGTCTTTTGTAGTATTTCCATGACCATACAGATTATATCAAGTTGACATCAATGACAATAAAATACATTAACTAATTAAATGTCTTACATGATCATCAACATAACATCTTCAAACATTCGAACAGTTACATGTAATCAATCTCTCCCTTTGGAATTGATGGAAACATACTACATTATCATACTATACTATTACTAATATAATATGAAATATATAGTTTCATCAAGCTTTTGCTAATGTAACTATTAAAAATGTCTGGCTTTTGGTAAGCTCAAGTACCTATGATTTGATTCTAGCAGCTTTCTCTCTATCTTGAATCCATTCACTGGATAGATGTAGAATCTTTCTTTCTCTGATGTGATGTGTTTTTATTTTGTGTTAAACTCTCTCCCTTTAACTGTTATCATTTCTTGTGATGTCTCTTGTCAGCAATTCTTTCCCTTTGTGTGTACTCTCCCATTCTTGTTACATCTCTCCCTTTTGATACTTTGATGGATATGATCTCTCCCTTTGGATAGTTTAATGGATATGATCTCTCCCTGAGTTGATAATGGATATAATATTTCCCTTTATCAGTATAATAATGAGATACTTCTTTCCCTTTGACAACAATGCCAAATAAACATCTTTTCCAAATGGATCCTTTCTATCCATAATATATTCCTTAAATTTCTCAATCCATCGGTAATAACTTTTAGTGCTTGGAGTAGATAAATACCTTGTTGAGGATAGATTTTATCATTGAAGTCCATCTCTCTACTTGCATCAACATGAATGATATTATGATAATATGGAGGCCGATGTAGACTCCTAGTCATCTTACTAACCAGTAGACAAGGGTCTAACCCCTAGTCTCTTTCTCAAGTATTCAAATGCATCCTTGGGTAGTGGCTTGGTGAAGATATCAGCCAATTATTCCTTTGATTGCACATACTCAAGTATCACCTCTTTTTCTTGAACTTGTTCTCTTAAATAATTATACTTGATGACAATATGCTTTGTTTTAGCATGCATGACTAGATTCTTGGAAATGTTTATTGCACTTATATTATCATAGTAGATAATTACTGGTTCAAGAATTTTTATATGCATACCTTCTAGTAACTGTTTGATCTATGCAATATTTGAGCAATTTGCAGTAGCAACAACATACTCTACTTCTATAGTAGACTGAGAGATGCATACTTGCTTCTTGCTGATCCATGTGACAAGTCTTTCACCCATAAAGAATGATCCTCCAGTTGTTCTCTTCTGGTCATTAATATTTCTAGCCCAATCAGCATCGGTAAAGACCTTAAGTTCAAATTTTTCTTCTCTTCTATACCATAAGACATATTCCTCGGTATTCTTCAGATATCTTAGAATTATTTTCACAATAGTCATATTTGATTCCCTGGAATTAGCAAAAAATCTTGCAACTATTCCTACTGCATGTGCAATATCTTGTCTAGTATGTACAACATACATGAGTTTTCCAATCATTGATCTGTACAAAGTCTGATTGACCTTTGATGACTTGTCTTCCTTTGTCAGCTTGCATCCAGGTGCCATCAATGTTCCAATTGGTTTGGAATCTTCCATGTTGAATATTTTTAGTACTTCCTTGATGTATTTTGATTGTGTAATGAAAATACCTTCATCTTGTTGGATTATTTGTAGACCAAGAAATAACTTGATCTCTCCAAACATAGAATATCAAACTCCTTACTCATTTTGTTTGCAAATGATTTGCATAGCATATCATTGCCTCCAAATATGATGTCATCAATAAATATCTCAACAATCAAAATTTTAGCATCAATATCTTCCTTCAAATAAATATTATTGTTTTCACTAGTTCTTACAAATCTAATACTTATAAGATAGGAATGAATTCTTTCATACCAGGCTTAGGGTGCTTGTTTCAATCCATACAGGGCTTTGTATAGTCTACATACCACATCCCTCTTGTCTGGATCAAAAAATCCTTCTAGTTTTTCAATGTATACCTCTTCTTCAATTATTCCATTTAGGAATGCAGACTTGACATCCATTTAATATACCTTGAATCCTTTACATGTAGCATAAGAAAGTAATATTCTCACTCCTACTATCCTAGCAATAGGTGCCAAGGTCTCTCCATAGTCAATCCCTTCTTCTTGTGCATACCCCTTGCATACTAGTCTTGATTTATTTCTAGTGACTTCTCCATTCTCATTCAGCTTATTCTTGAATATTCATTTTGTATTGATGACATTCTTGTCATTTAGTCTTGGTACAAGTGTCCATGTCTTTTTTTTCTCTATCTTCTCAATCTCTTCATTCATAGAACTTATCCATTCATCATTATTAAGTGTAGCATTGACATATTTTGGCTGATAATCACAAATAAGACATTTTGTATTTAGAGACTTATGTTTGGTCCTCATACCATCCTTCTTGTCTCCAATGATCTAGTTCTATTGATGGTTCCTTCTGATATATCTAGAAAGAACAGGTTCAGCTCTTTGTCCATCAACATAATCATCATTTTGTCCTTCATTTTGTTCTTCATCACTTTGTGCATCATCTTGAGCAATATTTTGATCATTTGTTTTTGCAGCCTGATGCTCGGGTGCAATTATCTGTTGCTCAGGAGCCCTACATTTTTGTTCAGGTAGAGTGTCAGGTTCTTCATTATAAACAAACCTATTTTAGTCTTCTATTTCTTTAGTGCTTTCCTTTTTATTCTTCTCAGAAAATTCATCTATCCTTACATTTGCACTTTCAATAATTTTGTTAGAGGCTTTATTGAGACATTTATAAGTCTTGCTCTTTATAGAAAACCCTAGAAAGATTGCTTCATCACTCTTGGAGTCAAGTTTTCCATTTCTATCATCTTTTAAGATATAACATTGACTACCAAAAATTTTGAAATAACTCACATTGGGTGTGTATCCATACCAAAGCTCATAAGGTGTCTTTTTGGTGTCTTTCTTCAATTATACTATGTTCAATGTGTAAACAATAGTACTGACAGCTTCTCTCCAGAAGATTTGGGTGATGCCTTTCTCTATCATCAGTGTCCTTGCATAATCAACTATGGATCTATTCCTTCTTTCAGCAATTCCATTTTTCTATTGTGTTCTTGGTGCATAGACTTGTCTTTTGATTCCATGCTCATTACAAAAGTTAGTGAATTCATTTGAAATAAAATCCCCTCCTCTATATTATCTTAAGAATTTCAATTCTTTCCCACTTTGTTTCTCAACCATTGCCTTATACCATTTAAACATCTTAAATTCTTCTAATTTCTATTTTAGAAACATGACTATCATCATTCTAGAGTAATCATCAACAAAAAGAATAAAATATATATCTCCATAATAACTCTTTGTCCTCATAGGTCCACATAAATCAGTATGGACTAATTATAGAATGGTATTAGATGTATGGGTTATTATTTTGAAACTAGAATTTGTCATCTTACCTTTTTGACAATTCTTACACATGATATTGTTGGGCTTGGTCATTGTTGATAAACCTCTTACATTTTTCTTTTTTTCTAATCTTTATCATGTTGTCAAAGTTCACATGAAACAATATTCTGTGCCACAACCATATGTCTTTGTTTCTAGCTATTAAGTAAGTGGTGTTAGTATCATTCAGTTAGAATAAGTTACCTCTTGTCTGCTCACTGGTACCAACCAGATTTCCTGATTTATTGAAGATCTTTGCCTTCTTATTTTCAAATGCTACACTGTGACCTAAATTATTCAACTGAGAAACACTCAATAGATTATAACTCTATCCATTTACCCAATAAGAATTTCCACATTTTATCTAGTTATTCAACATTATGGCTCCTCTACCTTCAACTGGACAAGGTGTGTCATTACCCATTCTAACTAAACCACCTTTATAGTATTCAAAAGTCTCAAACTTTTGCTTGTCACCAGTCATATGGTGAGTGCAGCCACTATCTATGATCCAGACATCATATTTACTAACTTTAGATATGAGTGCAATTTATACATACCTTTCTTCATCATCATATAAATCATCTTTTACTGCCACAAACACCATCTCAATGTCTTCCTCAGATTCGGTGTCAGTGTCATCATCTTTGCATTTTTCTAGGTAACTATCTTTCTTTCCTTTGTCCTTGTAGTCTGGGGTATCTCTTCTTTCTGATTGTCGGTAGCTTTTGTAATCACCTCAGTCAAACTTCTTTTCAAATGATCTATCATTACTTCTATCATATTTTCTTCTATTAAGACATCTTGCAGCAAAGTTTCTAATCTCTTTACAATTAAAACAAACAAGTGGCAATTTACCTTTGCTTCTCTGCATTCTTCTTTCCATAAGTGCTTCAATTTCATCAAGATCTTCTTCTTCACTTTCACTATCACTATATTTTCTCATAATGTGTTTATGACTTGATTTAATTATTCTCAAAGCATATTTGAAATTAGACTCTATGTTTGGTAAGACACTATTATCAAAGTTATTCATCTCAAATGAAATCAGTCTTCCAATCAAACTGTCTAGAGTAACATTGCTATTTTTTGGAAACACTGAAAGTGGGGGGTGAATTAGTGTTTTACTAATAATCCTATTTCAGTAATTTGAACATAAACCAAATAGACAACATATGAAGCATAATACAATACCATATAATACCATATATGTTTACGGGGAAACCTTGATCAGAGGAAAACCCTAGTGGGAATTAGTACCCACAAATGATTGTACTAGTATAATGAACTTGTTAAGGTTCCTTTGCCCTCTTAGAAGAAGTCTTTTCAAATCAAGTACAATGGCACTATTCAGATTCTTTACAAAAACCTTGTTAGGGGTGAGGACTCACTGTCCAAGATCTCACTGCTCAATAAAAGAAGGCTACAACCTCCTGAAGGTAGATATGCACTATATCTAAAAATTGAACTGTTGAAGTGACACGACTATCTGATCAGTTCCTTTTATGCACTGATGCTTTAATCTCTTAAAAGATTTTATCTCATACTGACTAGTTCATACTACTCTTCTTTGTCTCTGCTCTACATATTCTCGACTCTTGGACTTATTACAAAAATGTATTTTAAGTATATATACATACTCAATAGAAACAACCTAAAAAAAGACCTTAGTCGGCCCAATAACATTATACACAATGCTTCCAAACTAATTGGATTAAGGGTGTTTACAAGAGTGATAAAGACATAACTACAAACATATTACAATAGGCGCTTGGACTTTACACAATAAAGTATTATACATTGATCCAAAATCTGAAGTCGGCTTCATACTCTATTTTCTAAGCTGCAAGTGATATTGAACTCGTAGTAACTTTTTCATACTATCATTCAATACCATGCTTGTATCGAATTGGCATATTCATATATCATAAAGCTTAAATATAAATGTGCATGTCCTGAATCGATCACACACACGTGCCCTGGTGCTCTGATCAACTGTATAACTTTGCCTTGTCTATTTTCTATACTTAGTCAAATTTCACATCAAAGCTTGCTGTCAAAACTTCATATGACTTTATTTCCATAATGACAACACAAAATAATTCATATTCTCCCTAAGAGTCAACTTTCCAACAATCTCCCCCTTTGTCATTAACAGCAACAAAGGAATGTGGCCAGGTTACTCAAAATTGACTAACACCAAAAAGTGTATATCATCCTTCTTTACATATACTATATCACACTTCTTTTTATATATATACACTACTCCCCCTTTGACATTAATGATAAAGGTGTCAAAAATGAGGTCCTTGAGTACTTACTCTGAGTACACATCTAGCTAAGCAATCTGAAGATTCTTGATTTCTCACTGTCAAAATGCATTCAGTGTATCTACAGTCTAAAAATGGGCACATAGAGAACAGTGATTTTTTTAGTGGCTAATATTCGCCAATTGGCTAATTTTTGAAATTTGAGAATCCAAATTTGGCTAATAATTCAAGATTTAAGGTGACCTAAATTGCCAAACTTTTACAAAATTTTATTCTAGAAACATTTAAATTGCCAAATAATTTATTTTATTTAAAAATTGAACTCAAATATTTGCCTAATATTTGATAGATGGTTAGATTCAATTCGCCTAAATTTTATCAGTTATTATAGAAATCTAAATTAATTCACCAATAATATATCATAACTGTTAGTTATAGTAAGGTTGTGTCACCAATATTAGTTGTCATTATTGATTTAAAATATAATCTAGCGATCTTCATTATATTTCATGAGGCAAAAATGTTACTATCTTATTTGTAATGCTTATTAGGGCTAAGATTTCCTTTGGATTGTTGATAAATCAATGACACTAAAGAAATTTTGGGTCTTATTATAATACAAAAAATAAGAATACATTTATCTCACACAATACAATGAGGATTATTTGATTATATTTTAAATAAATGGTAGCAACTAGATACTATAGAGTTCCCTTAAACCCATAAAATATTTTCATAGTTAGCCTAATAATTTTTGTTTCCTCTTCTTGTCATGCCCCGCCAGGGAACCCAGGAGGACAAGCAAACTAACTACTAAGAGATGTGATATATTTTTTTTCAATGAAATATTATAACTAATCTAAGTCCTCATAGGTTACCTAACCTTGCTATTAAAGAAACATAATCTAATCTATTCATTTACCCATTAAGGCATTGATTGATTAATATAAGTTTGCAATTCATTCCTTTACTCTTAGCATTAAGTTACGTGTATAATATTACCATCAATCCTAATATTTTAACATGCATCCATGTGAGTTATCCTTTACTAAACTTATTTCATTATTTACACTTCATTAAGCATTCAGGTGAAAGATAAACATTCGATGGATATGCAATGCCCTATATACTTTATTATTTCATATGCATTTGAGAAACATAGTAACCATAATCTAATATTAAATTCTATAGCTATTTATTCATTAACTTATAATAGTTTTCCACAACCATACATCAAGAGATAGCACATTCATTTGTAAATACATTATTTCATATTAAGTCTAAGATCATTTGTTGGATACCAAAAGTAATAAAAGATACATGAATACATACCCTAAATAATTATCTTTTCATATTGATAACATATAATATTTTCCCTTTCCTTTCTCCTAGATCTATTCATTCCCTTATACATTACTTTTAATTACATTGATATACATCATATCATCAGATCCAATTATTTACAATAAATTTCTTTTACAAGAATGCACATGCATAAGCACATCTTTAAAGATATAATAAGAAGTCTTCAAAACTGATAATCCAGAAGGAACAAGAGCCAGGAAAATCCATCTGACCACAAAGAGTACCTCGATATAATAAATATTAACCACCCAACCACATGGATCCAAAAAGATTCCACTCCCCCATGCTAGGAGACAGAGACCAAGGTCCACACAAGAAGGTAACAACTAGGATACTCCTAAGGTAATGATAGCCCTTCCCAAAACATCACACAACTGAAAACACACGAAGATCACAAATACATAAATCACATTGGTAGGAACTCTAAGACACATGCTAGGTGAGTTTCATGCCATAGCCCTCACCCCTTGGGTTATCCTGATAAGCCACTCTGGACCCCGACCTACTATTAGAAATACAAGATTACCTTGATTCAGAAGAATCATCAACATGTAAAGCATTAGACCAATCAGATGAAAAGATCACAAGTCTACATGAGGCCAATCAACATCTGACCAAGCAATTGAGAATGCTGCAAATCGGTCAAGAAACTCAAATGGTGAAAATGATTGATGTCATGAATGATGCAAGAAAAGCTGAAAATGAAAGAACACTAGCCATTGATGATAGGAGGAAAATAATAGAGAAGTTGCAAGAGAAAGAATAAAAAATTCAAAGACTTGCTAACCATCACCATGAGATTACCAATCAGATTATTCTTATGAGTCAAGAGGAAAATAGACTAAATATAGAACTCATTGAAAGAATATAGTCTATTGGTGAGACAAGAGAAGAGAATGAAAAATTGAAGCATGAAATCAAAGTCCAGAATCAACACAACAAATTGATCAACAAAGCTGAAGATAGCAACAAAAGGATGGATGATTTTCTTGATAGACAGAGAAGAGTAAACAACTAGACAGGATTAGGGCACAACAAAAATGGTGAATCTTCTAATAAACCAGATCAAAGGAATTCTTTCACAACCCCAAGATCCAAGAAACTATCATGCAATCACTGTGGAAAACTTGGCCACACCTCAAACATTTGCAAAAGAAAAATGAAAGGTAATCCTCAAGCACAATCTACTTTCATTGGTAATTGTTATAAATGTCAAAAGAAAGGACACAAGGCACATGAGTGCAGATCCAAAGTGAAAAATCCAAAAAGGAAAACCTACATGGACAAGTACTGTCCTACCTGCAAGATGAATTGGTATACACATGAGGAGTGCTAGAAAAAGAAAAAAAAGGCCTGAACACCAAAGAAAACTGATAATAACTACAAACCAACAAGAGTAGGTAACTCATATGTTTGGGACTATAACACATGGGTAAACTGCACAACATGTGGAAGGTATGGTCATATTGCTGCCAACTGTATGAGAAACTGGACCAGAAGGTCAATAGGTTGGACCAATCCAGGTATGGCATGTTTGCATTGTCGTAAGGTTGGACATGTGATAAAATATTGCAAAGACTAGCTGACAAATACAAGTACTCATCCCAATGGAAATACCATTGATGACATCAAGATAATGAGAAACAAGATGTGGATAAAAGCCACAAACACTAAAGGTGCTAGAACAAGCAATGAAAATGGTGACACCCCATCAAATGGATCTGGTGACATCACTATTTCCAACTAAATTGCACAAGTATGGAATTGCATTATGACAAGTTATATTATGCATCGGTTCCATTACACATAGTTCATATTGTAACATTAGCATGAATAAAAGATGCAATATATTGTTATTTGTTAAACTGTTGAAAAATAATATCATTGGTTATTGGGTACAAATTTGCATTGGTGAACACACACAGAAAAGTTAACACTACTTACTAGAATGTATCAGTCATTACACAAATGCCAAGTTGCTAAGTGTAAACTAACAGACATTGGTGAACTTTAAGACAATGAAATTTGTCTTTGCCACTTTACCGACCCTCATCGGTGAAGTCATCAAAGCTACTAGCAGCCCTGATGCTTTGCATAGACACTGAAGATGTTATGATGCCTCTACCAATGAAATCAGTCTTTGTATACCGACGTTTTGGTGAGCATTAATTACAACTTAGGGCACAAAAGTTATAAAAACCTGATAGGTGAACTCATTTTTGCACCAGCAATTTTCAAGTAGAGAAAAGTAAAGCAGAGCGATTAAGAAGCAAATTGAAGAGAGACCTTAGAAAAGAATCAACACTTCTCAAAGGATTCACAGGTAATCATAGAGATTCAGTAACTAACCACATTCACCAACCGCACTGTTTGATTTATGAAAAACCCTAAATTTCTACAACACGATGGCATCGAATTCTAGAATTAAAAAGTTTAAGGAAGACAAGAAGAAAAAGTTCAAACTTGTTAGCAGAGGTACTTGTGTTGAACCCAAATACAAGCTACACCCAGAAATAGCATCACAACCTAACAATTCCGTAGCATTCTCCATAATGCCACCTAGGGTTTTGCTGGTAGAGGACGTAAGGTCCTATATACATTGCAAGATCTCAGAAATAGGAGATCTAGACCTAGATAATTCCTACAGGGAACTATGTGATGAAGCTAGAAATCTCAAAGAAGAGCACAAGCATCTGGAAGTGAAAGGTCTCATGAATACACTACATTTTCCCAAAGTCTTCAAAACAGAATGGATTAAGATTATTCTTAGTAGAAAGCACAACAAGACTCTATGGATTAATAAGCCAAAACCAATCACAAAGGATATTATTCATGTAGTTATTGGTTATCCTACAACCAATAAACCACAAGTGCACAAGCACCCATCCCTGGAGGAAGTGGAAAAATTGACTGGTGCTAAATCAAATAAAAGAGCTCTCAATGTCAACACTATCAACGACGTAGAACTCAAGTTTGGTGCATGTGTGATAGGATATAAAATATTCCAGGAAAGAAAAATGAATAGCATAGAAAGCACTCCTATGAGCACATCATACAAAATCATCAAACAAGGAAAGAAGATGGATCTTCCAGAGATCCTGTTACATCAACTGGAGGAGAACATGTGCACTATAAGATCTTCAAGAACAAACACTTGTAAGTTTGGTTCCTTCATAATGTGCATAGTCTTTTACTTTGAATAATACTTTCCTTCAATAGGAAAAGTTGTATGGGACACAAGCAGACCTATAACCATTTAGATAGGTGAATTCATAGAATCACTAGGAACAAATTTTGATAATGTAATGCATGAGTATTTCAAAACCATTAAAGAAATGTTGCAAAATAGAACAAGGATTCCTAAAAATTTGATAGAGGAACACAAAGAGAATATATGTTTCATGGTACATATTTATTTCACATATATCCAAGTAGTAGTACCTAGGAAATCATGGCTTTAAAAGTTAGAATATGAAATCAAATTAGGAAAAGCCAATGGGTGCATTGAGGCACTATTAAATGAACCAATTGACAACACACAAGAAAGACTTGGCACCTATGAAGAGGCCAAACAAAATATTAAAACAAATCTTGTTGTCAAGAAAGCTATAAAATAGTCAAGCAGAATGGTGAAGAAATTGAAAGAGAAATTGAATATATCTTCTAAAGGTGAAGAAGAAAGGGAAGGTGAAGAGGAAATAGAGGGTGAGGAGGAAATAACTTAAGGACAGTCACCTATTGGTGATGAAGAAGAAGAGAATAACTCAGAAGGTACATAGTCAAATTCTCCACCTCCTCCTATACCCAAGAAAGCAAGAACAATAGTCGCTTTAAGAACAAGAAGCAAGAATACAAAATAGTCAACTCCTTCACCATTACTAAAATTAAAAGTGAGGATATCCAAGAGAAAACCAGATCCTCCAAAAGTACAGACCAAGAGGAGGAAGATGACTAGAACTAGAGAGGATCTAGAAAACTCAGCTATGGATGAAGCTAATGTAGAAATACAAAAGGAAAAGGAACCTTTGGTTCCAAAATCAATTGAGAAGATATGCAACAGCATCTCAGAATCCCAATCTATTTCTAATCCTAACATAAGGAAATGGTTAAAATTCAGTATACAGGATCAAAATAAGATTGAAGAAGCAATAATTGTTAAAATGTGCAAACATCACTATGTTCCACTGCAATTCTTAGAATATGATGTTCCCAAAGAACTGTCAAAGAGATTATTATCTACAAGGACATTTGCACTACATAAGGAAAAGGAGATAAGAGAAAGAGTACTTGTTACTCTTATGCCTCCTAATTCAACAAAGGAAGAATTTGCTGAGATGATGAAGAAGTATGAAAAAGAGTTCTCACAAAAAATGAGAGCATATGAATTTCTCAAGGGAAAGCTAATAGATCTTGATCAGAATAGAATTAAGAAGTGGTGCAAGATACTCAAAAATCCCACTAAGGAAGCTAGCCCGGAGAAAGAACCAATCACCATCAAAGATAAACAAGATGACTCATCTATTGAAATGGATAAAGAAGAGAGTGATCTAGTAGGCCCCAAAGCTATTGATATTGTAGATGAAGAATGGCCAGACACTTCTCTTGACCACATTCAAAGTGAAGAGATTCAAAATCCACCAAGTCCAATTCACATTGACTTGAGTAAAGATGAAGAAGTTACCAAGGATGAATTGACAATAAAAGGTAATTTAACTGATGATCTAAATGATGAATCATGGTTAGACAACATTTTAAATGACACTACATGAAAAGACCTTGTAGTAGAGGTACAAAAATATGAAGATATAAATAATGCACAAGGAAATATCGACAAATAGGATTCAACTATTGACACTGCAATAGTCAATACACTCACAAACATGAATATATTAATCGATGTTATTGATATTGAATCAAGTAAGGACAAATCATCTAAGAAAGCTAATGATATACCAAAGGACATGGGTAGTGATCAAAACAAAGATGCATCCAATACTCAAAAGGATACAGATATAGAACTGAAAGATGCAACTATCACTCACCAAGAAGTGTCTAATGAACAGAACAAAGAAGAAGATAACAAAACAAAGGATACATTGAGAAAGGATGAAGAAAAAGATAAGAGTGAAGAAGTCAAGCAGGATGAAATCTCAAAACAAAAAGAAGATATATATGTTGATACACCTAAGGCCAATGAGGAGACGTCTTCACAAAACCAGCCGGTGGACTCAGAACAGAAACAACAGGACGCTTCATCTTCTCGACCCTCACCTACCAAGTCAACCCAATCTCAATTTTTACAAATGGTAATACATCAATCTGTCAGCCAGCCAAAGAAGAAGAAGAAGAAATAATTGAAGAAAGATATTTTGGCTGTCACAATGGATGAAGTAATAGAAGTCCCAAACTAGGATATTACTACATTGGATACAGATAAACTTCAAGAGTTTGGATTGCTATGTGAAAGGAAATCCATTCAGAAGAAGATGATACAAGAACATAGGGAAATAATGGCACTTGACAAGGAAAGAGAAATTCTAAAACAACTTGTTCCTAATGTGAAACTTGAACTAAATTCTACAGTTAAGGAGCAAATAGCTATTCTTACCGATGCCATCACAAACCAGAATGTAGATGTAGAACAAGCAATGGAAGAACAAGCATAGAAAAAGTATCAATACAAGTTAATTGACAAGATCAGTGAAGAAGTGGTAGTGAACAAGGTAAAGCTCTCTGAAATAACTAATAAATTAGAGTCAATGATTGTTGATGCAATTACCTTAGTTCAAAATATGTGCACACTTGAAAATTTTTCAAAAGAAAATAGTGACAAGTTAGCAGAAATAGATTCTAATGTCACAACTAGTGCACAAAGCCTATCCTCAAATGCAAATAGTATCAAGGTGCATCAGGACAAGGTCATTGAGGCTAACAGGATAAGGCAAGAAATATGGGATGTTGAAACACAATTAAGAGGTGAGATTATGGAACTATAGGCACACATCTTGCCTAATCTTACTATTCTACAATAGCATATTTCTGAAGCAAGAAACTTAATTGCAACCCCAGAGATGTCTGTAGTAGACAACATCTATGATATATATGTAAAGATATCACTTGAGAACATGGATCTAGAAATGCTAAAGGATAAATGGGAAAAGATGATGGAGGAGATCAAGTCCTCACATTCCCACCTTTTTGAAAAGCTGTAAGTACCTTTGCCTTTATTATCAAAAAGGGAGGAATAGAAATGTATGTATATTGTATGTACAGAAGGAACAGATATGTAAAGATAGTTATGTACAATATATATATCAAAAAAAATGTGGAATAAAAGTACATAAGGAAATGTATATATACTTACACTTATCGGCATATACATAGGGGGAGTCATTCAAATGACTAAGGAAGAAGTATACACAGGTGTACATACTAATACATTCAGTATGTTGCACATATCATGTTTTTGATACTAATGTCAAAGGGGGAGATTGATGACATTAAGTTTTACCATTAGTATGCTTAAAAGGAAATACATGATAAAGGTCATCGGTACAAGCATAACTGGTAGACAACAAGCATACCCGACAGAACAAAATATCATGAGAAAATGGTAAGTATGGAATTGCCCAATGAATACTAACAATTGTTGTACCAACAAAGTAAATAGGACATCACCGATGGGTCAATGACATAACACATAGATCATCACCAACGATATAGTTTTAAGAACAAAACCAATGAAGCAGAAAATGCATACCCGATGAATAGTTCAAGAAAGGAACACCGATGGAGAAGAAAACTAAGAGACTAAGAAAGCAGCCCGACCATCAGAACTGATAATTAGTTAGAGAACCCGCAAATAGTGGATCTAATTTTTACATGTCAGATAAAGCATTGTAATTCTATTTATAGAGTTTTAATTTTTTTTAAATCATTACTTGAGGGTCAAGAAAGCATAATGTAAATGTTTTAAAGCATCCTAATGGATCTAAAACATATCTAACTAAAGATCAAGGTCAAGTTGTAAACC
>MU226704.1:3729926-3756226 GCA_018584345.1 Thuja plicata
GAAAGCATAATGTAAATGTTTTAAAGCATCCTAATGGATCTAAAACATATCTAACTAAAGATCAAGGTCAAGTTGTAAACCTTGGATCTAGAGTTAACTTGCGAAGCATGAATCAAGAATAGAGCTAGAAACTAGTATAAATAGATGTTCAATCAATTGTGAATTATGGATTCATTGTTGTTGATATCCATGAAGATCATTTGAGGATAAAAAGGCAGAATTCATGCAAAGTTCAGAAATAGATCACACCAGTTATCAAGAACACACAGAGGCTACCGACGTGCAGAGAAAGGTATTATTCAATCATGAAAAGATGATTAATCATACATAGGAAGATTTATTGGATCTATTATCAAAAATTAGAGATTGCATACATCATCAGATCAAAGACTTATGTAGTTTCATTCTAACAAGTGCATCACATCTAAAATCCTTTTGTAGAAGGTGGACTTAACAGTTCTTTACAAATCTCTTAACAGAGTGCACACTTAACAGTATTGCTAAAGCTTCAAACGAAGTAGATCTTAACAAGTCTCCACTGTAATACTCCTAATAGGGTAGGTCATCAGAAGTGACCAATTGTAAGCCTTTATCGGCCCCTTCTTATCTGCAGATAGTGAAGTCTTGTGGGTAACAATCCCCACCGCAATTTTTACTTCCTAACAGGAGTTTTCTACGATATCATATCTTGTGTCATATGTTATCTATTTTAATGAATGTTTCTTGTATGGTTACATATTAAAGAACTTATGTTATGATTGCCTATGCATAAAGAAATATGAACAATTAGATAAAGGAATTTACAAACTGATGACTAAGGGTTAATGGGGTAACCAAGAAATTTTTTAGAGGTATTGATTCACCCCTCCCCTCTCAGTACTACATTCACAATATAATTCCAACACTTCCATCTGACCAAAGGTACTCCCTAATAATATTATGACAATGGTTGAATTGCTACTGACAGAACAACCAAGAAGAGGAGAAGTAATTAGTGTAGGAAGACATAATCTTCTGACACACTTGGACTCTGTGAGCCAAGCACAAGTGTTGATTAGCCCTTTACCAAGCTTCTTTTCCACTTTGGTCTTGACCCACTCCCACATGATTTTAAGGTTAGGGTTAAGGGAGAAGGGTATGCCAAGGTATTTGACCTAGAATTTTGGTCCTTCCCATCTGAAGTTCCTTCAAGAGAGCCAGTTAGGGGGTTCTAGAGACCACCCCATAAATATAGACTTTTCCATAGATATTTTACTACTTGAAGTAGAGAAAAACAAGTTGATTTTATCCATGAAGTGGGATAGGTTACCTTATTCAAATTTTATCAATAAGGAAGTGTCATCTACAAACTAAATGTTTGAGATCTCTTTGCCTTCAATAAGTTGGATTCCCCTAGCTCTAGGTGTGATAGAGTTATCTGTAATTAGGTGGCTCACTACTTCAGCAACAATAAAAAAGAGGGCAGGGGCTAGTGGGCACCCTTATCTTATTGACCTAGAAAATACAAACCTATGTGATCTCCCACCATTTATTTCCACCATAGCAAGGGATACATTCATTAAATTTTTTACCATGTTAATAAATTGGTTGGGAAAGCCCAGTGAACTCATCATCATGTAGATGAATCCCCATTCTATCTTGTCATATTCTTTTTCATAATATAGAAGGAGCATGCATGATTGTTGGTTAGATTCTCTAGCCCATCCCATGGCTTCCTAGCAAGTTACCAAATTTTATAGTATAAATATGCCTTTCACAAAACCTTTCTGGTTATATTCAATTATTTTGGGAAGCATGGTTTTGAGTCTGGTAGCCAAGACTTTGGTGATGACTTTGTATGAGGTGTTAAGAAGAGTGACAGGTCTCCAATTCTTAATCAGAGATTTATCAAATTCTTTGGGGATAAGTTTAATTAGACCACAATTGATGTCTTTCCCCAAGGATCCCTTCTCAAAGGCTTCACTATAAACCTCCATTAGGTTGTGGTCAATCCAATCTATATTCCTCTTGTATAATTCTATGGGTATCCCATCTGGTCTAGGGGCCTTTCCCAGAGCCATCTAAGAAATGACATCCTTGATCTCATCCAATTTAATAGGTAAGATGAATAAGGTTGAATCCTCCTCACTAACATTTCTAGGGATCACTTGACTGATTTTGGCTTTAGCTTCTGATATCTCAGGGCCACTATCTTAAGATGTGAAAATTTTGTGGTACAAGTCTTCAAAGGAGAGGAGAATATGTTTGTGATCAGTAATTTTGTCTCCTTCAACCCAAATTTCCTCAATTCTACCTTTTTATTCTTTCTTTTTAAGGAGGTTAAAGAATAACTTAGATCCTCTATAACCATGTTCCATCCAGTTGGACCTGTATCTAATCTTAATTCCCTTGAGCTTTGAATTTTGGATTTTTCTTAGTTCATCCTTAGTATTTGACATTGTTAGAATGAGTTCTTCTGAGGAGGGATTGTGTTGAAGGTCAATTTATGCCCTTGATAGATCATCCTATAGAGAATGTTCAACCCATCTATCATCTCTATTTTTCTTTCCTCCTGCAGTTTGAAAGAGGGATCTTGAACTGATAATGTTTTGGGCCCACTTATCTCTAGCACTAGAGTGCTTAGCCACCGTTTCATTGAACCAATTAATCATGAGGACCATGTAACCAATACTTGGATCATTTGGAAGGGAGGTGTTTAGGTAGAAGGATTCATTCACTGGTATTTTCTTAGGGATGGGTCTAGAGGATGTGAATCTAGCACTGATTGTGTGGTGGTTAGAGTGTGTAGGGGATGACTCTAACATCTCTGCCCACCTCATATTTTAGATACTAAAAGGATTCCTGATTAAAGTAGAATCAATTCAATCTAGAGTAGATTATTTTATTATTTTATTTGTAGTTGCACTAGGTGTACCATATGTCTTTATGGTTATCTTTTTTATCACTTAAGGGATCGGTGAGTTTATGTTTGCTAAAGAATTTGTTCTAGAAAAATTGTTCACTGACTTTCCATTTCAATTTATTTCCCTCTAATTTTAATTGAGGTTTGAAAACCATATTTAAGTCTCCTCCCACAATCCAAGGGATTTATTCAAGAAAAAAAATCCACTTCCAAAGTTTAGTCCTTTCCCTATAGTCATTTGGGGCATAAACTGAGCATATACCGAATTTGTTGTTATGATTTTCAAGTATAATCCAAATTTCTTTGTTACAAGGTGAGATGTCCAAGTTCAGCACTTTATTAGCCCACAAGGGACTAGTGAGGATGGATATGCCTCATTTCCCCAACTATGTGAAGTGGATAATGTAGTATCTTCTCTCCAGATGCACTTGAGAGAGATATCTAGAGAAAACTTATTAGGTTTGACTTCTTGGAGCATCGGGAAATCAATTCCATTATTGGCTCTTCTAAACCCCTATACCATGTACTTTCTATCTAAGGGGCCTAGTCCTCTAACATTCCAAGAGGAAATTTTGAGATCCATTAAACTTATATGGAGGGTTTAGCATTTTTCCTAAAACTTGAGAAGCATTTACGGGTTTCATTGGGATGATCTCTAGGTTTTTTCTTATTACTAAAGCCTAGTGGTCTACCTCTTTTATTTTTACCTCATAGGGGCCTCGAGCTATCCCCTTCCACCATGGGGCTACCTTATTTAGGGCTACTTTATTTAGGTAGAGAGATGGTGGATTTAGGTACCCTTTTATTTTTATTATATTTAAGGATATCTTCCCAGGGCCTATCAAACAACAGAACAATGGTACAGTTTTGATTGAATCATGTTAATTAAAAACTTCTTTGAGGGAAGACCCCTGAGTGTGAATCTGTGAGGTATCAACTCCCCTCAAGATGACACCATTCAGCCCACTAGGGATAACATGGGGGTATTCTTAGAAGGTTCATATAAATGAAGGGTAAGAGGGGATCTGGAGGATTGGCTGAGATGACTAAAAGGTTGAAGTCATGAAGAGAACTCTTGGTAGAAGGTTCAATGCTAATAGTAATAGTGGTTTCCTGTGAAGTATCCATGTCATCTTGTTCCTTAACCTTGGTCCCTAGCTTACCCTCATTTGAGGTCTTCTCAACAAGACTCTGTGTGTTATCCATACTATTCTAGTTGGGGTCATTCGGATAGGGAGGTTGGTCTACAAATTTTTAATTAACATTTCCTCTCCTAGTCTTGAAAGGGCCTTCAATTCTTCTAATTATGCCCAAGGCCAATTGTTGTACATTATTGGAGTGCCTTCTATTTTTGTTTCTATGAGTAGGAGAGACTCTTCCATTAATGTTGGTGTCATCTTGTGAGATCTGTGAGTTGGGGATAGAAATAGTCATTCCCAAGTAAATAGACAGAGCATCAAGGGAAGTAACAATAGGGTTCACAAAGAGTGAGGGGCATGGGGTGGGTTTTGGGGTGGGAATAGGTGGAGGTTCAACACATTGGGTATCAGTGGGGGATTTATTCTAGGGTTAGCTTGATCATGAGTGTTTGTCAAATATCTATTGTGTGGGTGAGGTTTAAGCTTAGGGGCTAGTAACAAACAATTTTTCCTTTTGTGGTCATCTTTCTTGCACATGAAGCACAAGTTTAGCCCACCTAAATAATTCAGAGGGCATGCAAATTTTTCTCCTTCCATATAAAATAATAGGGCTTCAGGGATGTCAACACCTGGTTTAAGAGAGAGCAATATCCTTGTGTCCATATGCGATAGGAGGGCATTGGATTGGTCAACACGGATGACTCAACCAAGAGAGTTGAGAGATTCTGGAAGTACATTCCAGAGAAATGGGGGAATATTCTTAGTGGTAATCCATCATGGGTAGGAGAGGGCCATGATCTCATTGAGGTTTGTAGAGCCTGACCAACTTAGAGCATGGAAGATACAGGCTCCGATAGTCCACAATTACCAATTGACAACAATTTTTTGGCTAATAGGATCATTAAAGATAATAATGAAGAGACCTCTCTGTATCATCCTACATAGTGAAAATTTGAACCCTAGTTTCTAACTCCAAATAGAATGCAACCAATTGTTAAAATAAACACAGGGATGAAGCCTATTGATGTTTTGGACAACCAAAAAAATAGCAGAATCACAAAGCTTATTTCTTTCTTCCTTAATTAGATCAGTCATATTGGTGTTAGGAGAAACGATAAGTGGTTTTGGGGATGAAGCCCTACCTCCTGGTCCATGTCCACCTTCTTCCCTAGTTTTGGATTCTTTGGGAAGTTTTAGGAACTTTGTGTCATTTTTTCTTGTCTCAGTGCTCACCAGAGCTTGCCTAAATATCTTGGGAGGTTGATTAGAGGTCGTAGAGGAGAGAGGGTTGTCTGGAGACTTATTCATAGTGTCTCTAGCAGAATAAATGGTGCCATCAGATCAAGACACCATCTTTATTAGAGGGAAGTGGGATCATTAAAGACCCTTTGTGTATAGAGGGCTAAGTGGATGTCATGCAAACTCAAGTTGTAGAGTTGCAAAGCCCTAATTCCATCCAGAAAAAACTTCTCGAGTCTAGTAGCAACTTGATTTACTTTTTTAATCATAAGAATACCCTTTAAAAATATTCTTTCCTTCCACATTTCTAAAGTATGGGAACATAATTATTTTGATTTATATTTAAATATACTCTATAGTAAAAACATAATATCAAGATAATTCAATTTACTACACAGTTTTCTAAAAGATGGAAAGGTACGTAAGTGCACTATATTCATTATGATCATAAGTAATCCCTTAAATAAATGATATATAATTCATTATCATAAAAGTGGTTCTTAATTTTTATAAACAAAGGCTATAGTTAAATCACATAATTAGTGATGGGTTCATTTCTTATATGTGTGAATATAGTAATTTTATTCATAGAGAACAAGTTTCACCACTTAGTGTGTTGATTAACTGGTGGTGTTTTTGTTGTTCCCTCCTAGGTTCAAGCCCCACTAGGCCATTGTGATCATACGCTTGTGCCTTTGCTGATTCAACGTGATCGTGAGTTTAGGGCTCGACCTTACAATAAGGGGATGAGGTCCCCCATTTGTGGCTTCACTTATTCATATCTCTAAGTCAAAAGTGTTTATCATGAGATTCAGAGGACTTGTTATGCCAATGTCACCGGTCACATTAAAATTTTTACTAAGCACTTTTACAAAAAAGAGGTTATTCATAGAGATCATTTATCTCATGTTTATATGAAATATTATAATCATGTTGCACTAAGACCATAAAATAAATACACAGAACAACTTGTTAACAGTTAAGACAAGTGACTAACATAGTCCTTTATAAAATATGGAAATAATTAGCTAAGATCATGTCATCACAATTAATTTTTATGGATGAAAATTGTTAATGGTCAATGTGAGTTCTTAGGTCTCATCATCTATAATATAATTCAAACTTAGGAGTTACATATATTATAAATAAAATATAACTAGTAATATCAGAAGGCAAAGCCATGTGATAGAAATGAATGAATGCAAGAACAATTTTCTTCTTATCATTTAGATTTTGTAATTTTTGTACATCTAACCTTAGTTTTATCACAATCAGATATGTAGGGGAATCTACTAAACCCAAAGGGTAATAGGATAGTCTTAGAGAGAAGAGTTCTATAAATACTATGTACAATAGTGGTTCTAGGGTATTAGTCTTGTAATATAAGAGGCCAATACATAATTATGGATTGAGTTTTCCTATTAACAAAAGTATAGTGAATGGATAAGAGGAGAAATCATATGAGATTATGAGGAAGGAAGGAATACATGTGAATAAAATTCTAGAAGGGATGGGGGAACTAGTAAGGGTCATGTTTTGTGGATTATAGCTATGGGACACCTAATATTTATGAAAGAGACCCCTTGCACAATGATGATAATTTCCCTTGCATTATTACAAATATTCTAGTTTTCTTATTGTAACTAGTAAAAAAATCATTGTAACAATTTTTTCTTGAATGCTCTAGGATGAGATATCATATTGAAATCTTATAGGAATTAAAATAATTAAGTGAAATGTATCTCAATACTAGCACATAAAAATGATTATAAATGTAATATGTCTATATGGATAAAAATAGCTAGTCAAAGCAGACATGTTCTACCATATTTTAATTAAGATTTTAAAATTTTAGACATTTGAACTCTACAATATTGATCCCCTATTTACAATAGCTATTTGGAATAGATTGACATTAATGTATATATGAATAATGGATAAAAATATTTAAAATGTAATATATGGGAGATGTACATAAAGAAAGAAAGAAATGCTCAAAATAAAAAAATAAACAATAAAGTCTATAACAACAAATTCAACATCTCTATTCACAGGCGTAAATTATATAATTTTCCCAACATCTATAGTTGGGTGATTCTACAATTTCTGCCCCTCCATAGATATGGTTATAAAATGGGTAGGAAACCACTGGAAGCTCAAAGGGAGTGTCGTGGTTTCTGCAATGTCAGGTGGATTTTTCCTCTTCAGGTTTACAGCTACGGAAGACCTCTATTTTTCCCTATCTAGTTTGTGGCTTATGGAAAACACCTCCTCACCTTGGCTAAATGGAAGCCATGGTTTGACCCTTGTGCTGACCTCAGTAGGATGTCTCTAGTATGGGTCCACCTCTTGGGGATACCTCTTGAATTTTGGGATGAACAAGTCTTCAAATGGATCAGTAACTCCTTCAAGCAGTACATCTTGGTGGATCTGGTAACCCTTTCCCAATCTTGTTTAGTTTTTTCTCATTTCTTTCTAAATGTATCTATCAATAGGACTCTCCCAAACTTTGCAGTTTTAAATTCTAAGCTAGGTAAATGGACCCAAGCCATACTCTATGAGAATGCTATCCTTTTTTGTGAGAGCTACAACTCTAAAGGTCATACTAGGAAGGATTGTAAGGCGCCTAGAAGGCCCAAACTAAAGTAAAATAAAATTGATTTAGAAACCTTGATGCTAGGTGATATGAGAAACCATATCCCTAGTACGTCCTAGAATACTGTTATTCTGAAGCCTACACTGACTGTGGAGGCCCCCCCAAGATGCTCCTTAATGCAAATGTGTTACAAACCCCCACCCCCCCACCCATGATGGTTGTTGACCTTATTGCTTTATAGGATGGAGAAATACCCATGAGTAATGGGCATGTGACTAACGGGGAGACTTCCATCGGCTGCGAGATGGGGACCAAGCACTGCACTAGCCCTAGTCTAGTACTATTTTAGATGGAACTCAATGTCTTTGAGCCTGGAGGGAACTCAACTATGGGTTCCATGGCTCTTCCTATGATGGAAGTATTTATTAACCCCATTAACATAGGATCCCTGATGATAACTAGTAGTACTATGCCTATGCCCAAAGGTACCCTAAAGAGAAAGGAAGTGGGATGGAAAACCCAACAGAGGAAAGAAAGAACAAAAAAAAATGATGTGGGGTTAGACACAAAGCTAGGATGACCTACTGATAGATTCAAAAGACAGAGGAGTACAACAAAGGAGATTTCTGCAGGAAGACAACAAACCCTGGACCTTAATAAAAAAGGTAAGAAATGATTCTTCTCTCCTAGAACATAAGGGGACCAAAAAATCCCCTAGAAACAACTAGCTGTCAAAAAATATATCTGTGACTATAAATTAGACATTGTTTTAATCCAGGAAGTTAAAATGTCTTATGAAAACTTTGATGCGCTGGTGAAGTAGCTCTAGCCTGGGGCCAATTTTTTCTACTCTAAGCCTCATGGGGCTTTGGGTGCTATTGAAACCCTCTAGAACTTGTCAAGGTCTAGAGAGATGCACATATCTTTTCCCATCATCACCTCATAGTGTCTTTCACCTCTTCGTTGGTTGCTTCGTATTGCTACAATATTTATGCTCGGAATACCCATCAGGGGAGAAGGGAGGCATTAAAAGAACTAAAGATGTCTTTCTCAACCCTTAAAGATTCAAAATTCATGGTGACTAGAGATTTTAACTTACCTTTATTCCCAGCCAAAAAGTGCAGGGGTAATACAGATTACACTGACAGCTTGGAGACTTGCGTAGCTTTGTCTGCATTAATGGTCTTAATGATGTTGAGCTAAGGGGTAACCCATTAACCTAGACTAGCAAAAGAAAATAGAACCATCTCATCAAGGTTTTCCTTGACCATGTTTTTCTATCCTCCTCCTATGAATTGGGGTTGACCTCCTTGTTGGTTGCACTTCCTAGGATTACATCAGATGATAACCCCCTCCTGCTTAAATGGATGGATGTCAGATACCCCTACCCTACACTTTTTCGGTATTAAATTATTTGGGCCTCCCAACCCAGCTTCCATGAAAGGATTCAGTAGTGGTGGTCTACCTCAATCAAAGGCTTGGTCATGTTTAGGGTTTCTTCTAAGTTGGAGCTCATTAGAGGTGTGCTTAAAGGTTTTAGAAAATTCACCTTCAGAGACATTTTCCAAACTAAGAAGTCTCTATCCGAGAAACTTGAAGTTATCCAAGGGAAAATGGCAGATAGTGACTTGTTGGTTGACCTACACATTGACAAAGAAAATACTAGGAAATGCTTGAAGGATACCCTGGAAAATGAAGAATTTTTTTGGAAATAGAGGTCTTGGGTCTTATGGCTAAAATAGGGAGATCACAACATGGCCTTTTTCCACCAATCTTCCTATAAGCACAAGAAATGGAAATCCATAGCCACACTCAAAAATGCTAGAGGAATGGAAGTCTCTGACCCAATTCATCTTGGCAATTTATCCACTAACTATTTCATCTGATCCTTCACTGATATGAATTCTGGGAACTCTGAAATCATTCAAAACCATCTCATTTCCCAACTACCTAGGGCTATCACGAGAACTGATAATAATATCCTCATGTCCAAGGTTAGTGATGAGGGGGTTTGTAAGGTGGTGTTCTCCATGTAACCCTATAAGGCCCCTAGCCCAGATGGTTTCCCCACAGCCTTTTCCAAGAATTTTGGGATATTTTCGCTATGATGTTACTCAAGAAGCCTGGGAATTCATCAGGAATAAGAAAATCCTAAAGAAATTTAATGACACTTATATTGTTTTGGTCCCCAAATGTGGGGAGCCCAGAGTTATGGAGGACTTTGGGCCTATAAGCCTCTGCAATACTCTTTATAAAGTCTTCTCCAAAATTATGGTGAATTGTATCAAACCTCTACTTGATAGAATTATCAGCCCCAACCAGAAGGGATTTATTTTAGGAAGGCAAATTATGGATGTAGCCATTACCACCCATGAAATTCTACACTCTATTGACTGTAGTAAGGCTACTTAGATGGCCCTCAAACTAGATGTTTCAAAATCCTATGATAAAGTCAACTAGACTTTCCTCTACAAAGTACTATTTTCTTTTGGGTTTTTTGAATAGTTTATTGTTCTTATCAAGGCCTATCTGGAAACTATGAGATTCTTGGTGTTGTTTAATGGAAAACTAGGTGCAAAATTTATACTGATTAACGGTCTACACCAAGGGGACCCACTTTCTCCCTAAAAATTCTTGTTGAGGTTCTCAGACGTAACATGATGTAGATGGCCCAATACAGAGAAATTGAGTGGATTAAACTGACTACTACCCTCCCACCTCTGATCCTATGACAATTCATGGATGACACCTTCTTTTTTGGAGCCTCTTTGGTTATGGATGTTGGGATGTGGATGTGGCTACTAGACAATTATGCTACTGCTTCGGGTCAACACATCAACTATCACAAAAGCTGAATGTTCCTTTTTAACACTGATAACTTGGTTTAGGGAAAAAGCTTGAATATTTTGGGCTACAAGGATGATAAGATTCCTGCCACATACCTCAGCCTCCCATTGACTATAAAATATGTGAAGAACAAATTTTGGAACACCATTCTTGAGAGAACCCAAAAAAATCTAGCGGGAAAGAAAGGTAAGCTCCTCAACAATGTTGGCAAGCTCCAACTCCTTGTTGCTTCCATCCAAGGCATTCTGATCTATTTCCTTTCTATTTTTAAAATCTTAGATTCATGGTTGAGAAGCTAGAAAAAATTCAATGCACCTTCCTCTTTTCTAGGTCTGAGGAAAATAATCATCTTCCCTTGGTCTGTTGGGACAAGGTTTGTCTTGCTAAATCCCTTTGTGGCTTGGGTCTAAGAAAAATTCTCAACCTTAATAGGGTGTGCTCTCAAAAATAGCTTGGACCATGGTTCATGGTTCTTCTAATTGGTGAAAAATCATGGAGGAAAAATACCTGGATAGTGGTTGCTTTTGTAAACTCTTCATGGTTTAGGGTCACCCTAGGGGTTCAAAAATATAGAATAGTATTCTCAAATGTAGAGGTATTATGGAAAAGGGGGCCACCTGGCTATTGGGAAATGGCAAGGAGATCCATTTTTGGGATGATCCTTGGCTGCCTGACATCACTCTTAGGACCTCTAGATTCTCTTAGTTGATAAACATCTTGACCCTTGGAATTGGTTCTCTGGTCTTCAACTTTATAACCAATGGTAAATGGATCGACCTCCTCTCACACCTTCAAGATAGACCTGACCTTACCAACCTAGTGACCAAACTAAGTGAACTATTGCACATAGTTTGCATTCCTCTTGTGGATCAAACTGATATATTGTTAGGGAGACACACTCAAACTGGGGGTTTTTCTGTTAAATGTGCTTATGGTCTGCTGATTAATGAAACTGATGACACTTCATTCTGGAAGAAAGTTTGGCAGACCCAATTAATCCCTAAGGAAAATTTGTTTTGGTGGATGGTGCTACATGGGAAAATATTTACCCTTGACAATCTGGTTAAATGGGGATTTAGTCTTTCTAATAGATTTTGTCTATGTAAGAAAGAGGAGGAAAGTATTAACCACCTCATGCTGCATTGTGAGTTCGATGCTGGGATCTTATAGGAGATCCTCTCTTGCCTCAATTTCCTATGGGTGCACAACTAGAATATTTAGGATATGTTCCATGACCAGTACTCTCCTTCTCAGCACCCCCTGATAAAACTTGTGTGGAATAAAATACCTAATATCTTCTACTGGATCATTTGGAAGGAGCGCAATAATAGGATTTTCATGTGGATATTGAACTCTCTAAAAAGGATGTCTTCCATCTGGGCCTCAAACTATTACAGGAGAATTTTTTGGTGGAAAACTTGAAGAGCCCAAGTCTGTCCCCTTTGATTTTGGCTGGAGAATTGCAAAAAATTGGGGAATTGGTAAGGGGTTTTCCAGCTTTGACAACACAAAAACCATAAATAGAAAGGCGGCTATTTGGTCCCCACCTCAAGCTTCCTGGCACAAACTTAATTTGGTATATCTATGGTGGGATACAAGCTGGTGGAGGTATAATCTGTGATCAATGGGAGAGAATTATGGCTTCTTTTTCTGGTCACCTCCACAACCATTCTATTAACCAGGCTGAGGGTATGGATCTCCTATGGGGCCTAAATTTTGCTCTTCGCTTGGGCTATACTAGCATTGAAAATGAAGGGGACTCCAAAATTATCATTGAGGATGTTATTGAAAACTCCATGTGGTTGAATGGAGAGTTGACCCCATTATATCTGATTTAAAAGGTTTGATGGGATGACTTCATAAGACCAAGATCAAACATACTTAAAGGGAAGGTAACTCACTTGCAGACTCAATGACTGTTGTTGGTCTGTAGTTGGATGGATTATAGTGTTGGAGGGATGCTAAATAGCTTCCCAAGGATACTCAGGACCTTCTCAGGTGGGAAATGAGAGATGCAAACATCCAACTCCATGATGTTTAAAAAATGGCTTTTGGTTTGGGCACCAAAGGATAGGCCCAAGGGCTCATTTATTTTAAACACTGGCGCTAGTTATAATTTTAAACTCGACATGGTCTGTACTAGAGGACTCTTCATTTCTAACAGGAGGTTGAAGTGGCTAGGTTGCATCACTGAACCTTTAATGTGTCATCATTTTATTAAATGGTCTTTGAGGAAAGTGCAATTTATGAAGGATTATTAAATATTTAGGGCGGATTTATTTTATGGAAATGATGATTCACAATGTCATTCCCATGTGTTATTCACGGTGGTGTCTTTGGTGATAATTTTTGAGGCAAAAGGAAATTAATACTATAATTATGGCATGCAAAATGAAAATATTTTTAGGCTAAGTTGTGAGATTCATTCTGCCATTTCACGGAACTGCCCTGCTTTCTACCTGTGCTCTATTTTTTTTGGTTTTTGTGGCTCTATGGGTATCTACAATAGCTGGTCTACTAAGAACTCTCACTCAACCAATTCATGGGTGTGGGTTATCTTTTGGCACTCTAAGAATATGGGTAGTGATCGGCATAGAATTGAACTAGACAAGATTGAGGAAGAATTTTCCTCAGACCCTATGGTAATGTACTTCTGAAAAGAGGGAGGGATTTTTCCCTTCATGAAGAATCTGATGAGACATGACAAAATGATTTCATAGTAGTTCGTAAAAACCTGGAATGAAAGAAAGGTCACCATAAATGGCACCATGTTTGAGATCAACAAAGAGGTCATAGGCAAAGCTATAAAGATGCCTAAAACTGGCCGAAAATTGAAAAAAACTACAAAAACGTAGGCAAAAATGGACTTTGTCCAATTTTTTCAAATGAAGACAAGTTGGCATCCAAAAATGGTGGATACAACACTGCAAACATGCCTCAATTCTAGCTGAAGATGTGCAAGTTGGTCATGAAGTAATTCACTCTGGAGGGATGATATGATACATTCTATAACTAACACCTCCCATTCTTAAACCACCTTATGCACAACCTGTTGATCTCTTTTCCATTTTATATTTTACACTCTTTAGAGTTAAATGTAGCTTATGTGAATGAGTCCATCTCGCTGGGGAAGAAACCTATTTACCTTCATCAGAGGATAATTTTCCAAATTTATAACTTCCACTCTGCCCTCTATCCTCCTCCTGCTATGGAAATCACCCAACCTTCCCAACAACCGATGTCACCTTTGGTCTCCCGTAATTAGGGTTTTCCCATGCCCTCAAGCTCTATTGGATGTTCCATCCCTGCTGCTAGTCACAAATCCACTGAAACCCACCCTACTCCTAGATTTAGGGATGGATCCAAACATGACCTAACACATGAAGATTCCTCCCAGTGACCCTCAAAAAAGTTCAAAAGAATCTATATTAACCTTGAATACCCTCCGGATATCAATCCTCAACCCAACACTACATGCCACTCCTCTAGTATAGAAAAATAGAAGGGTAAAAGAGAAATGAAAGAGTTGTTTGATTAGGAGGATGTATCGGTGGGATCCCTAGTCAGGAAGATGATAGGAACTACTTTGACAAAGAGGTGGAAAAATATTTTACTCACAATACCGTATCTGAAGAGTGTAAGGAAGAAAATTCCCCCACTATTGAAAAAGCCACTATAGCTGAGAACCTCAAGATTGTTACGGGTGGCGGCTTGGTGGGAGCTTAATGAGGACCTAGCCAATACTAACAAGAGATTGGCCAGTGTCAAAAAATTTTCCCTTAAGTTTATGAATGCTTTCTCTACTACCCTATGTTTGCTGAATGAGAAGGCCTTTGTTGGGAAGGAGTCTATTAAAGGAAACTGTGAGCTCTTCAAGTTTGTGAATGAAGAGTGGGTTGACCTGTTACTTTCCAATATCTTATGAGATGGAAAATAACTCTTCTGCTAGACTAGGGTGGTGATGTGATCTATGGCACTGGTGACTTTAAGCCCTATTCTTGGACTAGTTTTTTAAATTTCATTTTTAAACTTAAAATTTTATTTTTTGTTAAGAGCCCTGTGTGGCATAGTTTAAATTTTTGGCTAATTAAACTTGATACTATCTGTATGTGGGGTTTTGATACTTTACGTTCATTCTGGTATAGATTTTTCATTTTGTTTTTTGATAGAGGTAGATGGTTAATTGGCTTCATGTTGCTTTCTAGGTTGAATTAATATTGTGTTAATTCCTTCCTAGTTAGATCTTTATTGTACCTCATATTTTTGGCTCTTGCATTGTTTGTGGTATTCCTTGGCCTTGATATTTCCTTGTTTCTCTTGGTTTCGTTGCTGACAGTGTATCTTTGGTGATCTTTGGTTGTCCGTCGCCACTTCTTGTGATGTTTTTTCTTCTTTCATATCTTTTTGCTATGAGTCTGTATCTAGGTCAGCCCCTTTATTTGACTTATTTCTTGATAAAAAAGAAATGAACACAAAATACGATTATCCCATTTATTATCATATAATAACATTAAACCACTTTCATAAATTTAATAAGATGAACATAAATATGCAAATTTATAAGTCAATAAACTAAATACATGTACATGTACATTCAACAAAGAATAATTAAAAAACTGAATTTTTTATTATTATTTTTATTTTAAATGTGTTGTATTATAATTAGACATATTACATATCAACTTTTACAAAGTTGGCGTTACTTGATACATGCACAAGAAAGAGATTTGACGGGATACAAAGTCCTTGGACTAGTCCACTAAATGGTCTGGTAGCTAAATTGTAATTCCCTCTTTCCTTTGTCTCAGGGTAGCTAGAAATTCTCTCAAATTGTGACATCCTCTTAAATCTATTTTCTAAAGTGATGGAATTTCCCCAATGTTGGAAGGTACTTCTTCTAATTTCTTGCAAGAAAATAAACTCAAACAATCGAGTGAGCAGAGTTTTTCTATACTGGTGGGAAAGCTTTTCAATTTCATGCAATAACTTAAATCTAAACGTCTTAAAGAATTAATATTCCCAACATTAGGAGGAAATTATTTTAGTTCTAGAGAGATGCACCATAATTATTTTAAAGAGCTTAGTCCCCAAAAGCTTGGAGGGAAAGTTTCCAAGCTATAGCAGCCATCTAAATTCAAGACCTCCAAAGAGCTTAATTTCTCAAAGCTCAAAGGCAATTATTTTAGACTAACACATTCTAATCAACACAAATGTTTAAGAGAATGCAGGTCTCTAAAGGTTGAGGGAAATTCTTCTAATTTCTTACCGATTGTTAATATCAATTCTTCTAAAGAAATTAATTGCCCAAACGAGTTTGGCAGGTTTCTCAAGGAATTATGACCACAAATGCTCAATCTACATAATGAATGCATCCCACATACCTTCTCAGGTAGATCCTACATTTCATCCCACTCATCTAATATCAAAACCTTAAGGCCAGTTAAGTGATCCAACTTTTTAGGTAACTTTTGTAGACTTTTCAATTCTTTGCAATCCGCTTCATCTAAGGAAGAGTTTGGGATGATTCCGGTGGGCTTGGATTCCTCGCAGTGAGACTCTTTAGTGGTTCTCATTACCCATAGCTTCTTGGGCAGCTAGATCCATATTGTAATTCTACTATAAGGAATTTATCCCATTTTAAAATAATCTACGTAAGAGAGAAAAGTAGAGAGGAATTACCTGATACAAAGTTACACCATCTTTAAAGATAGGGCCATGGAACATAGTCAATCACTCAAGGGACTCTAAAATTCACTATCCATAAACCATCAATGTCCCTGCCCAATCAAAGAAATTTGAGCTCCTTAGATTTATATGATTTTTGGCTTGACCGTGATGTTAGAATAATTGAGAGGGGGGGTTGAATTAGTGGCCTCCAAAATATTCCAATAAATTAACCCAAAAAATTATTACCACAATTATAAGCATCTAGGTATCTTCATTCCTACAAGATGTATGCCTTTATATTATCTTCTCAAATTACTACTACTTAGAGCTCACTATTAAACCTTATTCTTTATATTTACCGATTAACAGTCTATCATTTATCGAAATACAGTAAATAACTTAGTGTATACCGATCAATCTTGTTTTAGTAATGTGTAAAGAAAAACATGAAAGAAATGACTCATAAACACATTTGACACATGGATTTTTAATGTGGAAACCCTATTAAGGGAAAAACCACTTGGGACCGGTAACCCAAAATTTTTACTCTTCTCAAGTGAGCTCAGTGAAGAGCCAACCTTGTTAAAGGTTACAACTACACTGGTCAGTGTGACCTTGTTAGAGGACTTATCACTAATAGTTAACTACTTGATATCTAGAATTTCACTATGCTATCTTCTTGAATTAACATTTTGATACTCCTTGGGATGTATCTCAATATATAAAAGATTGTTAGATCATGCTTAGTTAAGAGACTTTATGAATCAATGGTTAAACTGCAAAAATATCTAGTATGTTCATAAAAACAAGTATGCTTTGCCAATGTTCAGATCTATTATAATCTGATAATACATTTTTGATCAATGTCTCTATTTAATAACTTTGCTCTACTTATTTCTGCTCGATGATGTTGTGCTTCTTTGTTGCTCGGTGTCCGCATAAATCTTTAGCTCTATTCTTTAGCTTGATTGATCAGGATTGTATAAAGTGTTTCTTCACCAATACTCTCTTCAGCATCTTCTTCTCTATTCACCCCTAATTCATAATGAATTAGCTTGTCTCTTTAAAGACATAAATTCACCATTTCTAAGTCCTTGACTTTCTTTTTCTTGGCTTGATCCATAATTATCAACTTTCTTTCCTTAAAGCTTCACTTCAGTTTTATCCCATAGATTTCTCTTTAGACAAATGGAATAAAATAGCTTTAAAAATCTCTCTTATCTCTGGCTTTAACTTGTCGATGAAAACAATGTAAGAAATGAGTTAACTCAATCTTTAGCTCTTTCTAGCTACGTCTTTTTTCATTTCTAAACTTCAGTTCTTTATAGTATTTAACTCCTTGTTGGCTTCGGTCTAGACTTCAGTTGTCATCGGGCATCTCTATCTGCCAGAGTTGTCTATCCATCGGGTAACGTTGTGATTCTTCTCATCGATAATGCTTGCTCAGATTTATTTCTTGGGTATCACTGTGACTTTCCTTTTGGGGTTCTCTATCTATTGGGGTGCACTAACCATTGGTGTTTGTTGTCACTTAGTGCATACTAAACTTTTATGCATTAGTGATAGTATATAACCAATTAGATTATGTCAAGTTGACATCAATGACAATATAATACATTAACTGATTTAATGTCTTGCATTAAATTTTTGTAGCTTCGTGATAATCAACTTAACATCTTCAAACATTCAATCAGTTATAGTTCATCAATCTCTGTCTTTGGCATTGATGGAAACACACTACATTACAACTAATATAATATGAAATATATCAATTGTAGTTCATCAATCTACCAACTTTATTATTCTATAGCCTATACAAATGTCTGGCTCTCGGTAAGATCTTTTAGCTTAAATTTTTTCTTGCAGAGCGCTACTTCAATATTCAATCCCTTCACTCGATAGATGTTGCAACTTCTGATTGTCTCTCTTTGTGTTGTAGAATCTCTTCTTTTGATGTTGTCTCTCTCTTTGACTATTCCTCTCCTTGATCATCTATTTTTCCTTTGACAACAATAGATATACTCTATGTCTTAAGTCATCTCTCACTTAGGATATCTTCTCTCCCTTTAATAGATATTTCATATGTAAATATTATCTCTCTCCTTTGGATCTTCTTAGGATACTCTCTCCATTTGACAACAATGCCAAAGTTATATCCTTTCACCTTTTTTTAATATACTCCTTCAATTTCCCTGTCCATCAAGAATACAATGACTCTAGTGTTCAGTGTAGATATGTACCTTTCTATGTACTTATGTATCTTTGCAGTCCATCTCTTTGCTTGTATCAACATGAATGATCTTCTGATTATGTGTAGGCTGCTACAGCCTCCAAATCATCTTAATAACCAATAGACAAGAGTCAAACCCCTAGTCTCTTTCTCAGGTACTCAAATGTATCTTTAGGCAATAGTTTTGTGAATATGTCACCTAATTGTTGCTTGGATTGAACATATTCTAGTATCACCTCTTTCTATTGCACTTGTTCTCTTAAGTAATGATACTTGATTGTAATATGCTTAGTCTTAGCATGTATGAAAGGATTTTTTGATATGCTTATTGCACTGGTATTATTACAATAGATAATCACTGGTTCAAGAATTTTCATATTCATACCTTCTAGTAACTGTCTGATCCATGCAATGTTGGATTAGTTTGTAGAAGCAATCACATACTTTTCTTCTGCAGTAGATTTGGAGATGCATCATTGCTTCTTACTTATCCATGTGACAAGTCATTCACCCATGAATAATGTTCCTCTAGTTGTGTTCTTTCTATCATCCAAGTTTCCATCCCAATCAACATTTGTATATACTTTAAGCTCAAATTTACCTTCTCTTTTATACCATAAGCCATGGTCCTCATTGTTCTTTAGATATATCAGGATTCTCCTGACAACATTCATGTATGATTCTTTGGGATTAGCAGAGAATCTAGCAGCTATTCCAACTGCATGTGCTATATCTGGTCTAGTATGAACAACATACACTAGTTTTCCAATCATTGATCTATATAGAGTATGATTTACCTCATTTGACTTATCTTCTTTTTCAGCTTACATTCGGTTGCCATAGGTATTCCAACTGGCTTGGAATATTCCATCTTGAATATCTTAAGCACTTCCTTGATGTATTTGGATTGTGTGATACTTATGCCTACATCCTGTTGAAGAATCTGTAGTCAAAGAAAGAATTTGATCTCCCCAAATATCGACATCTCAAACTCTTTTCTCATTTCATTAGAAAAAGGATTTTTTAACATATCATTACCCCCAAATATGATATCATCAACAAATATTTCAGCAATCAAAATATTATCATCAGAATCTTCTTTTAAGTATAGATTGTTGTTTTTACTTGCTCTTACAAATCCAATGCTTATGATATAGGAGTGAAGTATTTCATACAAGCCTCTAGGTGCTTGTTTCAATCTATACAAGGATTTGTGTATTCTACAAACCATATTTCTCTTGTAAGGATCAACAAACCCTTCTAGTTGTTCAATGTATACCTCTTCTTCTAGTATTCCATTTAGGAATGCAGATTTGACATCCATTTGGTATACCTTCAATCCTTTGAATGAAACATAAGAAAGAAGAATTCTTACTCCTTCTATTCTAGCAATAGGTGCAAAGGTTTCTCCATTGTCAATACCTTCTTCCTGTGCATACCCCTTGCATACTAATATTGATTTTTTCTTGTGACTTCTCCATTCTCATTCAGCTTGTTTCTGAATATCCATTTGGTATCGATGACCATTTTTTCATCTATTCTAGGTACTAATGTCCATGTTCTATTCTTCTCAATCTATTCTATTTCCTCATTCATAGCACTGACCCATTCTTCATTTTCAAGTGCAGTATTAACAGATTTAGGATCAAAATCACAAATTAAACATCTAGTGTTCAGTAACTTATTTCTTGTTCTCATTCAAGCCTTCTTGTCTCCTATGATATGGTTGTGTGGATGGTTTCTTTTGAAATACTTGGCAAGTATTGGTTCAACTATTTGTTCATCATTTTGATCACCATCTTGACCTTCATTCTGATCTCAATCACTCAAAACATCATTTTCTTGATTTTAGGTATTTGCAGCCTTATGCTTGGGTCTAATGTTCTTTTGCTCAGGAATGATACACTATTTTTCAGGTAGAGTGTCAGGTTCTTCATTGTAAACAAACTTGTTGTAGTTTTCTGGTTCTTTTCTGCTTTTCTCATCATTTTTTTTTCTGCATGTTCATCTATTCTGACATTTGCACTTTCAATGATTTTGTTAGAGGACTTGTTAAGACATTTATAAGCCTTTCTCTTGGTTTAATACCCTAGAAATATTCCTTCTTCACTTTTGGAGTCAAGCTTTCCATTTCTATCATCTTTCAAAATATAACATTGACTAACAAAAATTTGGAAGTAACTTACATTGGGTGTGTAACCATACCATAGCTCATAAGGTGTCTTTTTAGTGTGTTTCTTTAATTGTACTTTGTTCAATGTGTAGACAGTAGTATTGATAGCTTCCCTCTATAATGTTTGAGTTATTCTTTTCTCTATCATCAGTGTTCCTGCACAATCAATAATGGATATGTTTCTCCTTTCAGCAATCCCATTTTTGTATGGTGTTCTTTGTGTAGAAATATATCTTTTAAATCCATGCTCATTGAAAAAGTTAGTGAATTCATCATAAATAAATTCTCCTCCTCTATCTGATCTTAAGCATTTTAGTTCCTTACCACTTTGTTTTTCTACAATAGCTTTATACCATTTAAACATCTTGAGTGCTTTTGATTTTTCTTTTAAGAACATAACTGTCATCATTCTAGAATAATCATCAACAAAGAGAATGAAATATCTATCACCATAGTAACTCTTTGTTCTCATTGATCCACATAGATCAGTATGGACTAATTCTAGAATAGCATTAAATGTATGGGTTTTTCTCTTGAAACTAGACTTTGTCATTTTACCTATTTAACAATTCTTAAACATGATATGCTCGGTCTCTGACATGCTCAGTAAGCCTTATACTTTCCTCTTATTCCTTATCTTAATCATGCTATCAAAATTCACATGATATAATGTCTTATGCCACAATCACATGTCTTCATTTCTAGCCATTAAACAAGTGGTGTTAATGTCATCAAGATAGAATAGGTTACCTTTTGTCTGTTCACTAGTTTTGATCAACCTTCCTGATTCATTAAAGATCTTTGCCTTTTTATTCTCAAATTAAACTCAGTGACCTGTGTTATTCAGCTATGAAAAAATCAATAGATTATAGTTGAGTCCTTTTACCCAGTATTTATTTTCACCTTTGATCAGGTTATTCAACATTATAGTTCCTTTACCTTCAACTGGACAAGGTTAGTCATTACCCATTCTTGTTGATCCACCATTGTAATACTGAAAAGTTTCAAAATTTTGTTTATCACTGATCATGTGGTGAGTGCAACCACTATCTATAATCTAGACATCATTCTTACTAACCTTAGATATGAGTGTAGTCTCTACATACCTTTCTTCTTCATCTGAATCATCCTTCATCACAACAAATACCATCTCAATGTCTTCATCATATTCGGTGTCAGTATCTCCAGCTCTATTTTCAGCCCGATAACAAGCTTTCTTCCCTGTGTTCTTGTAGTCTCGGGTATCTCTTCTATCAGATTGTCAATTTCTTCGGTAATCTCCGTTGTCAATTCTATCAAAAAAAAATTCATATGATCTATCATTACTTTTGTCATCTTTTCTTTTGTTAGGACATCTAGCAGTAAAGTGTCCAATCTCTTTACAATTAAAACATACAAGTAGTAATTTACCTTTGTATCTACCTTTGCCTCTCTGAAATATTCTAGACATTAGTGCTTCAATCTCATCAAGATCTTGGTCATCACTATCAATTTCACTATCATTCCTCATAGTGTGTTTGTGACTTTACTTACTTATTTTCAAAGAAGATTTGAATGCAGACTCAATAGATGGTAAGACATTGTTATCAAAGTTATTCATCTCAAATGAAATAATTCTTCCAACCAAACTATCTAGAGTGAAATTGTTATTTCCTATTGCTCTCATTTCTTGTATAGCAGATACTCTAATATCATAAAAAAGCAGTAAGGTTCTTAGGATTTTACTTACCACCGTTTCTTCTTCAAGTTCACCTCCAACTCCTCGGATAGTATTGACTACCTATTTTATTTTGTAGTTGTACTAAGTGATATTTTTTCCTTCTCTCATTCTTAGGTCATCAAATTTACCTCTTAGGATTGCTACCTTATCTCTTAGTATATTAGCATCTTATCCATGTACTAGCTTCAATTTCTCCCACATTTTCTTTGTAGAGGTTCATGTTTTGACATCTTGAAATTTAGCATCGGAGAGTGAGGAAGCAAATTCTATCATCATAGAATTGTGCTCATGCTTTTCTCTTAATTTCTAAAGTGTGTGAGGTCCTATAGGAAATGCATATTCAGTTTCCAAGTATTGAGTAACATCATTTCCAATACCTGATAGGTGGAGTCTTATCCTGCTTTGCCATGATGCAAATTTGACATCCAGTTTTCTCATCTTGTTATCTTTTTCTTAGGTTTTGAAACCTTCCTTCTAAGCACAAAACCTCTGATACCAATTGTTAGAATAACTAAGCGGGGGGGGGGGTTGAAACAATAGCCTCAAAAATATTCCAATAAATTAACCCAAAAACTTATTACAACAATTATAATTCTCTAGTTATCTTCAGTCCTACAAGACGTATGCCTTTAGATTAACTTCTCAAATAACTACTGCTTGGACTTCACTATTAAACCTTATTCTTTATCTTTACTGATTAGGAGTCTATCAGTTACCGAAATACAACAAATAACTTAGTGTATACTAATCAATCTTGTTTTAGTAATGTGTAAAGAAAAACATGAAAGCAATGGCTCATAAACAAATTTGACACATGGATTTTTAACATGGAAACCCTGTTAAGGGAAAAACCATTTGGGACTGGTAACCCAAAATTTTCACTCTTTTGCAGTGAGCTCGGTGAAGAGCCAACACTATTAAAGGTTATAAACACACTGTTAAGTGTGACCTTGTTAGAGGATTTATCACTACGAGTTAACTACTTGATATCTAGCATTTCACTATGCTATCTTCATGAATTAACCTTTTGATACTCCATGGGATGTATCTCAATATATAAAGGATTGTTAGATCCTACTCGGTTAAGAGACTTTCTGAATCAATGGTTAAACTAAACCAGTATATGATATGTTGATATAAAAAAATATGCTTTGAAAATGTTAAGATCTATTGTAAATTTATAATACCTTTCTGATCAATGTCTCTATTCAATACATTTGCTCCACTTCTTTCTACTCATTGATGATGTTCTTCTCTATTTCTCGGTGTCTGTAGAAATCTTTAGCTCTGTTCTTTAGGTTGATTGATCTGGACTATATGAAGTGTTTCTTCACCACTATTCTCTTCAACATCTTCTTCTCTATTCACCCCTAATTCATAATGAATTAGTTTCTCTTTATAGACATAAATTCACAATTTCTAAGTCATTGACTTTCTTTTTCTTGGCGTGATCCACAATTCTCGCCTTTCTTGCTTTAAAGCTTCACTTTAGTTTTATCCCATAGATTTATCTTTAGACAACTAGAATAAAACAACTTTAAAACTCCTGATTATCTCTGGCTTTAACTTGTCGATGAAAACAATGTAAACAACCAGTTAACTCCATCTTTAGCTCTTTCCAGCTAAATCTTTTTTCATTTCTAAACTTTAGTTCTTTTTGTTATTTAACTCCTTGTTGGCTTCGGTCTAGAATTCAGTTGTCCTCAGGCATCTTTGTCCTTCTGGGTTGTCTATCCATTGGGTACCACTATGATTTTGTTCATCGGTAATGCTTTCTTGGGTTTCTTTCTTGGGTATCACTGTGACTTTCCTTTTGGGGTTCTCTATCCATCGGTGTGCATTGACCATTAGTGTTTGTTGTCACTTAGTGCATACTAAAGTTGTATGCATTACTGATAGCATAAATTTTATCTCTCTGGTTCTTTGAATTATTTGACACTTTTTATATAACTACTCAAATTATATCAAGTTGAAATCAATGACAATACAATACATTAACTGATTTAATGTCTTGCATTAGCTTTCTGCAGCTTGGTGATCATTAACTTAACATCTTATAACATTCAATCAGTTGTAGTTCATCACATTACACTTTTATCTATCTTTATAAATGTAGAAATCTCAGTGAATTTTCCAATGAATGTTTTTTCTTCTCAGCAACTTCATTAATAGATTCAGTTTCCTCATTGTCTAGCCAAACTCCTTTAATTTTCTTGAGCTTCTGCAAAGAGAGAATAAATTTCAATAAAGCAACTAAATATATATGCAGCAAATAATTTTAATCCTGTAGCAGTATACCAATAGAAACACATACTTATTTGTCACATGCAACTTCCAGCCAGGACTGCATATCCATAACTCTACTGGATTGAGAAAAGCTCTGCCCTTTTCCTCGGATGATATCATGGACAATCAACTCGCCTTTTTTTGACGTCTCCATCAATGGTGGCTCCTCTAGAAATGTGATATCCTCAGCTCCCATAATGTAAGTTCCACATCACGATAGCTTTAGTTAACAAAGAAGCAACAAATATCCAAAAACACATGCGTGGATACTTCAAGTTTATTATAGACAGAATTCACTAGATGTTGGCTCATATTTTATCCTTTTATATCCCCTCCTATCTCCTAAGCTTCAAACATTTGGGTACATCTCTCCACCATGTAATTCTTACGCAAACAAGCACCAATAATTTCTAACACTATAGGAATCCCATCACAAATCGGAAGGGCTTTTCTCAGGTTGTTTGTGTCTCTGTCTATAATATTCTCATCATATTTTAGCAAAATTTTAAGGGCGTCTTGGTTGGGTAGAGTACCCACACGATACTCATGACATTTGAGGCCAGAATCTATGATCATATCCATGACACCCATATTTCATGTTATAACTGCTATTTTTCTTCACTTCGGAAGGTCTGCAAAGCGTTTTGGGAAAAGCTCTTGAAAATCTTCTGCGCGAAGAGAGTTGTCAATTAACAGAAATACTGCCTCATTTTGTTAGACTTTGAAAGCTTTGGAAAGGTGATGCCAACCCTTTGCACTATTTCTGAATGTAACATTCCTGTCATAAGTGTATGCTAGAAAGGCATCTCTCAATATTTGCTACTGCATAGATTTTATGTCATTCCTAGAGCGGTCTTCTTGGATTTGAACTTCACAATAGTTGTAATCTATGAGATCTAACTCTGAAATAACAACACTAGAAAGAGTGGTCTTTCCTATGCCCCCAAATCCATAAATAACTACAGCCGCTAGTGACTTATTTTGATCTCCCATGTCCTGCAGCTTCATTACTTGTTTCTTCTTCCCTTCGATGCCAACTACCGATAAGGACAGGAAAATGTTTCAACTAATAACAACGCATGTAAATAGTGATGCAAACTTAATATGTAAACACAGTTAAAAATATTGGACAAGGAGAGATTATATATATGTATATTTTCTTTCATAATCTAGATAAATGGGCTTCCACGGAAGGAAGGCAACAGGATGTTGATGATGTTAGAAACACTGAGAGGGGTGGGTGAATCAGTGTTTATCTACTTATTATCTTTCAACCAATTAAACATATATCAAATGTGCACCCAAAGAAACATAACACAAGAACACATAACACATGATATGATTATGGAGAACCTTGATCAGAGGAAAACTTTGGTGGGGATTAGTACCCACAAAATATTGTACTAGGTATAATGAACCTATTAAAGTTCCTTTGCCCTGTTAGAAGCAGTCTTTACAAATTGAGTACAATGACCTGGTTAAAGGTCTGACCCTATTAGGA
>MU226704.1:3766764-3781571 GCA_018584345.1 Thuja plicata
AAGCCAAGGGGAAGTCCTTCTTAATAATCATGCAGGTTGAACTTGAACTTTGAACTGCCTTAGTTCAAGGTTTGAAGTTCAAAGGAGGGTTACAACTTGAACAATGATGAGCATTGGTAATGAGGTGACTGATGTGATAGCTGGCAGAAAAAGATTAACCTGTATGGGAAATCAGAGATAATCATCATTAAAGTGACATTCTAAAGACAGTTTAATCATGAGAAGTTTGAAACGTGATGTTTCATTTATTTCATTTTTTGTCTACATTTATTTGACATAATGCTCAAATCTCACATTAAATGCATATCCCCGCAATCTTCTCTAGAAAGCTATTATAAATTGTCACTTAGCTTCTCCTTGTCAATTATGGTTATTCACCATGCTTGAAGAGGTAATTCCACTCATCTTTATCCTTCTTCATGAGAAGTAGAACAATTACAGATAATTGTAGGTCAGTTATTTCCCCTCAAAGCTCTACTCTTTGAATTTTTGTCAAGTAAGTTTTCTACGCTTTTGCTTTGAATCAAATACCTGGCTTTGTTTTCTGTAAGTCTCTGGCTTATTTTATCTGTCATTTACCTCACCATGAAAACCCCTATTCCTATTGTTGGCTGTACCCCTAGCTTAGTATACTCTCTTCCCAAGTGTAAAGATATTTCTATGCCTTCCCAAACCTTCATGGAAATTAGGGAAGAAGTTGAGAGTGGGTTAGCTGAGGCAACCGCCTTCCCATCAGTAGCGCCCTGCCCAGAATTGGTGGTAGAATGTGCACTCCACTATAACAGTGAGGAGAGATGTATAAAGAAGACAGACGAAAGCCCTCTTGTTTTTATAAATAGAAATGTAATTCTGAAGGTCATGGGTATACCTGAGAAGGAGCCATATGAGGCATGGACAATAGCTACCTCCCAAACTATATTTTCTAAGAAAAAATAGAGATACAAGAATGAAATAGCATAGTACTAGTGATTAAAGTCACACATGGGAGGGTCCAGGTTACCAAAGCCCCTTACCATTGATCATTTCAAGCCTGAGGTCACAAATTTAGTAGTGTTGCTAAAAAGACTGAAGGGGAATCAACATGAATACTTGTGGAATCATTGGATGTATTTTTTTATCCAAGTGACCTTAGGAGGGCATAAATTTATTGACTAGGTAGAGGATATAGGGGATGACCTTCATCACCAGCTAGCTAATTACTTAGGGAGAAACAGGTTCTACATGGTCTCCTACTTGTTTTATGTTCTTTCATGTACTAAGGAGTGGAAAGGCCTCTTTAAAGAGACACTCATCCCTGGCATAAAAATTTATGATTATCATCCTCACTAGCAGAAGGAGTCATACACAAATAGTTTGAACATGAATTTTCATGGCATATTTTCAGGGAGGCTAGTGTTTGAGCTAAAGGGCAATACAGAACAAAGACTATCTAAAGGAGCTAGAGATTTTTTGAACATATACGGAAGCTATTACATACAATTTAGAAGGTTCACGTATTTAAGAGTAGGTGGATTCGATGGGGAACCCTTCAAGCTTCCTAGGTATTCCATTGATAGCCTGGTTATTATGGAAGTAAGTCACCACTTGGCACATGTACACAAAAAAAAAAAAGATAAAACCGTAGAGCTAAGTCCTATTTTCCTATTAAGCTAGGACATTACCATTGTAAAACCTCTGTAGATGCATTAAAATTAGAATTGGAAGTCAAAAAGCTAAATTTGAAGACTTTTGAAGCTAGTAAAGATTTTGATGTTAGAGGGTACGCAGTTCAACATTTTGGCCTGGTGAATGAGTTATACCACATTCCACAAATAGAGGACTATTGGGAGGATTGTGCTTATGACCGGGAGGTAATCAAAAGAAGATGGTCTAGGTTCACACTCAGTCAATTGTTTTCACTACAGATTAATTTAGATATCACAGAAATAGAAGAAGGGGAAGATGATGAAATAGTAAGTGCAGAATATGAAAAGAGGGTTAAACATCAGCCTCTGCCTGAAATCGACTGAGGTATAGAAGAAATAAATAATATCCATATTAAAACCCTTAGTGTTTTTGATTGCCGGTAAAAATGGGGACCCAAAACCCCTGACAACCAATACAAAAATATAGATAGCATAAAAAGGACTAAACAAAGACAGGACTGAGACCCATTCTGCTAAACCCAGAACCAAACAGAAAACTAGAGAAGAAAGCCAGAAAGAAGCTAGGCCATCCGACATCCAAAAGCCAAAAGATGAAGCAACTAAAAAAAAAGGGAGCTGTAGGAACTAGCCAAACTCCAGGAGAGTGCTTTTTTCTTCCTTCTTAGCTTCGGAGACTTTTGGATGACAACATTGAAATTTGAAAGCTCCAAAATCCTGTCTTGGATTTTCTTCTTCTTGGCCGAATGCGTGCACTTTCCCAGACCTGCATCTTCCATATCATCTTTTTCATCATTTATCTTCACACTTGGGGATCAAGAATCTAGCTCATATTTAATGGAGTTAAAACACTCCATAGTGGAACCCATGAAGATATTGTTATCCTTCATGTGTTTCTTCAAAGTATTCTCCAGAGTGTCAAATTTGTCATCCAGGGTCTTCAAATTGTTTCCATCCCCCTTGTTATGTTTACCATCAACCCTTGTTGACTGAGAATATTGATTACCTTGGATAAGATCAATATGAGTAGACAGAGATCTAAAGTTGAGATGGAGACTTTTGATTTCCTTAAATACCCATTTCATCAAACGAAATGAGTATAATGACATTTCCTTCACAGTTTGAAGAACTCCAAATGGGGGCTCAATTTTTTCATCCATGTCATCTTGGAGGAGTTGTACATTCCAATCCTACATATCCACCAAGCTAGAGAAAGGAATGTTCCTAGAAGTAACAGGGATGTTTCCCTTCTCAGCAGTGTCATGACCTCAGGTTTCCTCCACTTTCCTCTCCAACTGCACATCCATAACCACCTAAAGCTTTAGAGAGATGGGAATTTCATGCTCTTTATAACTCGTATAATTGACCAAAATAGGAAATTTTTGGCCACCCACATCCTCCTCATCAACCTTAGGATCTTTACCTTTCTCCTTAGCAATATGAGCTCGCAGAGTTTTGACCTCATCTTCACTAGAAATGCTCACCGATACAGATAGTGATTTCTTACTCTTGTCATCAGACTAGGAGTGGGGGAAGTAGTCTATTTCATCATAACTAGCGGCACTCTCACCATCCGATTCTGTGTCCATACCTTTATTTTTTTTCAAATTTTAACTTTTTAATAGTTGGCTCTACCATTTCTTCTCCCTCCGTAATCCTTTTTACCACTCTAGCAGAGCCAGAGTCTCTCAGAGAAATAATAAGAGGACTGGAGGTAGAAACTTTCTTAACATGCTCTACAATAAGGAGATTCAAGAACTCATGCAGAATGGGCTTACTTTCCTTATGGTTGTGGTCAGTAATACTATGACGGAGAGATTGCAACAGGTAGAAGGGGAAAGAAATTCTCACCATTTGTCAAAAATGACATAATAGCACAAAATGGTAGGAATGGGCCCTTTTTTATCTCCCATCCAAACACACATACTGCATGACTGTCATAAGCACATTTTCCCAGAATTATTTGATGGATTTGAAATCATAACACCCTCCAAAGTCTTTCACTAGACTATATTCTTCCACTTTAAAACCCTTAGTGTTATTAACAAGGACGAAAGACTGGATATAAAGTAAAGGACCTCCAAAGAAATGAAAACATGACACTAGAGGGGTTAGAAAGAAACAAGCTTTAGCCAGCCCTAGTCCTAATTATAATGATGTTGTTCCCATTGCAGCTTCTAAGAATTCCAAAAAGAAGAAGGCTTCATCTAAAGTCAAGAGTGACATGAAGGAAGTAGATTTCTCTGCTAAGCGGTCCACAAGAATTCAATGCTCCAGGAAATAGAGCCCCAAGGAAGTTGAAGAGAAGGAGGTAATTGATCTGGACAACATGGATATTGATGACAGCCCTCAACACATTCTCTTGATGATGGAAGCCAACCCAAAGGAACAAAAGCTCAATGATGGGGACTCCACACTGGTTATAGATACATCCCTACATACCCCATCCTCAACTCTTAGCTAGCTTGAGACATCTATCAATTAAAAAGAAATGTCCTTCCTATCAGTCTACCGGTAGAAGATATGGTGAGAAAGTTCCTTGGCACTGTGGTGAAGCCCAAAAGGATGAAGATAGAATCCAAGATCACTATGGATGAAATAAAAGGACATTGGATAGAAGAACTCTCTACTCCCAAAAGAAACAAGATTGTTTGTGATAACACGGATGATGACTACGTTGTTGAAAAGATAGACCTTAGAGAAGGAACCAGAGAAGTAGATGTAACTCACCTGGAATAAGCTACCAAAAAGATGATTAAGAGGACCTTCAAGGATGAGAAGGAAAAGAAAGAGCTTAAATCTCTCATCAAGCTATTAGTTGAGTTCATTTAAGAACTCACAAATCCCAACCCTACCCCAATTTCTCAAGTCTCTCATTCCTTCAACCCGAGGTCACCTAAGAGTCGCAAGGTTCTTGAATAGGTTAAGAGGAGAAAACTGGTTGCAGATGTATTTGGCCAGTGGATACAGGGCATTATCAAAGGCTTTGTAGATTATATTGCTCAATTTATTCAAACTAGAGAGATAGTTAATGCAGCCATTGCTGAGATGTAGGCAGACATGAATGTGTGGCAAAAGGAAAAGAGAAAATGGTCTCTTATTGCGATTCAAATGTATGAAGTTGAGAAGATTGGTGTAACCAACTTCATTGCTGAAAAAAAAGTTGTTGGACTTGATTATGATGTGTTCTATGTGGCCATGAAAAGTATTGAATGGAGGAACATGACCTTGGAGTCTGGACATGAAAATTTGGTTAAACTGCTAAATGCCTGAATATAGCTCTCACCAAAGAAGATGGTCAAACTGTAAGAGAACTGGGTGATATGACTCAGGAATTTAAAAAATAAATAACAATGGTGAGGGATAGCAAGTCTTTGTCAGCAGAAAACCTCACTGAGATATACAATGTAGAATCCATTGTAGGTGTGTGTGTTGATTACTTGGAATCACACAAGCAGAAAATTGTGTAGGTTCATAAGGAGAAGAAGTTTTGGAAGCAGATAGTTGTGCACATTAATCTTCCCTATTACACTATCATGGATAGCTTCTCCAGAGAATATGTGGAATGCCGTACTGCTCAAGCCTCCAATGCCCAAGGCAAGCATCCAAATCCTTCGGTGATTCCTTGACTATTGCCCGTCAGTTCCGGCGCATGCATAGGGTTTTATTTTCTTGCACATGTTTTTGTCTTTTTAGTTTTTAAATGGTTTTAAAGGACAAATCTGAAGAGTTTTTAAATATTTTTGATGATATATTGATGACTATATATAGCTAGAAAAAGGATAAAATAGGTTCGAGACTTTAATTAGTAGAAGTTTAGTAATTAGACTTAGTAATTTTTGGGTGTGATATATTTTAAAATCTGTTGGGATATTTGGAAATCAATAAAAGAAAAAATATCATTTTATGAATCTGTGTGTTTATAAAATTATGGAGGATCTCTATTGGGATATCTAAATTAGTTGATAAATGTCTTGCAGATCTTTATTTTATCAATAGTTAAATTTTACTCTATTTTAGTTATATTTCAGTGAATGAGAAAATCTGAAGTCTGTAGGCTTCATTTTATGTGTTGAATCATCTTTCAATGGCAGTCATTGTATATTGATAAATGATATACTTTCAAATTCCTCAATTACTTTCTATCAAAAAGTAAAATCTCTGGTTATAGTAATTTTTATTTAAGTATTCATTGAATATCTTATCTAGGAGCTATACCATTAAATTTAGAGGGTATAGATGCATTTGTGTTATTATATCCTTCTATTAGAAAAGTTTTCTATTTTCAGATGGCTTATAGAGTGTTAAATTGATTTAAAGAAAGAATAAAGATTCATTAACTAACACTGTGCTAATATATTTTTGGTGACCATTGCACTTGTCTGTTTCAGTGACCATTGCACTTGTATGTATGCTATCACTCGGTGATCATGTAACCAACAGTCCAAAAAAAAATTTCCTTGTATACTAATGACAAATTATTATCCTTTAGGATTACCAATCTCCCCTTTGGCATTAGTATCAAAAACTGATATGTGCAATTAACTGATGTGTTCGGTATATACACCAAGTATTTATCTTTTCAAATGAACCCCCCTATGTGCATGCCTTGATACAGTGTATGTACATGTGTTCCTTTGTAAGGTATATACATTTTCCCCTTTTTTTGCATTTTCCCCCTTTGGATTTTCCCCCTCGTGTACATTCATTTTCCCCATTTTTTGAAAATAATGACAAAGGTGTAGTACTTACAGATTGTCAAATATGTGAGCATGGTATTTTTTAATGTCTTCCATCTTCTTCTCCCATTGCTCCTTGAGGTGTTCTAGGGTCATGTGCTCCAAAGTGATTCTAGCATGAATGTTATACATACTCTTGGTAACTAATATTTCTAGGGTGGTAATCAATAGTTTTGTCGAAGTCATGTGTTGTTGCAGCAATGTGAGATTTAGCAGTAATAGAGCTTGGAGCTCAGATACTTCATCTCTGATTTTTCTTTCTGTCTTTTGTATCTCTAGACTCAACCGTTTTGATTCTATAATCTTCTCATAATGCAATTGTAATGCATTTACCTCGGTTGTGTGACTTTGTACACTAGCCTTAAGATCTTCATCTTTCTTAGCTATATTTTCACTATGCTCTTTAGTAAAGTGCTCTAGTGTGCATAACTTTTGAACTAAGGTAACCACTTTTGAAATAAGAGGTTCTAATAAATTTACTAGTTCAGAAATTTTTACCTTATTCTCTACCGTTTCTTGGCTAATTTTCTCGGTGAGCTTGTAAGGGTACTTCTCTTCTGCTTGTTCTTCTATGACCTTCTCGGAATCCACATTCTGATTCATGATTTCCTTGGTTAGAGCTGAGAGTTAATCAAGTATTGGTGAATTTTGATCAATTTTTATGTCAAGTACTATTTGCATTAGTATTTCCTTTGTTGTTTCTAGTACATGTGTGTTCTTGTGCTCCTTTTTGAGCTTGTCCTATATTGCCTTTCTTTTGCAGAGTTCTCCAAACTTGGTCAGGGACTCAAGATCCAGTGTCCTTGGATCATAGTCAGGTACATCTATAATTTCATCAAGTGTGACTGGTACTTTTCTATTCTTCTTCTTCTTTGAAATTGTGCTAGAAGCAGGGAAATGTAGAACTATAGAAAGTTCCTTCTCTATTTCTTTTGATTTGGGTGATTGTGTGGGAAGTTTGTTTCCTTTTGTATGCTTCTTGGTATTGACATGTTGGTCACTAGTAGACATCTCTAGTTCAACCTTATCTTTATCTACAGCTTTTTTTGCCTCTCTGGTTTTCTTGGCATCACTCGGTTTCTCCTCTCTACTTGTATTTTTCTTCTCCTCATTTGTATACTTTTTTTCCTCATGGTCATTACCTTTCTCCATCGGTATGTCTGCATCAGGATCATGTGTCTTTTCCTTCTCCTTAGTAATTATATTGATAGTTTGTATCAATAAAGGTATGTGACCTGGTACATTTACTTGTGCAACATCCATTGTATCCTTTTCCTTTGCTTTCTGAGTGGAATCATTTACATCTTCATCATTCTTGGGATCATCATCACAATCAATATTAGTTATATCTTTTATGGTGATCTTTGTTGTATCCCCTAATGATTGTAATATTTAAGGTACATCATCCATGGCCTTACTCGCCTTTGTTGTCAAATCAATTGGAGTGATATCCTTGGTATCATGGATTAAAATTTGTTCTGGGGTTAGTGTGGCCTCCTCTTTATAGTGAGGTGTCTCAGTAAGACCCAATACCTGCTTAGGGGAATTAAAGATTACATTCTAAATCTCATTGCTTTCTTTGTCAAGGTCTTTTAACCTTCCCTCTAGTAATTTTTATGCTTTCATCTTTGCTAGGAATTTATTTGCATGCTCCTTCATTATTTCATCAATTTCTTCAACTATCAACTTGGGTGGCATGAGTGTAACTAGGAATCTTTCCCTTATCTATTTCTTTGTGTCCAAGGCATATGTCCATCTTGCTAATATTCTATCATTATGCTCTTTTACATGATAAATGATGATGCTCGATTTACATTAATAGCTTGGTTATTTTTCATATGTACACCCACGATGAATGGTGTGTATTGACTGATGAGACTGGATTCACAAAATCATAACAAGTAATTCCATAGTGCATCTCCTTTCATGCTAATTTGGCAAATTATCAATGAATGTTGGAACTCATGTGAAATATAGCTTTATATAGTGTAGTTCCATACATACTTGTATTTCTTAGGTGAGGGTGGTGATATCACCTAATCAATTGGATGAGGTGTCACCAACTGTGGTGCTCAGTCCAACATTATCTTTACTTGAAGCTTTCCTCAACATTTGATTTCTCATTCTCCTAATATCTTCAATGGTGTTTCCATTTCCAAAAGTGCTTGACTCTATCACTCAGTCTCTGGAGTCCTTGCTTAGGTGACCGACCTTATGATAGTGTAAGCATGTCATTCAAGAGTTAGTCTAGTTCCTTGATCTTCATATATATTTCCTCATGTAGTTTGCAGCTATGTGTCCATATATACCACATACTGTGCAATTTACCCATGTTTTGTAATCCCAAAGATAAGAGTTACCGACTCTTCTCGATTTATAAGCAGTTTCTTGTTCTTTTGGCTCCCATACTTTCTTTTTATTTTTCCTCCATTCATGAGATGTGTGGCAATTAATTTTTCAATTGGAACAATATTTTTCCATGTAGGATTCCTTCTTGGTTTTTTCACCTTAGCTTTACATTCATGTGCTTTGTGTCCATGATTGTTACAGTTATAACAATTACCTATGAATGTAGAAGTGGATTTAGGAATACCTTTAGCTTTGCTCCTGCAAACATTTGAAGTGTTGCTTGGTTTTTTTACAGTGATTGCATGAATACTTCTTTGCTCTTGGATTTGTGTAGACATCTTTTTTATCAACTCAATTTGATGATTCTCAATGCTCGGTATACCCTAGACTGGTATTGTCATTGAGTCTTCTTTGTCCATTCAGAAAATCATCCATTATTTTTGTACTCTCTTCAGCTTTCTTGATCATATCATTATGTTGTTGTTGAATCCTTACTTCATGCTTCAGTTTCTAATTTTCTTCTCTTAGTTCACCAATAGCTTCCAATTTCTCATTGAGTTCTATGTTCAATCGGTTGGCCGCATTACTCATAAGAACTATTTGATTGGTGATCCCATGATGATGTTCAGTATGTCTCTTTATTTCAAGTTCTCTCTCTTGTAGCTTCTCAGTGATCTTCCTCCTGTCATCCATAGCTAATGTTCTTTCTTATTCATCTTGTCTTGCATTATTCATAACATCAATCATTCTTACCATCTATGTCTCTTGACCGATTTGAAGTACCTTTACTTGTTCTTGCAGATGTTGATTGATTTCATTAAGACTTGTAATGCTTCCTTGAAATGTGTGAGATGTATTGCTAGATGTAGATCCTGGTGACTCAAACAAATCAGGTATCCCTTCTTCATGACTGTCATTTTCATTGTAGCGAGATGCATAACTTTTCTTTCATCCAATAGTTCTCTCATCTTGATTCCTTCTTCTTTGTATTTTTCATAGAAGATCGTAGAATTTTAATATTTTTATCAAGCTTATACATTTCCATTGTATGATCTTTTCTCTCAAGTGATTTAAGCTTTTCCAAATAAGAGATCTAGCTCTGATACCAATTGTTGGAATAATGGAATGGTGTGTACTGAGAGGGGAGGGGTGAATCAATACCCTTAAATTTTTTTATCAATTATCCTTTAGTAATCTTTCCTTGCATTACCAACCATATTTCTTTTCTAACTTATACATGTGATATCAAAACATAAATGTAATTGCATGTAAATATTCATAGAAACATTCATGAAAAGTAGTTACACATGACACAAGAATTGGTAACTCAGAAAACCCCTGTTAGAAGGTAAAAACTATGGTGGGGATGAAACCCACAAAGCTACACTATCTGTAGAATGGAAGGTGTCAGTTAATGCTACAAGTGTGATCACTTTTGATGATCTTACCCTATTAGGAGTAACATTTTAGACTAGTTAGGTCTACTTAGTTAAGATATTTTAACAACATTGTTAAGTGTGCATTCGGTTAAGAGATTTACAATAAGACTGTTAAGTGCACCTTCTTAAAGTATTGCTTCTATTTTCTAGAATTGTTAGAGAGTAGTCAAAAATGATTATGACCTAATGGTATGCAATCTTGAATTTCTGATTATGTGTGTATCACCTATAGTGATGGATAATACATTTGTTCTGCTCATTAGCCTTGAATCTTAGTTCTTCATAACTGAATTCTTTCTTTTGTGTCCTTCTACATGAAACTCTCTATCTGATCCATAAATGTCTGTTGTGGCTACAAATCATTATCACCTTGATTTATTACTACATCTATATATACAATGTATGATCGAAACTCTATGTAAAATCATTTCTTGAGGATCAAGTAAAGCATATGTAATATTTTTAATCAGTCTAACTGATTGTAAACAAGAAAACTAGGAGATCAAGGTCAAGTTGTAAACCTTTGATCATAGTGTTTTTCTTGTAAAGCGTGAAATGCAATTAGGTCAAAACCTTTGTATATATAGATGTATAGTTAATAAGAAGATGATGATTTGTAGCCGCAACAGACATCTATGGATTAGACAAAGAGTTTCATGTAGAAGGAAACAAAAGAAAGAATTTAGTTATGAAGAATTAAGATTCAAGCCTCCTGAGCATAATAGAGGTATTATCCATCACTATAGGTGATACATAAATTATGTGAACTTAAAGGATCTGTAATCAGCAATTCAATATTGCATACCACCAATTCATAAGTATTTTTAAAGAGTTACTAAAGATTATTATAAAAAAAAAAATTAATTGAATTAAAAATATGTATTTTTAAAATATTTAAAATTAAATGTAATATTTATATATATTTTAATTAAATTAAAAATATTATATTAATCATTTTTAAGATTCCACAACTTGCACAAAGAAACATAGTAACATCAACTATACAGTGAACATTCTTTAATTGGATCACCAAAAATCTAACCAATATGATGTTTACAAAATAAATTTTATGTATATCCAGGCACAGGAGAATACTAATAATTAAACAAAAATGATCTCAATGGTCTTAAATTATTATCAATATAAAGATCATAAAATGCTTCATATGATCCATTGTTAATGCAGCCAAATTATAACAGTCTCGCGGCAAGGTGAAACACTAAATGCTCTTGCAATGGTGCTACATCATGTCAAATTAAATGCTAGTCAAATAAAAGACTCTTTAATTTCCAAACCCCACAATTCCATAAACTTTGGCAAAAATCACATGCATGAAAGAAAACATAGTAAGTTTCCAAAATTATTTGAGAAATATCCATTATTTTTTTAGTGAAACCATCTAAATTGATAAGTTTGTAGCTAACATCTATCCAAGAGAAGAAAGTCATTTCATGGAGAAAAGCTCCCACACAAAGCCTATCAGCTTAAAAAATATAATATACCTGTTATATACTGAATTTGCGCCTCTGATCTCAAGCTCTCTTGGTCTTGATAATCCAGTATAACAAGGGAGTCATCTCCAGGTTGTGGGACCTATGCTAACTAAGATGAGACCTCCAGATTCTAGGCTGGTTCCTCTTTGATAATCACCTTAATTTGCTTCTTTTACAGGAAAGTAAAACTTGAGGGGAAAAGGGGTAGAAGGATTGCATGAAAAGGGAAATGACTGAAAGAAAATTACCTACTAGGTGATGCACCGAATTTGGCATGAAAACATAACACACACAGGGTTAAATCCTGTGTCAACTATCTTGAACTGGAGGTAAAACACAAATCTCTTGTACAGGCATGCATAAATATTTCATAACAAGGTCATGATTTAACCTGTTAAAAGGAAAGACTTCTTCACAGTTAATAGCTCAAACTGAAACACTAGTTACAACCTGCAAGCAAACATACTCTTCTACAAGTAGATGCTACAAAGGGACAGGATTAAGAGGAATTAAAATCATTCGCAGTTAACCCATCAACCATCTAAAACACATACAACAAGCAGAAAAGAGACAAAGCTGACACAATTCAATAAATTGATTCCAAGAACCTAAAGCTCTGCATATTATTTTTCACAATGAGTTTCAGATTCATGCACAAAATATACCAAGGATAGAGAAAATGTCACAAAGCATGCCTTCCTTGCAAAAATCAGAACCTTTTACAAATGAGTCCTCAACTCATACTTATGCTTTTTAGCCAACTGCATTTTTTGGAGAGCAATAACTTCTTGATCAGATTTTGGCCTGTCCAGCCACCGCTTAGCCCTGAAAGTCATCCCAAAAAATATCAACATAAATACTCCTTTACAGAAGTGGTCCTATCCCTCTAGAAGAGTCAGAAAAGTCTCTGAATTACAATAAATGTTCTGCAGCCCCAAAAATGCATCCTCTGACCTTTTCAAAGCTGATCTTTCATCTGTAAAATATCTGATTCCTGGAGACTAAGAAAATATCTAATATTTCTGACTCTTTGCCTTCTGTGAGCGAGCGATTCCTTCCTTTTCTTCATTGCATATTCTGAATCTCCTTTCCGTTAACGATATTGAAAGAAATCTAATTCTAGGATCGACAGACAGTTCGATGAATAATTCCCTGAAATTAGAATGCTCAGAGCCACCTTAGAAACCCCCGCAAACTAAGAAAATCATCGCCATTCTACATACTCTGTCCCAAATCTCATGTGTGAGTGAGCGACGAAATCTGTCTTTTTACTAGTCGCAAACTTGCGAGCCTTTATTCTCTACTTTCATTTCATGCGCGAGTGGGCGACAGCATCCATCTTCTATTCGGTCGCCAACTCGCGGGCCTTAAACTCTTGCTTCATTATTGGCCGCGATCATGCGATGACATGCCCTTTCCCTTCTGTCGCTCACCCGTGAGCTGTCCCCTCCTTTACTTCATTGCTCGGTGACTGCGTGATGACCTTCTTTGTTTTCTCATTGCTCACTCGCAGGTTGATCGACCTTTATCTTCATTGCTCGGCGAGTGAGCGACTAGCCTTCTCCTTTACTTCATCGCACCCTCGCGAGCTCTATTTGATCACTTTAAAAAATTGATGAGTGCACGATAGCATTGAACAATCACTTAGTCGCTTAGTCGCGAGCCCCTTTTAACCTTGAAACTATATGTGCGACTGAGTGACTACAATTTCAAATCAGCATGTTATGTCCTCGTCGCGCACTCGCGCAACTAAAACATTGACTGCCATGAGATATCGCGGCTGCGCGATACATACTCTAAAATGACTCATCACCCACTCACGGGTTTTAAAGACCTTGACCTGAACTGATCGTGATAGCATGATGACCTCTTAATACCGCTCATCGCCAACTCACAAATGGAACATGACTACTCAAAAACAACTCGCAACTGCATGATGACTGTGATTGGCTGCTCATCGCGCACTCGCGCAACTTGAAGATATGACATATAAACTGACGCGACTATGCGATGAGACAAAAGCACGATTTTTAAAAAAGGGTCCTGACCATTTTTGCGTGGCAAACACAGAATTTGAATGAAGAAGACTCGGGAAAGAGCTGATTGATCTTGGTACTGAAAATCGGTAAAATGGCACTCCAGGAGGGATAAAGGGATTAGACGGTCACACAGGGTAGACCAGGCCAAATTGCATGGGATGGAAAATTTGGGCAACATTTTGGCGACTTCTGCGGGATGTCAGCCTGCTAGACATGAAAACCCGTAGCCTCTTGACATCAAACTATCCATTGGGCATGGAGTCATTTTTTGAGCACAAAACCTAACAGGGCAAAACTGTGCACAAGCACTTCTTGGAAAACACGGAAACTACACTAGAAAGCAGGAAAAGGAGAAAACATGGAAATGCTTAAAAGAAAATAAGGACCTACAGAGAGGGATTAACCTCAAAGAAAGGCTTCAAGTGGAAACCATTCACTGAGATTGGCAGGGCATCTCCGTTAAGAGTTGAAAGCTGGAAAGCGTTAGATCCTCTGGACTCTGTTATAGCAAATGGTCCACCCCAAAAGGAATAAAACTTTGTGTGTCTGCCAGGTCTGGATCTGAACTCATCCCACTTGAGAACTACATCTCCAACCTTGAAGTTCCTTCCACTGGCTCTTTTTTCAAAGCTCCTCTTAGTTTTATTCTGATGGAATTCCATATCTTTCATAGACTTGTCTCTGATTTCTTCCAATTCCATCAATTGAGCATATCTGATCTATAGGGAATCCTCTTTATCAAACAGGGCATACTGAGTGGCTAAGTCCAGAGCTGGTAATTTTGTTGAAATGGAAAGTTCAGCTTCTCTGCCATACACCAACATGTATGGAGAATTACCAATGATCTTCTTTGGGGTAATTCTGTCTAACCACAAGGAAGACTTAAGTTTTGTATGCCAATCCATTTGATTGTCCTGAAGAGTCTTCTTAATTATTATGATCAGGTTCTTGTTTGTGGATTCTACCAAACCATTACCCTGGGGATAATAATTTGAGCTGGTATTCAGATAAATGCCATTCCTAACTGCCCAATCTGAGACTTTAAGGCCTGTAAATGCCAGTGCATTATCTGAAACAATTGAATCAGGAGTGCCAAACCTATGAA
>MU226704.1:3807651-3821207 GCA_018584345.1 Thuja plicata
GCACGCACACACACACACACACACACACACACACAACTTAGTGGTAGGAAGAACAACACATGAGGGAAAAAAATCACCTAAAACACCATGTCATGCAAATTTCCCTTTACATTAGATAGGGTTTTTGTAGTTTCCAGGAGGACTTGAGAGAAAAATAAAGTGCATTCTATGGCGCTTCAAATTAGACCTAAAATTATCCTCCAACCTAATTAAGGTGTCATGGTTCATTGTGTAGGAATCTAGAGGGGTGAACTAGTAAGTACCTATAGAATTTTTCCGATCATGTGTATGAATGACACAGTGGGATGCAAGCCATTATAGAAAACTTATCAATCCATTTGATACATAGACTTTGATGCAAGCCAGACTATTCTTGGGATCCCAAAACATGGGGATGAGTGCTTTTTCCCCATGTCACTTAGGAAGCAAGATAGACCAAGGCTAAAATTTGATTGTCATATTTGGTCATTTTTGCACTTTTTAACCATATATGACAGGTTGGAAATTTATTAGACCACATGGACTGACAAGCTAAATGTTTTATAAAATTATAAATTATATGACATTTAAATTTATTAATAAATAATAAAAAATTTTTAAAGGTGATCTGGTATTTTATTTAACAATATGAATATAGCGAGAAAGGGGATTACGCTAGGGGGGACCCTCTATCCCCATACCTCTTCATTCTGGTGGCGGAGGTTCTGGCTCGGAACTTACTAAGGATGGAAAGAGCTGGATCTATTGCTGGTTTTAAACTGGCCTCCACTCTTCCCCTAGAAGTTCTACAAAAATTTGTAGATGATATGTTTCTCTTTGGAAAATCCTGCATTAGAGAAGCTAGAGAGTGGAAAGACCTCTTGAACAAGTATGCTTTAGCGTCTGGCCAAGTATAAATTACAACAAAAGCAAAATTTACTTCTTCAACACTAAATAGAGAACGTAGAAAATAATTTTGGATTGACTCGGCTATAAGGGAGCTTCACCCCTGGATACCTATCTTGTTCTCCCGCTCACAGTGAAGGAAGTCACTGATGAATTCTAGAACTCCATTCTGGACAAAATGAAGAAAAAGTTTGGAAAGGTAAGGTTCTTAGCAATGCTGGAAAACTCAAATTACTCTTAGCTGCCCTCTAAGGTATTCTTGTTTATTTCCTATCCCTCTTCAAAATAAATGATAGAACTACGAAGAAGCTGGAAAAAATCTAGAGAAACTTTCTTTGGTCTGGGATGGAGGAAAAGGCTAGAATGAACCTGGTCAACTGGGACACTATTTGTCAACCAAAGCTAGTGGGAGGGCTGGGTGTGAGAAAAATCAAGGACCTAAATAAGGCTCTCATTTCTAAAATGGGCTGGAAACTCTTTAGAGGAACCTCTAAGTGGTGCAGAATTATGAAGGCCAAATAATTCTACAATGACCAATTCCCCTATGGGCAAAGTCTTCCCTCCAGCTCAAAAATCTAGAATTTCATTTATAAAAGTAAAGGAAGTCTTTTCAAAGGTTTAAAATGGATGGTCAGAAATGGCACCCAGATCTATTTTTGGGAAGATTGGTGGGTGGGGGAAAAACCCCTCGGACGGGAAAAGTTTGGTCTCATCAAGGATAGATTGATTTCTCACTTTGGAGGTAAATTCAGCGATTACATCTCTCAAGGTAAGAAATGGAAAATACTCACTGAAGCTTTTCAAGTTCAGACTCAAGTGTCGCCTTATATAAAATAAATCCAAAAGCTTATTGAAGGCATCAGGATTCCTATATCCTGAGCTAAAGACAAAGCCATTTGGTGTCATAACAATTTGGGGGAAATAATAGTGAAATCTATTTACCTAACCAACTTAAATACTATGGTGGATGAAAAGAGCTCGGGGAAAGTTTGGATTCCCCAATTAATCCCCAAGATCAATTTCTTCTAGTGGACTGCCCTTCATGGTAAAATTCTTACGCTAGATAATCTCCAGAAAGGGGGGTCCATTTAGTCAATAGATGTGCTCTATCCAAAACACATGCAGAATCTATCAATCACATTCTCATTCACTGTCCTTATGCGACTCTAGTCTAGATCAAAATTATGAGTATTACGAGACTGAATTGGGTCTTCATGGAGGACTTTGACCAATTTGTTTGCAACTAGGGGAATGTCGCAAAGAACCCACTTATCAACACCCTTTGGAGGCTGTTACCCCTACATATTTGTTGGAGCCTATGGAAGGATAGGAATAACTGGGTGTTCAGAGGGGAGAAAAAAGATGTTGATGGGACGGCAAGACTAGATGTGAATCTATTGAAGGACAACCTTAGTACCTGCCACTAGAAAACCCCCCTTTCCCCCCCAAGAGTTTTGACTATTTGGTTGCTAAGGATTGGAAACTACCTCCTTCCTTCTATGAGTTTGACTGCTCCAAGGTTTTGGCGAGACAAAATATGAAATGGTCCCCCCTGGATGAAAATTTCACCAAATTGAACTTTGACGAGCTGCCTCCAATGGATTTGCTGTGGGTGGAGGTATCTTCCTAGACAAAAATGGAAAAAAAATCATTGCTTATGCTATAAATCTTGCATTGGGGTCAAATAACATGGCAGAAATCTCTGCCCTCTTATGGGGCCTAAAGGCGGTGGTTACATTGGGAGTTAAAAGATTGGTCATAAAGGGGGACTCCAAAATCATTATTGAGATGGTTAAGGGAAACTTTAAAGCTAGTTGGAGGCTGTCTAATCTATTGCATGGCATCTGGTCACTGCTCCCCAGATTTGACGAGTTGAAATTATAGCATATTTTCTAGGAGGGAAATGTGGTGGCTAACAAGCTGGCAGCCATGGGGCTTAATCAACAAGGTCTAAGATGCTGGAGAAACTTGGGCTCCCTTTCCAAGCAAACTACCTTGCTTGTCGAAAAAGAAACCATTTAACCTATGGAGTACAAGGATGAATTTGATTGGATGGGAGAGGCGGCAGATAGGTTCACGAGGATTCAATGGAATTCAAATTTTAAAAAATTTATGGGAAAGGATTTTAATATTTTTAGAATTTTGAAAAGATGGTCACTTAACTCCAATTTAGGAAAAAGTATGGCCTTTTCAAATTTGAAGCTGACATGGGGAAAAACATGAGGCTAGGAGTGCTTGACAAGACAAATGAGGTTAAGTGGTGCATTAATTAAGGGAAAGGAAATCATTTCAAGATACACAAAAACTCTGCAATTACTTTGGCTAACCTTGTGATTAGTACTTTCCATTTCATTAAAAAGTTGGATTTTATTCCCAACTAGTTTTTTTGTCTTATGTATTTCCGCCCACTAGTTTTGTGTTGGTATCTTCCGTAAGACTCTGGTTCAGAGAGTACTGGGCAGAGGTGTTAAGGGTGGAATGTTGGTGGAGATATAGATTGAGGTTAATCTTGAGTATAGCTCTGATATGGGTGTTGATATGGTGAGGGTGGAACCCCCCAAGATTGAGGCGGGTTTTCTCAAAAACCAGTGTGCGGTAACCTATCTGAAGGAAGGTGGGTTTTATCCCTTCATGGAAGATATGGGAGGATGTGATGAAATTATCTCCATGCAGCTGGTTAAAAATTGGACATAGGGAAAATTTATTATAAATGGTATTACCTTCGAGGTAAATAAAGAAGTTAAATCCCAGGCAACGAGGCTTTCCATAGAGGGGAAGAAGTGGAAAAAGATTACGAAGAGCTGCGATGACTCTGCTAAAGTGAGATTCTTCAAGAAAATAAAGGTTCTGATTCTAATCCATGGAGGATTTAAAAGGGAGGAGTTGCCTAGCCCATGGAATGATGTATGCCTCATTCTCATGAAGTATATTACCCTGGAAGGCTGCTTCGGCACATGCTATGTTGAAACTACCACTTTCCCCTGCTTAATGATTTTAGGTACAATGATACTATATCTTTCCCCTTTTACATGCTTCACTCTCTTGAAGCCACAGTTTTGGATATGAGGGAAAAATTAAAAGCTAGGTAGAACTATTGCATCCTCCATCAAGGGCTTATTCTTTGCCTTTATAATTTCCACCTTGCACTATGTCCCCTTAGAATTGTATCTTTACAGGGTATTACCACGCCAACTATGAAGGTCCCTAAGGAGGTGATAGGTGCCCATTCTAACCCTTCATCTTCCTCCAAAACCCCAGAAAAATATAAGAAGGAAAATGTGGGACCCACGGGTGGCACCCAAATCACTATTGAGTCTAAGGAGGATGAGGAATATAATGATAGCAGAAGGAGGTCCCACAAAATTGCTAACACCCACTTCAAGCAGAAAGCGGTTAAGAAGGGTTACATTGAAGATGAGGAGGAAGCAGAAGAGTCAGAGAAGGAGGAGGTTAAAAAAATTAACACTAGTGGGAACACTAAAAAGGGGAAGAAAATCAAGATCAAGGAGAGAGAAAAAGGCAAAGACCCTCAAGATCTAGATGGGGATAAGAAGAGCCATGACTCTCCCCAAATTTTGGCCAGCTTCACTTTGCACACCATGGACCTCTCCAAGAAGAAGTTGTTTGAAGATAAGACTGAGGACTCACATAACACATCCCCGTTATCTTTGGAGCCCAAGGTAATGGCTGAGGAACCCAGGGTGGATGAGAAAAATAAAATTGAGACCCCATAGGTTAAGGAAATGGCGACCAAGAGTATTCGGAACATGGCAAATGAAATAGCCCAAATCCAGAAGGATATTAAAACTCTTCAGACTTCATCCCTGGACTCAGTCTCTAAGATGGATCTAAGGGAGGTGAAGGAGGAAATTAAAAATATGGGTAAAAGCTTCAACAAGGTGGTTGGGTTCGCGGTCAAGGTTATGGATTCGGTGGCTACCACTCTCCAACTTCTACAAATGGCGAAGGCATCTACCTAGGGGGAAGAACACAAGGATGAGAACCTGTTCCAATTCCTTGTGGAGGATTGTCTCAAGCTACTGCTAGATAGTGGGGGTAACAACCCCAATTAACCTTCTCCTTTTTTCCATGCTTTGCTTTGTTGTTGGTTTCCATTGGCTGGCCAATGAGGGCCTTGTTGTGGTTCTGCTAAAATTTTTCTATGGGTTTAGACTTAATTCCGCTTTACTGTTAAAAGTAATTCCTTCTTTTATGTTACTTTGATACTTACTTTCACAGACTGTTTATTAGCTTCAAGGTGAAGCTGAGGTCCGTTAGGGATTACTTCTCCCACTGGTTTAGATTTAATTCCTGCTATATTGTTAATCGTAATTCCTGCTTTACTGTTAATTACTTTGATACTTACTTTCACAGACTGGTTACCAGCTTCAAGGTGAAGTTGGGGTCTATTAGGGAGTGTAGGCTAGTTACCAGCTCCATGGTGGAGTTGGGGCATGTTACTTTTATTTTCTAGTTTTTGATGTTGAAAAAGGGTATTGGGTGAGGGTGTTTTGACCTCCGTGTTGTGCTAGTTTTCTGCAGGTAGTCTGCACTTCTTGTGCTGGCTGTGACTGTTCGGGTCAGCCCCCTTGTCTTGACTACTTTTTAAATCAAAAATAATATAAATACATCTAATTTTATAATATATATATATGTGTGTGTGTGTGTGTGTGTGTGTAATTTTATAATATATATTTTTCTATTTTGATTATTATATATTTATTTTAATTTAGAATCTTTTTAAAATAGAACATTTGAACTTAGAAATTCACTTGATATTTTTCCATGTATTACTAATCTATAATTTTTTTTTTTAATTTTATATTCTTCTGATCACAAATAAAAGTTTCTATGTGATTGGATTTAAAATATTTTCCAAATAAAACATTTGAATTTACAAAGTTATTCATTAAGAAACTTTTGCATATGTTACTAATTTATACTTATTTTCTAATTTTACATTTTTTCGTATCTATATTTAAATGTTCAATATATGTATTACTAATTATATTGATAAAAAATTTAAATTTAAAATAATTTATTAAATTATTTATAAACTAAAAAAATAACAGTCAATATTTTCTTAAAATGTAAAATGAAAGGCATAAAAATAAACAACCCTTCATAAAATAATGATATGACAAGTAGTGGTGACTGTCCAATTCTAGGCCTAATATAGACAATTCCAGGCCTAAGGTAGATAAGGCCTGAGTTGGCCTAGTGGTGGAGAACTTGTACTCTTGAAAGAGAGGTCACAAGTTCAATTCTCACTAGGGAGTAGGGTATGTATGCCTTGTTTGTAGCACAGTTAGGTGCCTCCCACAAGGAGTACGGGGTAGTCCCATATTGTTGTCACCATATGTAGACCAAAAAACATTTGGCTGGTATAGTGGACTATAAAAGATCCTTTCCTTTCCTTCGTAACATCCATTGCAATTGAGTCATTGACTAGGAAACAAGAGGAGAAGAGTATCTCTTTACCTCATGCAACGTAGTCGAAAGAGAATATACTTATTAATTTGTCTTCTTCATGGTAACAAGGAGGACTTGAAACTATTTCCATTCTTGACCTTACCAGACTAGACAAAGCATAGTCTGTTGTGTTGCCTAAGGCAGTTGTGATTCTTTGGAGCCTCCTTAATGATTGCGCATAGCATGGAAGTCAATTCGATATTATGATACTACTAATAACATGAATGAAATGAGGATTAATTTGGTAGCGATGAATAGAATTAAATATCCTCAAAGCAATACTACTAACATGAATATAAATACTATCAATAACTAGAGCCCTGCCAATGTTGATATTAATTTAATACACATAATATAAAGTTTGTAGAAAGTCTCAGTCTTGTTTTTGTTTTCGGCTGGTTGTTGGGTTTATGATGTTTAGATGGTGGCACCATTTTGTATATTGGGTTTCAAGTTCCTACAAAACCTATTTGATCGTTAATAAAAAACTAAATATTATTATATATATAAAATTACAACTAAGTTGGTAATACTTTTAATAATAATGCGAAGGAACAAAATGTTAATATTAGTGTACACATAAATAATGTTACAAAATATCCTATCACTATTAAGTCAGTGCCAAGGTCAATAGATAAACAAACTCCTTTATTGTTTTAGGCAAATTTAATAACCCCAACATCATAATGTGATGTTCACTCCTTTATTTCTTATGCAGGTACTAACACTAATAATATTAGTATGCCCTAAAGATTGATATTAACAATGATGATATTATAGAGGTTAATATCCATATTAACATAAACAACTATATTTTTATAGAAATAAGTTTATCTATTGCATGCATGACACTTGAACTAGATGAAATCTTAATCTGAAGTTGAATATTATTAAATCTTAATGAGCATAACTATATGAGAGGAAACATTGCATCACACAGTTCCAACCTTAAAAGGGGAGTATAGTGATATATATATATAAGTAAGCACTCTTATGTATGCATGTCACGCACCTCCTTTTTTAACATAGTAAATTAAGTCATGGAAGTATATATATTCAACAAAAAAGAGGGATTGGTTGTGTTTGGGGTGTTGCACACTCTTCCTCAAGTATTCAAGCATTAATCTATCTATCAGCTACCTTGATATAACTAGACTTTTACCATAAATATTTAACAAAAAAGAGGGATTTGTTGTATTTGGGGTGTTGCACACTCTTCCTCAAGTGTTCAAGCATTAATCTATCTATTAGCTATTAGCTCTGGCCTTTGGTTGGCCTGCTCTATCTTTTTTCTTTGCTTCATTTTAAACTGGGCTTATTTGTACTTTTCTTTTGTTTCGGGTTTCAAGAACCCTGTCAAACCTATTTTACTTAATCAAAAACAAGACTTTTACCCTGGGCTATTGGGGACTTTTCAAAGGGTTCTTGCTAGAGAGTTGTGATGTAATTTTTATGAGTGAGATTCCAATATGAATGGTATTCCACCTTAGAGGACCTTTGGTTTGAAAGTCCATTTCTAATCAAGTATGATTAAAGCTAATGTTTAAGAGGTTTTGGTTCAAGAAAAAATGTAGTTCATGTTTTCAGTCTTTCGTAAAGGGGTGGGTATTACGCTTTAGACTTTCTAAATATAATTTAGCTAAGATATTTTCATCATAAGTAATTTTGATGCCTGCAAATGTTAAGTATTGAATGTGAAATCTTACCTGTCTCATTTTCCATTATATAATTCAAATGAATGATTCATTGATCTTAAATCCAAAATATATGAGGTAATCTTGAAATATAAAGATATTTGATGAGAAGGAATGTAAATGATAGCATCCTTCATACAAATATTGCTAGGGTAGTGGTGTTGACAAGGGGGGTATTAAGATTGTGTGCAATAGTGTAGGTGTATTCGGTTTATAATATAAGAGATAAGGACACAATGAGAGATAAATTGACCATGGGCTAAGTCATATTTATGAATGAAAGCTAGTGCATAGTCATACAAATGCTCCTTGGCAGATTACACATATCCTAGTTTTCTGAATGCATCAATAAAAACATTCTTCCAATAATTTTTCCTTATATGATTAGAAAAAAATTAAAAATTTTAATGAATCTAATGAGAACATTTTTCTAATAATTAGTTCTTGACTACTTTTAGATGAGAGATAATATTCAAGTCTAAATGAATTTCAAATAATTAAATTGAACAACTCTCAATGCCAGTACATCAAAAAAATTCACAAATTATATATTTGGTCAACCCACAATAGTTAGTGAGAAAGATTACTTGAACTTAATTTTAATTTTAATTTTATGAATTTATAAATCATATTTGTTTAAGATTAACCCACACACTAGCCAAAATGGCCTAAGATAAATAGAGATAATGTTTTTTTGAAAAATGACTATCTAAATATTTGAATGCAATACGGAAAGATATAAATATATAAATAAAATATGATCAAAATATAAAAACTGCAAATATAATTCATTAACATTAAAATTAAAAAAGTGCAACTATACACACCATAATATATATTAAGATGTTCTTTTGAAATAAATACAAACTAAAAAGTAGTTGTCGTGTCGGAGAACAAAGTGCTAGGACGAGTTCATTAGGTGGTCCGACAGCCAAAGAAATAGTCCCTCTTTCCTTCGTCTCATAGCAACTGGACATTCTCTCAAATTGTGACATCCTCATAAATCTATCTTTTCCAAAAAATGTAGTGCTCCAATGTTGGAAGGTAGTTCTTCTAAGTAACAACAAGCGAATATATTCAATACTATGAGTGAGGGGACTTTTCCTACAGCGGAAGGCAAGCTTTTCAATTTCGTGCAATAACTTAAATCTAAAAGTCTTAATGAAATAAGCTTTTCTATGTTGGAAGACAATTCTTTCAGTTCCAGACAGCTACATCTCAATTCTGTTAAAGAGATGAGCTCTGAAAAGCTTGAAGGGAAGGTTTCTAATTTAGAGCAACCATCTAAATTTAAGACCTCCAAAGACCCTAAATTCCCAAAGCTCAAGGGCAATTCTTTTAAGTTGACACACTCTGCTAAATTCAAATGTTTCAGAGAACCCAGATCTCCAAAAGTTGAGGGCAATTCCTCCAATTGCCTACACCTAGTCAAGATCAACTCCTCTAATGAACTTAACTGGGCAAACAATTTTGGAAGAGTTCTCAACAAATTTCCACCACAAATGCTCAATCTTTTTAAAGAACGTAGCCTACATACCTACTCAGGCAACTCTTGCATTTCATCCCATTTATCTAGTATCAAGATCTTCAGGGCGGATAGGTGATCCAACTTTTCGGGAAACTTCTGCAGACTTTTCAATTCTATTAAGTACAATTCTTCCAAGGAAGAATTTGGGACAATTTTTCCCGGTTTAGATCCCTCGAATGGAGACTGTGCAGTGGCTCTCATCACCCGTAGGTTCTTAGGCAGCTCCGTCCAAGTTATGATTATATTCTAAGGATTTTTATCCAAATCTAAACAATCTATTAAAGAGAAAAGAAAATTGAATTAGTACTGAGGACTTTCCTGATATAACGTGATACCATCCTTATAGACAGGGCCATGGAATACAGTCAATCACTCAAGTGACTCCAAATTCGGTGGCCATAATGAAGAAATGTCACCACCCAGTCGGAGGAATCTAAGTTCCTTAAATTCAGTTGGGTTTTGATTGTATCCTGACACCTTTATCTGGCTCTCCAAGCACAGAACTCTGAATGATTTTTTCAATCCATGTAATTTCTTCGCATCAATTTCATGCCCAGATTCAGATTCCTCCTTGCCGAGCCAAACTCCTTTAATTTGCTTGAGCTTCTACAAAGATAGCACATATTTCAATAGACTTACAAATACAAGATGCAGCAATTATTCAAATGCAATCACATACTTGATTTTCATTTGCAATTTCCCTCCAAGACTGCATATCCATAATTCTATTGATTTTAGACATGCTTTCCCCTTTTGCTCTGATGTATCATGGACAACTAGCTCATCTGTGTTGGACGTCTTCATCAAAGCCACCTCTTGAAGAAGTTTCACATCCTCAGTGCCCACGATGTGCTCCACATCACGATGACTCCAGTGACAAAAGTGTGAAAATTCCTATTGCAGTCACTGATTATTAATCTCCTATCTCATAAAGATTATTTAATTGCTGAAAATAAATTTACAGCTAAATATAAAAAATAACACAACTGCAACTTCACCAATAAAAATACGGAAGGAAATATGCAACACAAAGAACACAATATTTTTGGACAAATTGTCCCTGGAAAAACCCCAAAGGGAAAACCAGTACTGTAGATGAGAAATATATATTAATCTTCAGCAAAATTAAGAGATACAAAATTCCTTTCCTCTCACTAGCAGAATTCACACAATCTCCTAACTCCTCCTGTTGATATTCCTCCACTACTATCCCCAAAGCTATCACTGCGCCCTTGCTAATACTGCAAGATAGTTTTCTATCACTGCAAACTCATTTGCTAACACTACAAATGCTCTCCAACTTGTGTTGGTGTGATGTGATTGATGTCACTCCAAATGCCCCTAGACCCCCTTTTATACTACCCTTGTTGGTAAACCAATGGCCAAGATCAATTATCAATCAATGGCTGAGATAAATTACAACCCAACAACCAATCAAAAAATTAATTGCAAGTTGTTGCAAGTTGTCACCTAGGGGAATCAAACAAACAAACAAATAATAATTAATTAATTATTGTTAGCAAGTGGTGGGACAGCTGTCCAAGCTAACAAACTAACACTCCCTCTTAGTGAGGAAGCTGTTCTGCAGGACACCCAACTTATCTCTGAAGAAGATGAATTTCACCTTCCCCAATGCCTTTGTTAGAATGTCTGCTACCTGCTCCTCTATAGGTATGTACTGTAGCTGAACAATCCCTTGTTGTACACAATCTCTGATGAAGTGATACCTGATGTCAATATGTTTCGACCTATCATGAAACACCAGATTCTCAGTCAACTTGATGCAACTCTGATTGTCATAGTGTATCACAGTAGTCTCAACCTTCTGACCAAACAAGGCTACTAGCAACTTGCAAAGCCATATAGCTTCACACGTCGCCATGTTGGCTGCAATGTATTCTGACTCTACAGAACTTAGAGCCACAAACTTCTGCTTTCTGCTAAACTAGGAGACAACTCTTGATCCAAAAATAAAGCAACACCCTGAAGTAATTTTCCTGTTTGTTGGACTGCCTGCCCAATCTACATCAGTATAGCCTATCAACTGTAGACCTTCACCTTGAACATATCTGAACCTGTACAAATCTCTCTTCAATCTGCACATGTGGGTCTCTTTGCTATGTGCTACAAAGCCTTCTTGTTGTTTTGTGTATACCTCCTCGTGTAACTCACCATTAAGGAATATTGTCTTGACATCCATTTGATGGATTTGCCATCCCATCTGTGTTGCAAATGAGATCACAGTTCATATAGAAGTATACCTGGCCACTAGAGCAAATGTCTCCTGATACTCTATTCCCTCCTTCTAAGAGAACCCCTTAGCAATGAACCTTGCCTTGTATTTCTCCAGGCTACCATCCGATCATGCTTGATCTTGTAGATCCAGCGTGATCCAACCATTGCCCTATCTGTTGGTCTAGGAACTACCTCCCATACATCATTCTGCATTATTGAGGTATATTCCTCAACCATCGCATCTTGCCAAACCTGATGTTGTGCAGTTTCCTGATAACTGGAAGGCTCACTATCTACCAACTGACTAATTAAAGCCACATAGTCATCAAACTTGGCTGGTTGTGTCCTTGATCTTGTACTCCTCCTAGGAGTTCCCACAAACTCCTAAGTATCCCTCTATTGAACCTTACAGTTCCAACTGCCAACTATAGAGGATGAAATATCAACCTCCATATCTTCTTGATGCATTTCCTATAGCACCATTTTCTCCATACTCTATGAACTCTCACCACCTGAATCTACACTTGTACTAGTAACTGTACTTGAGCTTTGTTGCCCTTGACTCGGTTGAGCTACTCTTGGAGCTTCTATTGGCTGCTTACTCTGATCTTTTGCTGGCAAATCTCTGGACCTTCTAAAAGCCTTGTCCTCCATGAACTTAACATCACATCTAACTATAATCCTCCTAGTCCCTGGAATAAATATCTGATATGCCTTTGAGGTTTCACTGTACCCAACAAAGTACCCCCTCTCTGCAATCTGATCTAACTTGGTACAGGTGTCACCTGAAATATGACAATATACCAAACTTTCAAATATCCTGAAGTGACTGACATCTGGCTTCTTACCTGTGAAAGCTTCCTCTGGTGTCATCTTTCCTAGTACTTTATGTGGAACCCTATTCTGTATGTACACTATTGTACTACATGCCTCTGCCCATAAGTAGCAGGGCATATCCTAGTCATGTAGCATAGCCCTTACTGCCTTTGATATGGACCAGTTCTTCCTCTCAGTAACTCCATTTTGTTGTGGATTGTAAGGAACAATCCACTCTCTCTTGATTCCTTCCCTAGTACAAAACTCCTGGAATTCATTTCCTTTGTACTCACCTCCATTGTCTGACCAATGAAACTTTATCTTCCTTCTTATTGAGTTCTCCACAAGACCCTTGAACTCTTGGAAGCGATTAAAAACCTCATCCTTGGTCTTCAAGAAGTATATCCAGGTCTTCCTAGAGAAATCATCAATACAAGTAACATAATACTCGTATCCTTTGAGATATTTCGTTGACATTGGTCCACCTGCATCTGAATGTACTAGATCAAGAACACTCGTAGTTCTGGTGTCACTTCTTGAAAAAGATGCTTTCACAAACTTCCCCAACACACATCCCTTACACACATCATCATGCTCTATGCTCACCTCTGGAACACCTGTCACTGTCTCAATGAATATGACCCATCCTCCTATGCCATAGCTCTCCAAGATCTCCAAGGTTACTGCTACTCATGAGTGCCTTAGGAGTATCAAACTGCAATCTATAAAGCCAATAGCTCCTAACTCCAATAGATACTAGTTATTTCCAATCTTTATGCTTAATTAAAACATGCATCTGTCTAAAGAGAACATTATACCCTTTATCTTGAAGGACAGATATAGAAACCAAATTCATACCTAAGCCTGGCACATGCAACACATCATGAAGAGGAATTACCTTTCCATTCTCCCTCTGAAACTGAACA
>MU226704.1:3821564-3833256 GCA_018584345.1 Thuja plicata
CTAGGGCAACATTTTCCTGTTCCACCTCACTTTTCTGACTCTTGTTGTTGGCTCCATTGACAAGACTTAGTCTAAGCTCCTCCTAAGTGAAATCACTCCATAGTCGATCCCAGCTAGGTAAGGTGTCCCGTCCATTAATAACTTGAACAAAGATATCCCACTGCTTAGTAAACCCATTTAGGGTTATTCTTACTAGCTCGTCTTCATCTGGCTTATCTCCAACAGCTGCTAACTCGTCCTTGACAAGTCTAAGCCTGGTGAGGTAACTTGTAACATCTTCTCCCTTATTCATTCGGGTATTCCTCAACTTTTCTCTAAGAATCAACTTCCGATTAGTGGTAGCATTCTGGTACAGATTCAGAATGGCATCCCACATCTTCTTCACTGTATCTAACTCTGTGATATGTGGAACAATATGGTCCTTGACACCATAAAGGATTATCCTCCTCGCCTTGGCATCATCCTTCTTGTATGCTACAAATAGTACTGGATCTGTAGGTACATCTACAGTACTCGTAACATATTCCTTGATACCATTCTCTTCCAACAATAAAGAAATTCTGGCTTTCAAGACACCAAAATTTGAGGCACCATCCAATCTATCATGATCTCTCAAACCTGCTGAGGCCATCTCAAAGAAATAAAAGAAACAATAACTCGAAAGAGGTCAAACTCAAATTTCTTTCCTTTGACTAGGGTAAACCTTTTCTACCCTCAACACTGCTCTGATACCATGTGAAAATTCCTATTGCAGTCACTGATTATTAATCTCCTATCTCATAAAGATTATTTAACTGCTGAAAATAAATTTACAGCTGAATATCAAAAAATAACACAACTGCAACTTCACCAATAAAAATACGTAAGGAAATATGCAACACAAAGAACACAATATTTTTGGACAAATCGTCCCTGGAAAAACCCCGAAGGGAAAACCAGTACTACAGATGAGAAATATATATTAATCTTCAACAAAATTAAGAGATACAAAATTTCTTGCCTCTTACTGGCAGAATTCACACAATCTCCTAACTCCTCCTGTTGATATTCCTCCACTGCTATCCCCAACGCTATCACTGATATTCCTCGACTGATGTGATTGATGTCACTCCAAATGCCCCTAAACCCCCTTTTATACTTCCCTCGTTGGTAAACCAACGGCCGAGATCAATTCTCAATCAATGGCTGAGATAAATTACAACCCAACAACCAATCAAAAAATTAATTGCAAATTGTTGCAAGTTGTCACCTATGAGAATCAAACAAACAAATAATTAATAATTAATTAATTATTGTTAGCAAGTGGTGGGACAGCTGTCCAAGCTAACAAACTAACAAAAAGAAGCAGCAAATATCCAAAAAAAGCTTCTCGTGTAGATGATTCCAGCTCATCATAGACAGAAGTAACCAGACGTTGGCTCAGATGTTCTTCTTTGATATCCTCTCCTGTCTCCAAGGCTTCAAATATTTGAGTGCGTCTGTCTACCATGTAATTCTGCTTACGCAAACGAGCACCAACAATTTCTAAGACTAACGGAATCCCATCACAAATCTTCAGGGCTTTTTGCATGCTTACTCGGTCTCTGATATTTTCATCCTTGAACAAAATTTCGAGGGCGTCTTGGTCTTGTAGAGTACCCACACGATACTCACGACGTTCAAGGCCGGCGTCTATTAGTATATCCGTCGCACCAAGCTTTCGAGTTGTGATCACTATCCTGCTCCGCTTCGGAAGTCTTGATAAGCGTCCTGGGAAAAGCTCTTGCAAGTCTTCTGCCCGAAGAGCGTTGTCAATAAACAGAAATATTGGCTTATCTCCATGGACTTGGAAAGCGCTGCTGAGATGTTTCCGACCTTCTGCACTAGTTGTCAAATTTAAATTCCTTGTATATGTTGGGAAGGCGTCTTTCGATATTTGCCGTTGCAATGATTTTATGTCATTCCTGGACTGGTCTGCATGGATTTGAACTCCTGAGTAGCTATAAGGTGTAAGATCCAAGTCCGCAACAACAGCAGTGGCGAGCGTGGTCTTTCCAATGCCTCCAAATCCATAAATAACCACAGCCAATGGGAACTCAATTTCTGATTCCATGTGGAGCAACTTCATTACTTCTTTCTTCTGCTCTTGAATGCCAACTGGCCATCAGACCACAAAAGGAGTTTTACTTTACTAGCAAAATATGTAAATCCTGACCCAAATATGACATTTAAATAAGAAAAGTAGTATTTGTCTGTGCACACCTGCATAGTCTGGATAAATGGGCTTCAATGGAGAGAAGCCAACAGGTGTCAATGGGTCAAAAGATGTCTTCTTCTTAATAGACTGCGAAGGCTGCTGAACAGGTTGTTGTTGCTGAACCGATGGCAGCTGAACAGCGGGCTGTGGCTGAACAGGCAGCTGTGAAGATGGCGGCTGTTCAGTAGATGGCTGTGAAGGCGGGAGTGGCTGAACAGGTGGCTGCAAAGACAGCGGCTTCTGAATAGATCGCTGTGAAGGCAGTGGTTTCTGAATGGCAGGCTGCGAAGGCGGTGGCTGTGGCGGCTTCTGAGCAGGCGGCTGCGCAGGTGGCAGCGATCTGACAGCTGGTAAATGCAAGCGAGATAAGATGGTGTCTGCAGTTCGCATTGATTTCTTTATATAGTCTGCCTATCTCGTAATTGAGTAAATATTTTGCTATCTTTACCTGTTTATGTTTTCAGACGAAGTTATTCTTCTCTCTTTTGTTTCATAATTCTGGACATTTTAACAGCTGTCCAAAATTATCGAGGAGAATATTAGGTACTTGATAGGCATACCCAAAAGAAATGATTTGGTCTGGTACTCCCAGCTTTTATAAATTCCCTAACCTCTTACAGCTATATTAGGAATAAGGAATTGAATTAGAGGAAGTGAAACAAACTAAAATTTTCTTAGAGCAACTCGACAAAAGTTTATAATCAATTCAAAATCATTTAAAAAAATATCTCGGCAGAAAGACATCTCCATATTTTATCAATGAGCCAAAAGAATGGATTAACTTGTATTACAATTTCTAAATACTGGAGAATTCTTTGGCCCTACTGATGCGATATCTGTTGGTGATCGTGTGTGGTGTAAACTCCCGAATTTTTTGATGCCTGCACTTTTTCTACACGATTTTATTAAATGATTCGCATTCCTTACCTCTGCACACGTGGCGACATAGCATGGGTAAAGATCTTACAAAATGATGGTTACAGCCAAAAACCATCCGGACAGAAACTAACAGCAGATTATGTCTTCCCACAATTTTTTTCAGCTGACAGAGATTTATACGACTCTTAATCCTTTCGTCTGCTTCTTTTCATTCGTCTGTTTTCATAAAATTGTTTCCCGTCAATCTTTCTTTAATCATTTATGTGCGTTAAACGAGGGAATTCGGACCCCCTCCTATGCTAAAGGAAACCCATACTCGTCTGCTTGTCATTTCATATCATATCATAAAAGGAAACTTATTTTAGCAAGCAAATAATGGAGGGACAGAAAAGAATCTAGTGCTTTTGCTTTATAATTTCATTATCACTCTTTTTCCAATGCTAACCAAACGCATCTATTGTTTACTTCTTATAATTTTGAGCTACAAAGCATTACAATGTACTTAATCAATTTTTAAATACAATTATCGGATAGAGAATAAAATCCCTTTGATATGAATTTTTCCTTCAACTCGCTGTGGGCCTACAGATGCACAAATGCCGAATTATTAAAGAAATGTCTGCGTTTCCTCCACGCCTATTTACTCTCATTCCTTCCGTGTGCTTCCATTCACATTTTCCACAAAGTTATTTCCCGTTATCTTTCTTTAATCATTCATGCGTAAACTAGAAAAGTAGAAGTATAATTGACACCCCTCCCAAGCTATATATTAAAGGAAACTTATTTTGTGTAAGCAAAGCATCCAACGTACACAAGAAACCTGCTTTTATTTACTATTTTATCTTTATTTATACTTAATCTTTTCTTTGTTTAGATTTAGTTCAAAAATTTCAAGGATTGATTCAGATTTTTTCAACTATGATAAATATGGTGTCAATTAGCTTTTCTCAATCAATTATTTGTCTTAATTTATTTAGCATTTCATTTCTTATTTAGAAGTATTTTTAAAAATTTAATACAAATTTAAATATTTATTCATATAATTAAATTATTTATTATTATTATTATTATTTTTAATTAAAGAATTTTCTATATAATTTTTTATTATTCATTTTTCTTAGAAGATTTTACTGAGTAAGATTATATTCTATTATAGACTTTTTGGGAAATGTTTCTAAAGCTCACATCAATACACGTTCATGTAAGTTTTTTACACAATTGTGAAAGTGACTTATAATATACTTAAAGGTTTCAATGAATTTGTTTAATCAACTCTAATTCTCTTGCATGTCAATGAATTACTTATATCCATATCTCCTATAATATCTAAATCCAATTTTTAGTTAGTATTTTTCATTCACTTAATTTGCCATTAAGTATTAATTTAGGAAAGACAAGTTTATTTTGATTTTCAAAACTAGATTTCTTAAGAACTATGAATAGGATAATTTATTTTAAAATATCTGTTGTCTCAAATTTTATGTAATGCATATAATTTATCATTATAATTCTCCCCCATTTTGAGTTGCATATTAATTCTAATATGATCTTATATTTAAAACTATATAGCACTTACAAGCATATGTGTAAAATAAATATTCAAACATAAAATGTTATCTTTAGTTTGTATATAATACCATATCCCATCAAATGTGATTATGTAAGTCGATTTTTGAACAAATAGAATTCATGAACACCCATAAAATAGAGGAAAATTACAATGAGTATCATCTATCTAACAAGTAAAAACTAGACATAAAATAATATCCTACAAGCTAGAAATTTAGAAAATAACAAATTAGCAAGGCTAGCAAGTACTTAATATGTGGAATAGAACATATTAGTAAGAGTTCTATATGTATGGTTATGAGCATCTATTACTAATTAACAATTTGACATAGGAATACTAGTGATAAAATGTTCCTCTGATTTAGTGAGATACGTAGGAGGAAATGAATGGGAGAAGAGAGGAAATAGTACATGAGAGCCAATATATTACAACATTTATTTTAAAATGGGCACTCATATTTATTTAAATCATATCTCTACCTCTTTATAGATTGAATACACATTTTCTAACTTTAGTAATATAAATGAGAATTAACAAAAATTGATAAAATTAAATATCAATATAAATCATAATGTCTAGTTTTCAAATATATATACCACTTTTTATAATTGAACGTGATTTTCTATTTATTAATTAATTTATGAGAAAAGTGGTTTGTAATCTTAAAATATCAAGTATTAGTATTTTTACCAATATGAACACTCATATTTATTTAAATCATATCTCTACCCCTTTATAGATTGAACGCACATTTTCTAACTTTAGTAATATAGATGAGAATTAACAAAAATTGACAAAAATAAATATAATGAACGTGATAATTAATTAATTAATTAATTAATGAGAAAAGTAGTTTGTAATCTTGAAATGTCAAGTATAAGTTTTTTTACCAATAATTTTTAATATTTCAAGCTTAAAAATATGTCATTAATCTAGATACCATCTTTTAGATAATGAAAAATAATAATTTTATGATTACTCCATCTTAAATTATGTTTCTTGTATATGTGAGGTTTACAAATATAAAAAATAGAGACAATAATAAAATTGATTAGCAAAATTATTTACAAATAAATAATGAAAATGTGTCCTTGCCAAAATTTAATATAATACTCATATTTTTCCAAAAAAATAAGAATATTTACCCTTTTAATCAATGAAAATAATAGAAAATCGAAAGGAATGCTCTGCTGGTGATCTTGGTGTTTGTGTTTCTCGTCTCCCGCTGACGGTGAATGCCAGGTGTGTTTGCTCCATTAATACCTAATGTTATGAATATTTTTTCTCCTCTCTCTTCCCTCTACAGATTGGTAGAGGGCGTAACCACTCACATCCCATCGACTCTGTTAGGATAAACAGACCCATACACATCCATAGTTTCATCCATTATTGGGCCAGGCACAATCTGCTAGTGGTCCGCATTTGATTTTGTGAAGTCAACAAATTGGCATATTGTGTCTGATTCATTGTTCATTGTACAGACCCATACACATCCACAATTTCATCCATTATTGGGCTAGGCACAATCTGCTAGTGGTCCGCATTTGATTTTGTGAAGTCAACAAATTGGCATATTGGGGTATCATACAAATTGACATACTATGGGGGGGTTTCTCCTTTTTCTCTAGTTACGAGAGATTGCATTATAGTTGTACATGGGTATCTAACATGGCCTTGTTGCCGGGACCCATAAATATTTTATTCTACATTGTTGTGTTCCCTAAGTTACACTTAAGGGGGGGTGTTGGAGTAAATAGTTCACTGTTTACTCTTTACTTAAGTTTGCTTAGGTACATTCCTTAATTGGGTAGATGGATATCATTGAGTCAAACTTTGACTCCAACTTATCTTAGAGGATATTGTTGATTTCTATTAGAACTCTCCTTCCTCCAAGTTGCGACACTTGTCTCAACCTTGTCCATGTTTCCTATCTACTCTTGCCTATATAAAGAGAGCCTCTATACCTTTGTAATCACCTATATACCAAATACATTATCTCAATACAATCTAGTGTTGATAACATCTCTTTTCTAGAGGATGTTCGTAGACTGGCTCCTAGATATAGGATAGTTTATCCTAAAATGGTATCAGAGCCTATAGTCTCTCAGCTCCTTCCATTTTTTTTATTTTTTTTTGAAGGAGATGAACACAAAGAGGGCTATTCCAGATAAAGAAACAAATATCTTACCTACTGCAAACAGGAATAAATCCCTAGGCTAGTCATTTAGCCAGATCTCTTTTTTGAGGCACGCTTTAATTACACTGGCTTGTTATTCATTCTTCATCTTTTGATCATGCCTTTATAAGTCTGTCACAAGAGATCAGGCTACGTGTATCTGTATTGGACGGTATTTTCATTTGGAGTGGCGGTTTCAGTATCTTGGCCCTATGATTGGAAGTCTTGACATTATTGCGAAAGGGGTCCAGCGAGTGTGGAGCCCAAGCATAAGTAGTGTTTGTCAGTGCCTTTACTAAAGCAAGTGATCTCAGTAAAAGCCAGATAAACTGCTTTGACTGTCATTCTTTCTCATTGTTGTCAGTTGAGCTTCTTGCTCATGATTTGCTGGTCATTCAAGTTTGCGGGCCCACGTCGACACATTTTTCCAAATTAGTTCATGCTCATTATTGACACAATTACACGTTTAATTTTCCAGTGGGCCAGGCTTTGTTGGCATTTTTATGGAGCGGGGCCTATAATCACTATTTGTAGGAGTTACCCACATTGGCTGTGTCATTCTTTGACTAAGGACATGGATGGGCTTGCGCCATGGTGTCGTACAACATTAACGGATAGAAAAGGAATTATGAGTGAAGACCCCTATCTGGAGGCCCGCATGGAGAATAAATACCTGCAGACCCACTTAAGGGAGGCTTAATAGTTGTTATCGCTTTCCTTCATTTTGGCTCGTGTTTATACTTTTCCAATATTAGTCAGTTAGTGGTGGAGAACCTCTCTATGAAGGAGAAGGCTCACAGCTCACTTTTGGTCGGCAGTTTTGAGTGGGAGGTGTACTTCAAGATCGTCATCTTCATGTGAGAAGACTCTTCATTTTAATGGCGCTAGCTGAGTAAAGGCCCACATTCCTTTTTTGAAAGGAAACTCAAACCAGCGCATTCTTCCTGCATGGCGCACATTATCCAAGGAAGCTCCCATTGGCTCTTGGTCATGTTATAAGCATATTTTGAGGAGCTTTGAAGGTAGGTTCATGGCTTAAATGCTTAGCCTTGGGATTTATTCCTATCTATAGTAGGTAAGACATTTGTTTCTTTATCTGTAATAGCCCTCTCTATGTCCATCTCAAAAAAAAAACAATGGAAGGAGCTGAGAGAATATGGGCTCTGATATCATGTTAGGATAAACTATCCTATACATAGGAGCTAGTCTACAAACATCCTCGAGAACACAGATGTTATCAACACTAGATTGTATTGAGATAATGTATTGATGTATTGAGGTGATTAAAAAGGTATAAAGGTTCTCCTTATATAGGCAAGAGTAGATAGGAAACATGGACAAGGTTGAGACAAGTGTCTCTACCTAGAGGAAGGAGAGTTCTGACAGAACTCAACAATATCTTCTAAGATAAGGTGGAGTCCAAGTTGGACTCAATGATATCCATCTACCCAATTAATGAATGTACCTAAGTAAACTTAAGTAAAGAGTAAACAGTGAACTACTTGCTCCAATAGACTCCTCTAAGGACTCCAATGGAGTCTGACAACATAAATGTGAGTAACTCTCACAATAACCATGAGTCCTCTCCTGAAAGACCTAAATCATTTTCTAAAGCAGTCGCTAACTCCACCTTCACCATCGATGCCATTGCTAGGTTTAACCTCTCAGCCACAAATGGAGCCGACGAACCTGGTAAGAAATCAGGGATCATTTCTCCATCTTTTTTTGTTTCTCCTAATCCATAAATGCTCATGAAAATTATGAAGGAAAATAATAGGTTAAATAATTATTCCATTTTCTTTGCTGCTGTTGAATTGGACAATTGTCCACTCAGGAAATTCTTAGACGACTGGTTCCATAATTATTGGAAACTGAAACTTGGCTACCATATTTCATTTTGTAGGCAAATACAAAAGGGTTTGTCTGTTATCTTTTTCAATAATCATGAATCTCAGGCTACTATTGTTAAAAGGGAGTATTGGACCGTTGGAACACTTCCTTTTGGGCCTTGCTTGGACCCCTGAGGCCATTCATGAGGAGGTTTTGGCCCTCTCAGCCCCATGATGGATTTTAGTTAAACATATCCCAATATTTCTATAGTGTTTTTTAGCTCAGCTACTGGAACCACTTGGTAAAGTCATCAGAATGGATGACACTATTAGACTAGTTCCCCATATGAATGCCAAGGTTTTAATTTCTTTGAATCCTGGTAAAGAATTCCCGGGTGATATCAATATTAACATTGATAATGATAATTATCTATGCCCTATTGAGATTCTTAGGGGCCTTAACACTTGTTTCCTTTGTAGAAAAGAGGGACATTTAAGGAAATACTGCCCCATAATCAAGCGCGATCCTCCTCCGGCTAAATCTTCACAACCGACCACTTCCACTGGCACAATTAAACGCAATTTAAAAACTTCTATCAATAAAAACCATCCTCTAGCCGAGGCAGACAAAATCTGCTCCCATGATTACTTCTAGTTCTCCATCTATTTCTAATTCCCAACTTCCTGCCCTTAACACGAATACTACCCCGATTATTGAAGATGAGTAAACCGGAGGCTTTCAAACTATCTCTAAAAAGAGCAAAAAGGGGTCCAAAAAATAAGATAATCTCTCCTTAGTGCATTCCCAGTCTTCGAGCCCATTACAATCTTATACCAAGCACTTCCTAGAATTGATTCACATTCAAGCTTCCCAAGTTAGTACCATACCCTCGCTTTTGCCAAATAAAGACACTTTAGTTGAAATCTTTGATCCCCTTAGCTCTCCTCCTAAAGATTTGAAGGAAATTAGAGATGACTTTGTGCTTCAGGTTATTCCTACTGGTAACCCCCCTATTTTTAATTCCCTCTACAACTCTAACCCTTCCATGGACCTTGAGTTCACTTCCCCAATTATCTTCGATGATGATATAGAATTTAAGAATGATTTTCCTACCTCTAAAAGAAGAGGAAGACCATTGGGGTAGAATAATTATAATTCTTCTTCTAAAAAATAGGGAGCCAAACCCTCTTCCTCTGTCATTCCTACTCTTGAATTTGTGGACTATAATGGTTCTCCCCCTAGCTATTTCCTCATGAATTGCATTCCATGGAACATTAGGGGCCTTGAATCCCCTGACGGAAAGTTTATTGTTAAGTGTTTTCTTGACACTCTTAGGACCACTGATTTCATGATGTTACAAGAGATCAAAACTATTGGATTCACTCTTGAATCCAATCTTAATCTTCTATGGAATAATGCTATTAAATTTGTTACTAATCACCCTCGAGGTAGAGGTGGTGTTGCTATCTTAATTTATCCTAAATGGGAAAACTATATTTCTGGTAATGGAATATCTCCCTATAATAGAGCCCTATGAATTACCATAAATTTCAATAATATTATCTTTGGAATCTGTTCTATATATGCTTTGAATGATTACAAGGAGAGATCAATTCTTTGGGCCTGGTTGGCTTCTCTTCCTAATATTCCTTGGTTTGTGGGAGGGGATTTCAATATGGTTCATGTCAAGAGGATAAAGTGGGTGGCCTTTCCTTTACCTGGAAAGATATAGAAAAGGTTCATTGGAATAGAATCAAATATGCTAAACAACTTTTTGATCCCTTGGCTGGCAACAAAGATACTAATCCCAGATTATGACATACTTGGTGTAATTTTCAACATGTTCCTTCTAGGATCTACTCTAGACTGGAACATTTCTATGCTAATAAGAATTTCTTCTCAGTCTTGCTTGATAATCAAGGTAACTCTATTTTGGTCATTCCCACTTCCCTCTCTAATCGCCATCCTATTTCTATCTGTGTTAGATTTAATGGATCCCCTATCCTTAGTAAAATATCATGTTAATGTGTTGTAGCTTCGGTTGGTAAAAATGAACGAACAAACTATAAATATTGTAAGATATGAAATGGATGTTTATTAAAATGTAATGTTTGAAAATAGGAAATGTTTTGATGTGTGCTACATTTATGTAAAGGGGTAAGGATATTGCTTATTAATTATTCTTTGATTTGCTTAGAATGTATTGAGTTCCTTAACCTTACTTTACATTTAATGGAATTGTATTGATTAAGTATTGCAATTGTGATTAAGGAGAAGATAAGATACTCCTTTTCTATCCTCAAATGCACAAATGGAAGATCCAAGTTGATCAACCCAAGAGAAGGGCTAATGCACAAAAGAATCAACTATTTGGAAAAGAGAATAAGAAGGACGTCTTAAATTCTGTAAATTGATTAAATGAATATGTTTGATTATAGTAATTAAAAAGGATAGGAAGAAGAACCAACCTTACAAAGTTTCATATCAAAGAATGCTATTTTTTGAGGTCTATAGACTATTTCTAGAAAATTTGACAGTTGATCCCGAACCAGAATGCAGAGACAAACAAAACCCAGAAATATTTTTCCGTTTTGATGTCATCTTATGAAAAAGGTCAACCTTGACCCCCAAATGTCAACCCTGACCCAATAATGTCAACTCTGACCTGCACAGGTCTGACAGAAAATCTGTTCATGTCATCTTAAAGAAAGTCGAAAAGGGTATCCAGATATGGTCTCAAAACTGTAATCCTAAACTTGTACCTACAAGAAAAAGAGAATTGTTTGTTGTGGGGGAGGGGTTTTCTTTGGTCAAACCCCGGTTTTGGAATTAACCTCAAATATATGTAATTGAAATTGCAGAAATAGACAAAGGAAATGCATAAATTCACCTTGCTTGTAAAAGTCCTTGTGGAGGATTTGAATCCTTCAATCCATAAGTATGCTTCAAAATGTGGAATGTAGAAAGGTAGGATGTCTTCAATCTCTTGCTTGTAGATCTC
>MU226704.1:3854097-3890296 GCA_018584345.1 Thuja plicata
AGAAAAACCCACCACCAAACTCCCACAGAAGATGAGAGAGTCGAAGGCCCAAAGGGAAACCCTCACATAAGGGTCCCAGGAAAAGGCCACAGCAGGAAGAACCCTGCCGTAAAATTTCTGCAGCCACCCATCATCTCTGACCACAAGGAAAAGCACAGGTCTTCTCCACAACAAAGGATTAGCACCCCACAAACCTTCATAGGCATTGATCGCCCAACCCCAGAGATCGAAAGGCACAGAGTACTCAGACCTGTTCTCCAGCACAATCCTCAAATTCGCCTGAGGAGAGCCAGAGTGTCTCCTCTGCCGCCGCATCCACACACCGGCAAGAGAAAGCCAGTTCCCCATCCAAGATAGCCACATAGGCCATACCGTTGGACAGTGACCACTGACTCTCCCGCAACCCTCACAGACTCTTCCTTGCACCACATCCCCAGCAGGCCGTAACGCAACACTGTTACCTCCGGAGACACCAATCTTCCCAGGCATAACCGTGCAGACAGAGCACGCCAACAGTGAGCCGTTCCCGACCACACAAACCTAGAACAGGGCGCAGTAAGAAAAGGACACTTCCTCCCGCAGAGCAACCAGAGCAACGGTCGAAGGGCACCCCCACTACCAGGCCATGGCCAAGCCCAAAGCAACATCCTCTGCACAGTACATCCTCTGCACAGAAGTGATAAAGGAAGACTCCAGGCCGTCAGGATCGTCGTCTTCATCCCCATCTCCGCTTCCTGTGCCCTCCGAATTTGAAAATCCCTCGCTCCCGCTCAAACTGCTCCCGCTCCCGCTCATCATTTTTCCTTAAGTTGGTGAAGATCTCTTGTTGGTTATATTCTATAAAAGCTTTTCTTTTCAAGTCTATGGTAACCATTAAATATGAAATAATACATCAATTCTCTTTAGAGTCTACGACACATATAGTCATCATTAAACAAATTTCTATAACATATTCATTAATGTTTCATTTGGCATTTGAAAGTGGATGGTTCATATAGACACCATCACATAAATTTTTGTTATAAGGAGACTCTCTCCTACTCAAACCTCTATTTCCAAGTGAGTTGAATGGAATCAAATATAAAAATTAATAAATAACTATGCATGGAAACCTAAGAATGATGTATTTAGATGGAGCAAAGATAATTCTCTTAACATTTAAGCAATAGACCTAAATTTGTGGATGGTTTAAATGAATTAGAATTGCTCATAAATTTACAACACCTCAACAAAAAAATAACAAATTTTTCCACTTTAGTTAGCTTATACACTAAAGAGATTTTTTGGATTAAAATTTAAATTTTGATGGTTGAAGGGTCAATTTCATGCATGTCTACTTTGAATTCCATTATTACATATCTAAACGTAACAAGGAAATAAATAAAGGTCAAAATTACTTTTTGAGGATGAATACAAATGAAGTGGAGTAATTTTTACATCATTTATCAAATTTCACATATATAGCACTTATACATTAATATGACATCAAGCTTTCACTCACAATCTGCCAAATCTTTAGCAATCTCAATATATCAAACATTCTCCTTATTCCAGCATGAAGTAATATCTAAGTAATTGGTAAGGCATAAATATAATCAATATTAATTTGTTCAGGTTATTTTACTTCATTATATGAATTGTGGTTACAAGAAATAACCATCATCATTAAACATTTGACAGCATAATTAAGTATTTATTTTTAAAGAATTTTATATTATTATTTTGAGAAAGATAACATAAGGAGAAGAAAACATATTTTAAAACTTTTGTAAAATAAAACTTTTCATAATATTATTATAATCAAGCTGTTAAAATGTAAATTAACTATAAAAAAATATAAACTTAAAAAATAATATCAATAAACCCAACAAATATGGGATGATAATGTTCAATTTACCCATTAAATAAATAAATTATACATTTAGTTTTGGAAATATATGGAAATAAAAAAGGTGCTACATCAAAGGAGAATTTTTGCAACAAGTTACACATATTTTTATCACACATAAACATCTTTTTTTATTTTATCTAATTACATCATGCCTTTTATAGAGGTTTAATCTTCTCTCAACACACAAATCTAACTTTCAAATTTGACAGCTATGATGGTAGACTTGCATTTTCATGCAAATATTTTGAAGGAACTAAAACTTTAAAAATTATGAGGATTTCTATATATGAAATTAACTAAAAACCCCCAAAAGCTAATTCAAAATCCCTCTCTAAAAACTTCAAATGCATGTTTGACATTACTAATTCTGTTTTAGTTGGACTCATAGCATTATTATTCAGGATAATCTCCCATGATGCTAAGGTTAGTCACAAATTGGATCTTTACAATTCACTATGTACTATTGCCATTACTATTGTACCTAGTTTTATGGACCCACTTAATACATTTATTGTAGAATTCAACCACTTATTTACTCATTTCTCTCCCACATAAGAGACCAAAAGGTTTTCCCTTCCTTTCTCTAACATAGATAAAACTTATGCACTTCAATTTACTAATCATAACAATCAGTTATCAACTACTTGAATCAAACATAAAGACCTTGTTTAACTACTAGCTTGATCAACACATCAATATTTAGGCTTATACAACCTTTTGAACATATTTATAATCTTGTGTCATTTGGATCCATCAATCCCTTCTTAATTAATTGCATACAATATTTTATATATTGTTTACTCCTATTTGTATTCCAACATCAATTTTTAGAGTGATTCTTTAACCCGCAAATACTTGAAGGATAAAGATTCCAACACTTTTCTTTTTATGTCCTTCTGTATGAAAGTGAGAACATTCATACATTTTGTCCTTTGAGTTAAATTAGTTGAACCTACAATACATGAAACACTATTGTTATCTATCTTACCATATTCAAGGCTTTCAATTTTTGGCTTCATAATTGGTTTAATAGGCTCTATAATTTCTTTCTCATACTTTCCCAAACCCTTTCCTTCATATCTTATTCTCTTCATAATCATGAAACCAATATTTTTTCAAAACACCTAACATTATTTATTAATTCATTATAATATTCATCTTCACACTATTTTTCACAAACAACTTTAGCAAAACCACACTTACTAGATGAAGAATAAGAATCTTCCATGCCACATGAAACATCACACTATGAAGGTTTTGATCTTAGACTCTTATTTTTCTTTCTACATGCTACAATAAATTGACCTGATTGCACATTATTTTTTTTCAAGTTTTTTTTAAAAGAGGAGTAAACACTTTGACATAGAGCTTTGAACCAATGACGAAACAATTGGGGGACCTCATAACCAATAGGATTTGAACTTTGATGGTGAGAAAAATATCACAACAACTTAACTATCACAACATGTGACTATTGGCATTTTCTTTCAACTTTTTTATTTCACCCTTTGAAAAATATTTTCTTGCAAGCAACTTCAAATTTTCTTCTAATTCTGCATTTCTTACTTTAATATTCTCCAATTGTTTGTCATGATTCTCAATTTCACGTAAATATTCATATCCTTCTTTTCAATTATTTTTAAAAGTTTCTATCAATTGTGAATCATATCTTAATTGTAGCCACTTCTAACTCCAAAATATCTTTCTCACAAATTACGTTGCATTTTTTAAAAAAAAATTTACCAATTTTTCCCATGGAACAAATTACTTAATTTACCTAATATTGGATTTCATTTGTTTTCTTAATAATATATTCTCTTTCTCTCTCTATTCCTTGAATTTTATGATTCTTGTACAAACACTTTATTCAACCAACAATAAACTACTAGTAGCTTCTCATTAAGGCTAAGATTCTTTCTCTAACTGAGATTCTTTGTAAACTTTCTATTTCACAATATTTTCAAACTCTCACCAACCTGCACTCTCATAATCTTTTGATCCATGACCTTCATTTTGAATTATTTATATACCCAATCTTCTTTCTACCAATATCAATTTGAAATGCATGCAAATAAACATAAGGTACTATATCAAAAAATAATTTACAACAAAAAATAACACAAATTGTTTTTTAAATAAACATATTATTTATTATTTTAAAAAAATTACATCATACCTCCATATAAAAGTCTATCTTCTCTCAACAAACAGATCTTCATATTTGACAAGAAGGATGGTATAACTGAATTTTCATGCAAAGTTTTGAATAGTTGCACACATAACATCATTATCCAACAATACAAGTATATTATTAAAGCCCAAACTGAGATCATAAATACAGAAATATTTATGCCATACAGGTAGAGATAAAGAAAACATCAAAGCTTGAAAGACTCGATCATTTGAGGCTACTAATTAGGAGACATGGACTCTCTAGCCCTTAGGCGGTCCAGAAGCCAAATGGTTAACCCCTGATTTCCTTGTCTCAGAGTAGAAAAATTTTGCATTCTTTCAAACTGTTACATTGTCTTAAATCTAGTTCCACTTAAACATATAAGTTCTTCAATGCTAGGAGGAAATATTTTAACCTAAAGCAAGAGAATAAATTGAAAGCTTTTAGTGAACTAGGATCTTCGATGTTGAAGGGAAATATTTTCAATTTCACTCAACAACTTAGATCTAAATATGTTACAGAATGAAGCTTCCCAAAACTATCAAGTAAATTCTCCAGTTCTAGATAATTGCATCTCATCTCTACTAAAGATTTAATCTTCCCAAAGAAAGAAGGCAATTCTTTAAGCTCATCTAATTGCAAGCTCAACTTCTTTAACTGACTCTAATTGCCAAAGCTAGAAGGCAATGCTTCCAATTTCTCACATTTTTCTAAATTTAAAAACTCTAAAGAGGTCAAGTTTCCAAAATTTGGAGGAAGTTATTTTATGTTTGCACACTCTACTAGATTCAAATTCTTTAGAGATCTCAGGTTTTGAAAACCTGACGGTAATTTTTTTAACTGCTTGCAAATTGTTAAGATCAATACCTCTAAATAACTCAATTGCCCAAACGATTCTTGCAGATTCTACAAAGAATCGTTACAACAGATGCTCAATTTACATAATGAATGGATTTCACATACCTGCTCAAACAATTCTTGCATTTTTTCCCATTCATCTAATACCAAAACCTTGAAGGCAACTAAATCATCAAGCCATCCAGGAAATGTTTGGAGAGTTCTCAATTCTTTTAAATCCAATTCCTCCAAAGAAGAATCAGGGATGACATTGGGAGGCTTGGACTTCTATGAATTAGTAAATTTGGGACATTTTTTTGTGGCTTTCATCACCCGTAGCTTCTTGGGTAACTGCGTCCATATTGTCATACCATTTTAAACAATCCTTTCCAAATATAAAAAACTAACAATTCAATAGAATGAATTATAAAAAATGAAGAAAGACTCACCTAATACAAAGTCACACCTTCCTTAAAGATAGGGCCATGGAACACAACCAACTCCTCAAGTGACTCTAAATTATGTGGCCATAAAGAAGACATGTCACCACCTAAACAAAGAAATCTCAATTCTTTTAAATTTTGGTATCTTTTGACCTGATCGTGATACATTTATCTTGTTTCCTAAGGCCAAAACTCTCAATGATCTTCTCATTGAGAAAATGTGCCTCTCATCAAGTTCATGCCCAGTTTTAGAATCCTCTATGCTAAACTGATGCAGGAGCAACCGAGGGTCATAACTTTTGACTCAGATGTGGGTTTTGACTGAAATTTCATGGACAATTGCATTAGGATGAGTTATTTGGATTGGAGATGGAGCTTAGCTTAATTGGTGGCCATTTTTACATTTTTTCGTGAGCCAAAAATTTCATCTTGGCCACCAAAATTGGCTTTTCCTATATTTTTCCAGTTTTTTAGAAATTTATTTTTTGTAATAAATCTGAAATCATGTTTTTGATTTCGTGGGTTAGTTGGAAACTGATATTTCCTTAGTTGGGGTCTTTTCTTGGGAAAAATCAGGATTCGTAGGATGAGCTTTGAAAATTACCAAAAAAGGGGAAAAAAAAAAAAGCTACTATTTTTCTAGAAAACTTCCAAATATGGTAATTTTTGGAATCGTAATAAGTTGAAGTTTTTTCATTGTTGAGGTAGACTAGATTGGAGAATTTTAATGAAGATTTTGGAGTTCTGAGGATTTATGTTGCATTTTTATTCTGAATTACAATTCTTGAAGGGTTTGGGCTACATCATTTGGTATCAGAATAGGATGATACTTGGAAGAGGTCTTACCCAAATGTAGAGAGATATGATTAGTCTGCAAAGATAAGTAGCAGAACTCACGAATCGATTGGAAGATCAAAGATTGCAAAGAAGAAGAGATGAATCTGATGAAGAGGCGAGCCAAGAAGATGAAGAAATAAAAGAAGGACAAGAAGAAGGAGCAAGTTTCAAAGAAAATATTCTTAGAGCCCTAGAGGGAAAAATTGAAGTGATCAAGGTTGATGTTTCAGACTATGCAGGTAGTCTTAAGCCAGAAGAATTAATAGATTTATTGAAAGAGATGGGATTTTTTTTTGAATGGAAAGTCGTTGATAGAAGAAAAGAAGATGAGGTTTGCATGCACCAAGTTAAAGGGAAATGTGATGATCTTATGGGATCATTTCCAAATTGAACGAACAAAGAAAGGAAAGGATGAAATTAAGATGTGGAGCAAAATGGATAAAAAGGTGAGAGAAAAATTCTTACCTGTGGATTATGTTCAAACACTTTTCCAAATGTTTTAGAATTTGAAACAGAATTTGTCTTCTGTGCAAGATTATATAGATGAATTTTACAAGTTGTCCATCTGTATAGAACATCAAGAAAGTAATCAAAAGATGGCTGCAAGGTATGTGAATGATTTTAAATTCACTATTAAGGATGAGCTAAGCATGCATCGGACCAACTTCTTGGAGCATGCCTATTAGTTGGCTCTAAAGCCTGAAGAAAAGAAAAATAGGTAGTACAACCAGAGGAATAGAGGAGGATGTAGGGGTACATCAACTCCATTTTGAGGAGGCTCAAGTTCTAGTCGAGGAAGTGAGAGACAAGAATAAGGCCATAAAAATCTATCAAATCAACAAAGAGGAAGGGATTTTTAACATGGTAGAGGCTATGGTAATGGAAGAGGATAGGAAGGCCAAAGAAAGTCATTGAATTGTTTCATATGAGGAGAAGAAGGACACAGGGTGTTTGAGTATTCCAATTTAACCATGCAAGTTGGAAATCAAGGAGGACCATCCAGAGTGAACCTAGCCCAGGTTGACAATGAAGGATCTGAACAAGAACTGACTCCGCATATCAGAGAAAGCCTCATGATGAGGAGGACAATGATTATTCCAGAAAATGAGTATATAGAGGAGAATGGTGCTAATGATTCATGGCTCAGAACCAACATATTCTAAACAAGGTGTACCTCAGGTGGAAAGGTATGTCAAGTAATTGTTGATGTAGGAACTTGTGGGAACATGGTTTCTAAAGAAATGGTAGAGAAACTAAACCTCCAGTGTGAAAAACACCCTCACCCATATTGTATTGCATGGTTCAAAAAGGGAAATGAAGTTATAGTAGATAAGAGGTGCCTTATTAGATTTTCGAAAGGAAAGTTTGACAAGGATGAGTTACGATGTGATTTGATTCTAATGGATGCATGCCATTTCCTCTTAGGTCGGCCCTGGCAGTATGATAGAAAGGTTATTCATAATGGAGAAAATAATACTTATAGCTTGTAGAAGGATGGATCTAAGGTAATTTTTTTACCTCTCAAGGATGATGAAAAAGCTGAAAGTATGCTATTTTAAAAGGAAATTTTCAAAGAGATGAAAGTAACAGGGTGTTGTTATGCATTGGTAGTGCAAAGAGGGAAAGAGGAAGACTTGACAATACCACCAGAAGCAACCACAATGTTGGAAGAATATTCATATGTTATTCCAAAGGAACCACCTGATGGGCTCCCACCAAAACAAGACATCCAACATCATATTGATCATATCCCAGGAGAAAGTCTTCCCTATCAAGCAGTGTTAGAATTAGTCTATCTTTGGTATTTTATATTTAAAAGATATACCAAGGTCTTGTCTCATATTTTTAATTCCTTTAATAAGGAAATTAGATATTCCTTCTTAAGAGGATTTCTACACATGGCACACACCAAATGTGAATGTGGCAGACATAGTGTATGGGAGTTACATGAAAACTCCTTCACTCATCTCTACTTAGAGATTGTTCTCACATACTTCTCAGGGTTCTAAGGGAATCTCATAGGGGTTCTATGTTGGTTCTCACAAGTTGGATTTCTTCTCTGTTCTCTTATTATCATTCTTGCAATATTGTAATGAGCTCTCTCTCTCTCTCTCTCTCTCTCTCTCTCTCTCTCTCAGATTATTTCATATCTAATTATCTCTATTTAGTTTCTTAATATTTCTAACAGGGTATCAGAGTCACTAATCCTTGTTTGAGTGCTTGTAGGATTTCTCAATCTATCATTTTTTGGAGGCTTTGATTTTTTTGGGTTTGACTGCTTCACTGCCAAACCCAGTTTTTATTATTTGTTTATCTAGTTCTACTTCTAGTTTTACACTATCTGTCGGGAAACCGTAAGCGATTTCATCTTGCATGCTCTAACGTGCTTAAAGGTTTTTATCTAATCATTTTTTGTGTATTTAATTATGTCTCATCTTAATCGTAAATATATTTCACTCCATTGGGATTAATCTCATTATTTTGTTTATTTAACTATGTCTCATCTTCATTTTGACTATTCCTCATTTGCTTATATATTTTAGATCAAGAAGAGGATATTATCTTTACCAATCTTCATGTCACTGTGCCTTCTTTTGAATCTCCTAGTAGAGATGTATGTACTGATCAAGATGATCTTCATAAATTCTCTGAATTGAGTACTAATCCTATGATTGTTGCGACAGTCAATGATACTCACAACAATATTGATGACATTAATGGTAATACTGTTATTATAATAGCTTCACTCTTGCTTTTTCATATAATGATGGATACATTACAAATTTGTTTTCTGAAAGTGATGATTGCATTCTGGATAACATACCTGATTTATTTGATGATTCACAATATGATTTTACTTTCCAAAGTGTTACTGATTAAGCACTTGGAGATCCCAATGATGGGAGCTCTACAAGTGGTTATTGCCTTATTGTAGGCTCCGGTATTGATCAAGGTCTACCTCTATTTTTTATTGGAAATGAATAAAAAAAATGCATGTAAATGCATCTCAAGAATCTCAATGTTCACTTGAAGATTTGGGCCCCCTCTCCAAGCACCTACAACTTTACATTGTAATAATCAAAGGGATACCTCCTTAGAAAAACATCCTATTTATAATTCAAGCTCCAAGCACATATCACTCCAGAATCACTTTAGAAAATAACATGTTGAAGTGACACATGAGTCCCTCCTCTATTGCAAGAAAAATGATCTAGTTGTGGACACCTTAACAAAGTCTCTTTCTAAAGAGAGATCTCAAAATCATTGTAAATATTTGGGTTTGATACCTATTGTTCTCATCTCCCCAAGTAAAGATTAAAAGGGGATGTTGGAATTAATCTTTCCTTGGTATTTTATATTTAAAATATATACCAAGGTCTTGTCTCATATTTGTAATTCCTTTAATAAGGAAATTAGATATTCCTCCTTAAGAGGATTCCTACACATGGCACACACCAAATGTGAATGTGGCACACATAGAGTATGGGGGTTACATGAAAACTACTCCACTCATCTCTACTTAAGAGATGGTTCTCACACACTTCTCTGGGTTCTAAGGGGTTCTCATAGGGGTTCTAAGATGGTTCCCATAAGTTATATTTCTTCTCTCTTCTCTCATTCTCATTCTTGCAATATTGTAATGATCTCTCTCTCTCTCTCTCATATTTATGCACAAGGGTTTTTTTCTTACTTTTCCCCTTTCAAAAACATTGTCTTGGTGTTGATCTTGAGCTTCTTAGTGATTTTGGTGAAAGTTTTTGAATCACCATTATTTAACTTGGTTATGGTAAAATTATTCTTGCAACTCTCTCTTGGATTCTTTTTTGTTTCATTATCTCTATTTACTTTCTTAATATTTCTAACAAGCGGCTTACAGAATGAGTCTGACACAACACACAAAACTGAACAAGTGGGTGACTGAGCTCATACATAACTATTTAGTGTAGGAAAGCATGAGCCCCTATGTTGTACCAGTGTTATTAACCCCAAAGAAAGATGGAACATGGTAGATGTGCAGAGACAATCAAATCATCAAAAAGATAACCATTAGGTATCATTTTCCTATCCCTTATTTGGATGATATGATGGATGCTCTTGCTGGACCAACACATTTTACTAAGATTGATCTGTGAAGAAGGTACCACAAGATCCGCATCCGAGAAGGGGATGAATGGAAAAATTATTTCGAAACCAAGGATGGTTTGTATGAATGGAGGGTTATGCCTTTCTATTTATCAAATGCACCTATTACTTTTATGAGACTCATGAATACTGTGTTGCGTCCTTACATTGGAAAGTTTGTAGTAGTTTATTTTGATGATATACTGATTTTTAGTAAAGGAAGTGAACAACATCTGCAACACTTGAGGATCATATTGGGGGTATTAAGAAGAGATAAACTCTATGCTAATTTGAAGAATTGTAGTGTCATGCAATAAAATCTAGTTTTTTTGGGATTTGTCATTTCTGCAGATGGTATCAAGATGGATCTAGAGAAAGTTCAAGCCATTCTTGAATGGTGTAGTCTACATAGTATCAATGAGGTGAGAATTTTTCATGGCTTGGCTACTTTCTATAGAAAGTTCATTCATAATTTTAGCAGCATTGTAGCACCTATGACACATTGCACTAAGGGACGAGAGTTTCCATGGACCAAAGAGGTTGAAGAGAGTTTCCAGTATCTAAAGAATAAGGTCATTGAAGCTCCTATATTGGCCTTACCATATTTTGATAAAGTGTTTAAAGTGGACTGTGATGCCTCACATGTGGGCATTGGTGTTGTACTCATCCAAGAAGCCATACCCATTGAATTTTTTAGTGAAAATTGAATGATGTGCGAATGAAATATTCTACATATGATATAGAGTTCCATGCAATTGTGCAAGCTTTGAGACATTGGAAGCATTATCTGGTACCCAAAGAATTTGTGTTTTTTACAGACCATATTGCTCTAAAATACCTGAACACACAAAACAAATTGAACAGTGGACATGCAAAATGGGTCTCTTTCCTCCAAGTGTTTACTTATGTTTTGAAGCATAAAATAGGGAAACAAATTCAAGTTGCAGACTCCTTGAGCAAGCTTATTGTGCTTCTGACCATCAGGAAAATAGAAGTAGTTGGCTTTGATGCAATTAAAGACTTGTATTAATCTGATAGTGACTTTTGGGAATTTTGTTGACCAGTTGACGAATCTAGTACCTAGAAATGCAGACACTATTAAATGTGAGTATCTTATGCAAGATGGATATTTATTTAAGTGAAAATAGTTGTGTGTTTCTGTAGGCTCAATGTAGGAAAATATTATTAGAGAATTTCATAGCAGTGGTATGGCTGGCCATTTTGGGAAGGATAAAACAATAACCTTGGTAGCAGATAAGTACTACTAGCCAAAGATGAAGCGAGATATCACCAGGTTTGTGGAAAGGTGTCAAAGTTTTCAAGTAGCCAAACGACACTACCAGAACATCAGATTGTACATGCCATTACCAGTACCAGTAGGACCATGGACAAACTTGAGTATGGATTTTGTATTGGGACTACCACATACACAGCAAGGTAATGACTCTATCTGTCTAGTTGTGGAGAGATTCTTGAAAATGTCTCATTTCATTGCTTGTAAGAAAACTACTGATGCCACTAGGGTGGTTGATTTATTCTATTCTAAAATAGTCAGATTGCATGGGGTTCCAAAAAGGATCACCTCTGATCGAAATACTAAGTTTGTGAGTAATTTATGCAGGACCTTATGGAAGAAGATGGGGACAAAGTTACAGTTTAATAGCGATTATCATCCATAAACTAGTGGGAAAACATAAGTGGTCAATCGAAGTTTGGGTAATTGGTTGCGCTGGATTGTTGGAGGGAGGCCTAAACCATGGGATTTGGCATAGCCGCAAGCATGATTTTCTTATAATAGCTCAGTGAACAGATCAAAATAGTAAGTCACCATTTCAAGTTGTTTATGGTCAAAATCCTTAGGATGTTCTCGACTTGGTGCAAATTCCCTTGGGTGATAGAGTCGGTGATGATGGAGAAGCCTTTGCAGAGAAACTCTACCAGTTGTAGGCAGATGTAAGTCATAAGTTACAGGGAAACAATGAGTGGTACAAAGCTTCCACAGATGCTACTAGAAGATATCAGGTGTTTAGTGCAGGTGATCTAGTGATGGTTTATCTACGCAAGGAGAGGTTTCCTACTGGGACTTTTCACAAATTGAAATATAAGAAAATTGGTCCCTGCAAGATTCTGATGAAGATTAATGGTAATGCTTATGAGGTAGAGGTCCCCAGTGGTCTTGATATTTCTTATGTGTTTAATATCTATGATTTATATACTTTCCATGTTGATGACACCTCTATTAAAAATGAGGATGAGGTCGACTAGACACACACTGTTACTAACAAGAAAAAGGAAAAGGTCGCACATGTTCTAGACAAGAAAACTGTTTAAACTCGTTAGGGTGGCTACAAAAGATATCTTGTGTAGTGGGAAGGTTTGGCACCAGCAGATAGCACCTGGATTATAGAATGGGATTTGAAGAAGCTAGATGAGCCTAAATGGAAGCAGTTTGAGGACCGGAACTTGCACGCGATGCATTCTTTTCAAGCAAGGGAGAGTGATGTAGGAGCATCTGAGGGTCATAACTTTTGACTGAGATATGGGTTTTAGCTGAAATTTTAAAAGAAATTGCATGAGGAGGAGTTGTTTGGATTGCTGATGGAGCATAGCTAGATTAGTGGCCTTTTTGACATCATTTTGGGAGCCTTAAATTACATCTTGGCCACCAAAATTGGCTTTTTCTATTTTTCCAGTTTTTTAGAAATTAATTTTTTGTAATAAATCTGAAACCATGTTTATGATTTCGTGGGTTATTTGGAAATTCATCTTGGCTTAGTTGGGGACTTTTCTTGGGAAAAATCAGGATTCATAGGATGAGTTTTGAAAAAAAAAATTTGTGTTTTCTATTTTTCCTAAAAAAACTGTCAAATGTGGTAATTTCGGAATTGTAATAAGTTGAAGTTTTTTCATTGTTGAGGTAGAGTAGATTGGGGAATTTTAATGAAGAGTTTAAACTTCTCAGGATTTTTGTTATGTTTATTTTCTAAATTACTATTCTTGAAGTGTTTGGGCTACATCATTTGGTATCAAAGCAGGATGATGAGTGGAAGAGGAAGAGGTATTACCCAAATGTAGACAGATATGATAAGTCTCCAAAGACAAGTAGTAGAAATCACGGATCGATTGGAGATCAAAGATTGCAAAGAAGAAGAGATGACTGATGGAGAGGCGAGCCAAGAAGATGAATAAATATAAGAAGGACAAGAAGCAGTGAGTTTCAAATAAAGGATGCTCAAGGCCTTAGAGGGAAAAAAGTGAAGTGGTCAAGGTTGATGTTTCAGATTATGCATGTAGTCTTAAGCTAGAAGAATTAATAGATTGGTTGAACGAGATGGGAATTTTTTTCAAATGGAAGTCTATGATAGAAGAAAAGAAGATAAGGTTTACATGCACCAAGTTAAAGGGACATGCAATGATCTGGTGGGATCATCTCCAAGATGAACGAACAAATAAAGGATAAAATCAAGACGTGGAGAAAAATGGAGAAAAAGTTGAGAAAAAAATTCTTACCTATGGATTATGCTCAAATACTCTTTTGAAGGTTCCATGGTATCTGAATGGTTTGAAATTCACTATTTAGGATGAGCTAAGAATGCATCGGATCAACTGCTTCAAGGATGCCTATCATTTGTCTCTAAAGGATGAAGAAAAGAAAAATAGGTTGTAAAACTAGAGGAATAGAGGAGGATGTAGGGGTACATCAACTCCTTTTCGAGGAGGCTCAAGTTCGAGTCAAGGAAGTGAGAGACAAGAAGAAGCCCGTCAAAATTTCTCAAATCAACAAAGAGGAAGGGGTTTTCAACATGGTAGATGATATGGTAATGGAAGAGGATGGGAACGCCAAAGAAAGGAATTCACTTTTTTCAGATGTGAAGAAGGACACATGGCCTTCAAGTGTTCCAACTTCAACATGCAAGATGGAAATTAAGGAGGACCATCTAGAGTGAAGCTAGCCCATGTTAACAATGAAGGCTCTGAAAAAGAAGTAACTCTGGATATCAAAGAAAGGCTCATGATGAGGAGGACAATGATTATTAAAGCTAAGGAGAATATAGAGGAGAAAGGTGATAATGATTCATGGCTCAAAACCAATATATTCTGAACAAGGTGTACCTTAGGTGGAAAGGTATGTCAAGTAATTGTTGATGGAGGTAGTTGTGATAACATGTTTTCTAAAGAAATGGTGGAGAAACTAAATTTCCAGTGTGAAAAACACCCTTGCCCATATCAGATTGCATGGTTCAAAAAGGACAACGAAGTTACGGTAGATAAGAGATGCCTTGTTAAATTTTCCATAGTAAAGGTCTACAAGGATGAGTTATGGTGTGATGTGATTCCAATGGATGCATTCTGTGTCCTCTTAGGTTGGCCCTGGAAGTATGATAGAAAGGTTATTCATAATGGAGAAAAGAATACTTACACCTTCAGAAAATATGTATCTAAGGTAATCTTGTTACCTCTCAAGGATGATGGAAAAGTTGAAAGTATGTTATCTGAAAAGGAACTTATCAAAGAGATTAGAGTAACAGGGTGTTGTTATGCATTGGTAGTGCAAAGAGGGAAAGAGGAAGACTTTACAATACCACTAGAAGAAGCTGTAGTGTTGGAAGAATATTCAGATGTTAATCCAGAGGAACTACCTAACGAGCTTCCCCATAAACAAGACATCTAACATCATATTGATCTTATCCCAGGAGCAAGTCTTCCCAATCAAGGAGCTTATAGAATGAGTCTGACACAACATGCAGAACTGAACAAGTAGGTGATCGAGCTCATATATAAAGGGTTAGTGCAGGAAAGCAAGAGCCCCTTTTCTATACCAGCATTATTAATCCCAAAGAAAGATGGAACATGGAGGATGTGCACTGACAGACGATCCATCAATAGGATAACCATCAGGTATCATTTTCCTATCCCTCATTTGGATGATAGATGGATGTTCTTGCTGGAGGAACACATTTTACTAAGATTGACCTGCGAAATGGGTACAACTAGATCTACATCCGAGGAGGGGATGAATGGAAAGATAATTTCGAAACTAGGGATGGTTTGTATGAATGGAAGGTCATTTCTTTTGGTATATCAAATACACCTAGTACTTTTATGAGACTCATGAATACTCCGTTGCGTCCTTACATTGGCAAGTTTGTAGTATTTTATTTTGATGATATAAGTTGATTTTTAGTAAAGGAAGGGAAGAACATCTGCAACACTTGAGGATCATTTTGGGGGTATTAAGAAGAGAGAAACTCTATGCTAATTTGAAGAAGTGTAGGTTCATGCAAGCAAGTCTAGTTTTTCTCAGATTTGTCATTTCTACAGATAGTATCAAGATGCATCTAGATAAAGTTCAAGCCATTCTTGAATGGTGTAGTCCATGTAGTATAATTGAGGTGAGGTGTTTTCATGGCTTGCCTACTTTCTATAGAAAGTCCATTCATAATTTCTGTAGCATTGTAGCACCTATGAAAAATTGTACTAAGGGTTGGGAGTTTTCATGGACCAAAGAAGCTGAAGAAAGTTTCCAGTATCTAAAGAAGGTCGCTGAAGCTCCTATATTGGCCTTATCATCTTTTGATAAAGTATTTAAAGTGGACTGTGATGCCTCACATGTGGGAATTGGTGATGTACCCAGCAAAGAAGGCAGACCCATTTCCTTTTTTAGTGAAAAATTGAATGATGCGGGAATGAAATATTCTACATATGATATAGAGTTCCATGCAATTGTGCAAGCTTTGATAAATTGGAAGAATTATCTATTACCTAGATAATTTGTGTTGTTTACAGACCATATTGCTATAAAATACCTGAACACACAAATTAAATTGAAGATTAGACATGCAAAATGGGTCTCTTTTCTCCAAGGGTTTACTTTTGTTCTGAAACATAAATTAGGGAAACAAAATCAAGTTGCAGATGCCTTGAGCAAGCATGTTGTACTTTTGACCATCATGGAAATAGAAGTAGTTGGCTTTGATGCAATGAAAGTCTTGTATAAATCTAATAGTGACTTTTTGGAAGTTGTTGATCAGTTGAGGAATCCAGTACCTAGGAATGCAGACACTATTAAATGTGAGTATCTTATGCAAGATGGTTATTTATTCAAGGTAAAATAGTTGTGTGTCTCAGAAGACTCATTGCAGGAAAATATTATTAGATAATTTCATAGGAGTGGTATGGATGGGCATTTTGGGAAGGATAAAACAATAACCTTGGTAGTAGAGAAGTACTATTGGCCAAAGATGAAGCGAGATATCACCAAGTTTGTGGAAAGATGTCAAATTCCTTAAGTAGCCAAAGGACACTCCAAGAACACCAGATTATACATGTCATTACCAGTACAAGTAGGATCATGGGAAAACTTGAGTATGGATTTTGTATTGGGACTGCCACATACACAGCAAGGTAATGACTCTATGTTTTTAGTTGGGGATAGATTCTTTAAAATGGCTCATTTCATTGCTTGTAAGAAAAATAGTGATGCCACAAGGGTGGCAGAGTTATTCTTTTCTAAAATATTCATATTGCATGGGGTTCCAAAAATGATCACCTCTGATCAGGATACTAAGTTCTTGAGTCATTTTTGGAGGACCCTATGAAAGAAGATGGGGACAAAGTTATAGTTTAGTAGTGCTTATCATCCAGAAATTGATGGGCAAATAGAAGTGGTCAATCAAAGTTTGGGTAATTTTTTGCGCTGCATTGTAGGAAGGAAGCCCAAACCATGGGATTTGGCATTGCCCCAGGCAGAATTTTCTTATAATAGCTCACTGAACATATCAACTAGTAAGTCACCATTTCAAGTTGTTTATGGTCTAAATCCTCAAGGTGTTCTCGATTTGGTACAACTTCCCTTGGGTGACAAAGTCAGTGATGATGGAAAATCCTTTGGAGAACTACTCTACCAGTTGTAGGCAGATGTAAGACAAAAGATACAAGACATCAACAAGTGGTACAGAGCTTCCATAGATGCTACTAGAAGGTATCAAGTATTTAGTACAGGTGATCTAGTGATGGTTTATCTACGCAAGGAGAGGTTGCCTACTGGGACTTATCAAAAATTGAAATATAAGAAAATTGGTACCTACAAGATTCTGAAGAAGATTAATGATAATTCTTATGATGTAGATCTTCCCAATGGTCTTGATATTTTCCTATGTTTAATATATATGATTTATATACTTTCCATGGTGATGATGCCTTTGTTGAAAATGAGGATGAGGTGGAGTGTACACACACTAGTCCCATCAAGAAAAAGGAAAAGGTTGCACATGTTCTAGACAAGAAAACTATTCAAACTCGATAGGGTGACTACAACAGATATCTTGTGTAGTGGGAAGGGTTGGCACCAGAAGATAGCACCTAGATTATAGAATGGGATTTGGAGAAGATAGATGAACCTAAATGGAAGCAGTTTGAGGACCGGAACTTGCAGGAGCTGCATTCTTTTCAAGCAGGGGAGAACGATGTAGGAGCATCCGAGGGTCATAACTTTTGACTTAAATGTAGGTTTTGGTTTATATTTTACAGGCAATTGCGTGAGGATTTATTTCAATTATGAATAATGCATAGCTCAGATGGTGTCCGTTTCGACATCTTTTCAGGAGCCAAAAATTTTATCTTGGCACCCAAAATTGGCTTTTCCTATTTTTTCCCATTTTTAAAAAAATTGTTTTTTGTAATAAATTTGAAATCATGTTTCTGATTTCATGTGTTAGTTGGCAATTCATCTTGCCTTAGTTGGGGTATTTTCTTGGGAAAAATCAGGATTCGTACAATGAGTTTTGAAAATTACCAAAAAAGGAATAAAATCTGTTTTTTCTATTTTTGCAGAAAAACTGCCAAATGTGGTAATTTTTGGAATTTTAATAAGTTGAAGTTTTTTCATTGTTGAGGTAGAGTAGATTGGAGAATTTTAATGAAAAGTTTAAACTTCTGATGATTTTTTTATGTTTGTTTTCTGAATTACTTTTCTTGAAGTGTTTGGGCTACATCATTTGGTATCAAAGCAGGATGATGGTTGGAAGAGGAAGAGGAAGAGGAAGAGGCGTTACCCAAATGAAAAGAGATATGATAAGTTTTAAAAGAGAAGTAGTAGAACTCATGAACCAATTAGAAGATCAAAGATTGCAAAGAAGAAGAGATGAATCTGATGGAGAGGCGAGCCAAGAAGATGAAAAAATAGAAGAAGGACGAGAAGAAGGAGCAAGTTTCAAAGAAAGGATTCTCAGAGCATTAGAGGGAAAAAGTAAAGTGATCAAGGTTGATGTTTGATACTATGAAGGTAGTCTTAAGCCATAAGAATCGATAGATTGGTTGAATGAGATGGGAAATTTTTTCGAATGGAAGTCTATGAAAGAAGAAAAGAAGATGAGGTTTGCATGCACCAAGTTGAAGGGACATGTGATGATCTAGCGGGATCATCTCCATAATGAATGAACAAAGAAAGGAAAGCATAAAATCAAGATGTGGAGCAAAATGGAGAAAAAGGTGAGAGAAAAATTATTACCTATGGATTATGCTCAAACACTCTCTCGAAGGTTTCAAAATTTGAAACAAAACTTGTCTTCTATGCAAGATTATACACATGAATTTTATAAGTTGTCTATCCATATTGAACATCAAAGAAAGTAATGAAAAGATGGCTGCAAGGTATGTGAATGGTTTCAAATTCACTATTCAGGATGAGCTAAGCATGCATCAGATCAACTGCTTGGAGGATTCTTATAAGTTGCCTCTAAAGGCTGAAGAAAAGAAAAATAGGTAGTACAACCAGAGGAATAAAGGAGGATGTAGGGGTACATAAACTCCATTTTGAGGAGGCCTAAGTTCTAGTAAAGGAAGTGAGAGACAAGAAAGAAGCCCGTCAAACTCTGTCAAATCAACAAAGAGGAAGGGGTTTTCAACGTTGTAGAGGCTATGGTAAAGCAAGAGGATGGGAAGGCTAAAGAAAGTCATTTACTTGTTTTAGATTTGGAGAAGAAGGACACATGGCCTTTGAGTGTTCCAATTTCAAAATGCAAGATGGAAATCAAGGAGGACCATCCAGAGTGAACCTAGCCCAGGTTGACAATGAAAGCTCTAAACAAAAGTGACTCTGGATATCAGAGAAAGCCTCATGATGAGGAGGCCAATGATTATTCCAGCAAAGGAGGATATAGAGGAGAAAGGTGCTAATTAATCATAGCTTAGAACCAACATATTTTGAACAAGGTGTACCTCTAGTGGAAAGGTATGTCAAGTAAGAGGATATAGAGGAGAAAGGTGCTAATTAATCATGGCTCAGAACCAAAATATTCTGAACAAGGTGTACCTCAGGTGGAAATGTATGTCAAGTAAGTGTTGATAGAGGCAGTTGTGAGAACATGGTTTCTAAAGAAATGGTGGAGAAACTAAATCTCCAATGTGAAAAACACCCTTGCCCATATCAGATTGCATGGTTCGAAAAGGGAAATGAAGTTACGGTAGATAAGAGGCATCTTATTAAATTTTACATAGGAAAGGTCTACAAGGATGAATTATGGTGTGATGTGATTCCAATGGATGCATGCCATGCCCTCTTAGGTCGGCCCTGGTAGTATGATATAAAGGTTATTCATAATGAAGAAGTGAATACATACATGTTCTGGAAGGATGGATCTAACGTAATCTTGTTACCTCTCAAGGATGATGAAAAAGCTGAAAGTATGCTATCTGAAAAGGAACTTGTCAAAGAGATGAAAGTAATAGGGTGTTCTTAAGCATTGGTAGTGCAAAGAGGGTAAGAGGAAGACTTGAAAATAGCGCCAGAAGTAGTTGTGGTGTTGGAAGAATATTAAAATGTTATTCCAGAGGAACTACCGGATGGGTTCCCCCCAAAACGAGACATCCAACATCATCTTGATCTTATCCCAGGAGAAAGTCTTCCCAATCAAGAAACTTACATAATGAGTCTGACACAGCACACAGAACTAAACAAGCAGGTGACTGAGCTCATACATAAAGGGTTAGTGAAGGAAAGCATGAGCCCCTGTGTTGTACCAGTGTTATTAACCCAAAAGAGAGAAGGAACATCGAGGATGTGCACAGACTATCGAGCCATCAACATAATAACCATTAGGTATCATTTTCCTATCCCTTGTTTGGATGATATGATGGATGTTCTTTCTGGAGCAACACATTTCACTAAGATTGATCTTCGAAGAGGGTTCCAACAGATCCGCATCCGAGAAGGGGATGAATGGAAAACTGCTTTCAAAACTAGGGATGGTTTGTATGAATGGAAAGTTATGCCTTTTGGTTTATCAAATGCTCCTAGTAATTTAATGAGACTCATGAATACTCTATGCTAATTTGAAGAAGTTTAGGTTCATGCAAGAAAGTCTAGTTTTTATGGGATTTCTCATTTATGTAGATGGTATCAAGATGGATCCAGATAAAGTTTGAGCCATTCTTCTTGAATGGCGTAGTCCACGTAGTATCACTAAGGTGAGAAGTTTTCATGGCTTGCCTACTTTCTATAGAAAGTTCATTCATAATTTTAGCAGCATTATAGCACCTGTGACAGATTACACTTAGGGTCGAGAGTTTTCATGGACCAAAGAGGCTGAAGAGAGTTTCTAGTATCTAAAGAAGAACGTCATTGAAGCTCCTATATTGGCCTAACCAGATTTTGATAAATTGTTTGAAGTGGATTGTGATGCCTCACATGTGGGCATTGGTGCTGTACTCAGCAAAGAAGGTAGACCCATTGCCATTTTAGTGAAAAATTGAATGATATGCGAATGAAATATTCTACATATGATATAGAGTTCCATGCAATTGTGCAAGCTTTGAGACATTGGAAGCATTATCTAGTACCCCATGAATTTGTGTTGTTTACAGACCATATTATTGTAAAATACCTGAACACACAAAATAAATTGAAGAGTAGACATGCAAAATGGGTCTCTTTCCTACAAGGGTTTACTTTTGTTCTGAAGCATAAATTAGGGAAACAAAATCAAGTTGCAGATGCCTTGAGAAGGTGTGTTGTGCTTCTGACCATCATGGAAACAAAAGTAGTTGGCTTTGATGCAGTCAAAGACTTGTATGAATCTGATAGTGACTTTTTGTTAAGTTATTGATCAGTTGATGAATCCAATACCTAGGAATGCAGACACTATTAAAGGTGAGTATCTTATGCAAGATGGTTATTTATTCAAGGGAAAATAGTTGTGTGTTTTTGTAGACTCAATGCGGGAAAATATTATTAGAGAATTTCATAGCAGTGGTATAGTTGGGCATTTTGGGAAGGATAAAATAATAACCTTCGTAGCAGATAAGTACTATTGGCCAAAGATGAAGCGAGATATCACTAGGTTTGTGGAAAGGTGTCAAATTTGTCAAGTAGACAATGGACACTCCCAGATGACCAGATTGTATATGTCATTATGAGTACTAGTAGGACCATGGATAGACTTGAGTATGGATTTTATATTGGGACTACCACATGTACACAACGCGGTAATGACTCTATCTTTTAGTTATGGAGAGATTCTCGAAAATGGCTCATTTCATTGCTTGTAAGAAAACTAGTGATGCCACTAGGGTAGCCAAGCTATTCTTTTCTAAAATAGTCAGATTGCATGGGATTCCAAAAATGATCACCTCTGATTGGGATACTAGGTTCTTGAGTCATTTTTGGAGGACCTTATCGAAGAAGATGGGGACAAAGTTACAAATTAGTAATGCTTATCATCCAAAAACTGATGAGCAAATAAAAGTGGTCAATCAAAGTTTGGGTAATTTGTTCTACATTGTTGGAGTCAAACAGATCAACTAGTAAGTCACCATTTCAAGTTGTTTATGGTCAAAAGCTTAAGGGTGTTCTCGATTTGGTGTAACTTCCCTTGGGTGACAGAGTCAGTGATGATGGAGAAGCCTTTGTAGAACAACTCTACGAGTTGCAGGCATATGTAAGATAGAAGTTATAGGACAACAACAAGCGATACAAAGCTTCCACAGATGCTACTAGAAGGTATCTGATTTTTAGTGTAGGTGATCTAATGATGGTTTATCTACGCAAGGAGAGGTTTCCTACTGGGACTTATCACAAATTGAAATATAAGAAAATTGGTCCCTACAAGATTTTGAAGAAGATTAATGATAATGCTTATGAAGTAGAGCTCCCTAGTGGTCTTCATATTTCTCCTTTGTTTAATATCTATGATTTATATACTTTCTATGGTTATGATGCCTCTGTTGAAAATGAGGATGAGGTGGACTGGACACACATTGTTCCCATAAAGAAAAAATAAAATATCACACATATTCTAGACAAGAAAATTGTTCAAACTCGCCAGGGTGACTACAACAAATATCAAGTGCAGTGGGAAGGGTTGGCACCATCAGATAGCACCTGGATTACAAAATGGGATTTGAAGAAGATAGATGAGCCTAAATGGAAGCAGTTTGAGGACTGGAACTTGCAGGAGCTGCGTTCTCTTCAAGGAGGGGAGAATGATGCAGAAGCATCCGAGGGTCATAACTTTTGACTCGTATATGGGTTTTGGCTGAGATTTTATAGTCAATTGCGTAAGGAGGAGTTATTTTGATTGCCGAATGAGCTTAGCTTGATTGGTGGCCTTTGTGACATCTTTTCGAGAGACAAAAATTTTATATTGGCCACAAAAATTGGCTTTTCCTATTTTTCCTGTTTTTTAGAAATTAATTTTTTGTAATAAATCCGAAATCATGTTTATGATTTCGTGGGTTAGTTAGCAATTCGTTTTTCCTTAGTTGGGGGATTTTCTTGAGAAAACTCAGCATTCGTAGGATGAGTTTTGAAAATTACCAAAAAAGGAAAAAAATAAAAATAAAAATTGCTTTTTCTATTTTTCCCAAAAAACTACCAAATATGGTAATTTTCAGAATTAGAATAAGTTTTTTCATTGTTCAGGTAGAATAGATTGGAGATTTTTAATGTAAGGTTTGGAGTTCTCAGGATTTCTGTTGCGTTTGTTTTGTGAATTACTATTCTTGAAGTGTTTGGGCTACATCATAAGCCAAACTCCTTTGATTTGACCGAGCCTCTTCAAACACATGGCATGAATATGCGAAAAAATATGAAAACTAGATATATTTCATTCCTAGCTGTACTTGACATGGCGTTCTTGCATAGATACTTTAAATATATATGATTGTATATTTTATTATATTAGCATTAGCATTGCGTTCTAGTACTTAGTCTAAGACATACCTGATCGTCATTGGCAATTTGATGCCAAGATTCCATATCCACAATTCTACTGGATTCAGATTCACTCAGCCCTTTTGCTTGGATGATATCATGAACAATCATCACCTTGTCTTTGATCGACGTCTTGAACAAAGCTGCCTTTTCCAGATGTTTGATTTCCTCAGCTCCAACAATGTACTCGACATCGCGGCGCCTCCAGTTGAAAAAGAAGCAGCAAATATCTAAAAACGCTTCCTTCGCAGACGGCTCCAGCTCTTTATACACGAAAGTAAATGCACGTTGGCTCAGAATGTTTTTATTCGCTTTTTTCAAATATTGAAATATTTGAGTACAGCTCTCTTCCAAGTAGTTATGCTTACGCAGATGAGCACCAACGATTTCTAAGACTAATGGCATCCCAGAACAAAGCTGAATGGTTGTTCTCACATTTTTCAGGTGTTTGGTATCATCAGCACTGAAATCTCTAAGCAAAATTCTGGTTGCCTCTTGCCGGGGTAGTTTACCCACAGGATGCTCACGACGTTCAAGGCCGGCGTCTATGAGCATATCCTTCACACCCAGATTTCGAGTTGTGAGAACTATTCTGCTCCCCTTCGGAAGGCCTGCTAACCGCTTTGGGAAAAGCTCTTTCAAGTCTTCTGCGTGAAGAGCGTTATCAAAAAAGAAGCACTGGCTTATTTCCACGTGCTTGGAAAGCGCTGGTAAGACGATCCCGGCCCTCTGCGCTATCTCTCAATGTTGCATTCCTGTCATAAGTATATTCTGGGAAGGCATCTTTCAAAATTTGCTCCTTTATACACTTTATGTTATTCGTGGAGCGAAGTTTTTGGATCTGAACTCCCGAGTAATTATAATCTATGATATCTAAGCTCGCCATGACAGCAGTAGCGAGAGTGGTCTTCCCTATGCCCCCAAATCCATGAATAACTACAACCAGTGAAGGCTTGTCTTCTGCTTTGATGTCAAGCAACTTGATTACTTGTTCTTTCTGCTTTTGGATGCCAATTGCCAATAAGCACACAAAGAATAGTAAGTTAACAAGAACATATGCAAATTGTGATGCAGACATGACATGTAAATATACTTTGAAAATTTTGGGGAGTGTTTGTATATATTTACCTGCATAATCTAGATAAATGGGCTCTCCCGGAGGGGAGAAAACACTCTGCTCAGGTTTTACTCCGGGATAGAACTGATTTATTCTTAATTTTAAAGCGACGAAGCTTATGCAGTCTACAGAATCCTTCAAAGAACTGCTTGCAGATCATTTCAATTACAATAAGCATTCATAATTGTTGATCATGATGGTAGACTTTACATTACTTCAAAAATCTAGTAAAAAAACCCATTTACCTAAAAAGATTTCTCGACTTTAATTGCGAAGCGCACGTCATGGATCCTTCAACAATCATTATAATTGCCCCTCTCAATATGTTTTCTTCTTTTGGCTTATCAAGCTTCAACAGTTTTATATGCCTAGCAAGCTTAACCATTTGACTCAAGAGATCTATGCATTCACTCTGGTTTTCTGAGGCATGGCCAATCTCTTCTAACAAGAAAGCTATAGTGGATAGCCCTCCTACTACCCAATGTTCCTTCCCCACATCATCCAATATTCGTGATACATCTTGTCTCCTTAGGTCGTCTCCCTGTAAACACAATCAACGTAAATTCTAATTCCTTCCATGTAATGTAAACACGCCGTTAGCTAACCATCAATTCATAAGGAAATCAAAATAAACAAGTACCTTCTCCAGCTGAACATTCTGATTCAAAAATTCAAGGAATGTAGACCCACTTTTGATAAGGGAATTCGATACCGACTTCTCTTCACCCTTCAGTGTACCGGTAAAAGGTTATGAAGAAGTGCTTGTCTGCATTTACAAACAGGACAAAATTATTAAAACCCATGAAGAAATGCAACATTTATTACAGTATAGTTGAAGCTGACTCCCATAATAACCCTCTTTAGAAGAGACTCCAACTTCTTGTCGATGAGATCGATCAAATAATCAATAACGGCCTCCTTTTCGATTGTTTGAAAGAGATTGATATAGTTTTCCACCGCGGACGACTGCATCTAAACTGGTGGCGGCAGGGGCGTCTCCTCCGCCATCGGATCCTTGGACGAACAAAAGCCCATAGTAAATACAAGCGAGAAGAGATGATGTCTCCCAAGTTCACATTGACTGCTTTATAGACTGCCTGTCTCGTGATAAGAATTCCTCCATGTTTAAGTCAAAAGATCTTTGGGATGCTTCACCTGTCCCGTCCAATTCTGACAAGGAAATTTGCCCGACTTTAAACCGTCCTTCTGGAAATATGTTCTAATTTGTTCAAAGTTTCTTTGCTTTCAGACGAAGTTATTCTTCGTCCCCTTTTGTTCTCGGGACGCTATAACAGCTGTTTGGGACAAAATTGAGAAGCATATTATGATACTTCTAAACCACTACATAAGATCATTTTAAGACAAAATCAATATTTCGTCTTAAACATTTAAACTACTATTTTAATTATCTTAAATTAAAAATTAAAATAATTTTAATTGTCTTAAATAAAAAATTAAGACAAAAGAGAAATAAGCGGGAAAAGGCAAAGGAAGGGCGGGATTTTTTTCGGAATGTCTTTGTTAATTGTTGGCGGATTGCAGTTGTTAATAGACTATTTGCAGATGTTAATAAACTTATTTGCAGGAGAATGATGGTGCGTATGTCGACGGCAACAGATTCAAGCCCTTCGGTTCAACACCAGGTAATTTTTTTCTATAGAATTTGTTTTTTCTTTTATTCCTATCCTATCAGTATTTTCGTAACTACGGCACATCCACAGAAGAGCCTCCATTATACAATTTTTTTTTGTGTTAACTGTGCCTCCATTATACAAATTTTTTTTGTGCTAACTATAGACTACCCCGCCGACATAGTTTCTTGCTATGTGTCTGTTGATTTTGCTTCCCCTGTTATTTTTCTAATGTTGGTCCTTTTTGAATAAAAGAATGAGTTAAAAGATAGCCATTCACGCTTTTTCTATTATAGCTTGGTAATTTGAGCCAATTCGTTATTGTTGGGTAATATTTTGAATTGCAATCCTAGGGCTGTTGTTTTCCGATTGTTTTGAAATCACAGAGGCGGTGAAATGTTTGTAGGGCTGAAGGAATTTGTAATCACAGAGGTGGTAAAATATTTTTAGGGCTGAGGGAATTTGTAGGGTTGGCATTTTGTGGGCGTAATGAATAGGTGCCTGTTTGAAGGAAACAGGGCAAAAAACAGAGTATCTGAAATATCCCAGACAGAGAATATAAACTCAACAACAGAAGCACAGAGCAAAATAAAAAGAGATCAGAACATAAAACAACAGTATGCTACAGCATACCATTCAAAACTTATTTGATTGAAAATAGCAGATACAAATATTGTATGCTACAGCATACAAGACAAAATCTGTTCTCAGAAAAATTGTCTATAAGAGTTACACCCAAATATGCGTATATATATAGGCAATATGGCGGTTTGGAAACTTGCTGTGCACGGCAAGAAACAATTTTATTTGATGCAGAGAAGATCAAATAAATACAAATCAGATTGACTGATTTTCACCCAGGCACATAAAGATAAGGATAGATCAGATTTTCTGCAGTCGGTGGCCAGAGGCACTAGAAGTTAGGGACAAAACAGAGCATCCCAAGATTCCTACGATAGTCAAAGAGAATCATAACAAATCTGATTGTTATTGAAGATAATAACAAATCTGATTGTAGACAGCTCAATTCTGGTTCAGGACAAACCAGTTACCGAATTAGATTTCCTTCTCTTCTTCTGGCGGTGACAGAGTCGGTCTTGAAAACAAATAAGGGAGAAATTATTCTTTATTCCAACACTCCACCTTAATTTCTACCATATATCTTAAGTATAACTGTTATTGCATCATACAAACTCCAATATTTTCTTTGTGAATTTCAAACAACTCCTTTCCCAATGGCTTTGTAAATATATCTGCATATTGATCTTCTGATCTACAAAATTCCATACAAATTTGATTTCCATTTACCAATTCCCGAATGAAATGATACCTAGTATCAATATGCTTACTTTTCTTATGGAAAACATGGTTCTTTGCTAATGCAATGGCGGATTTGTTGTCACAATAAATCTGAGTCGGCTCTGCTTGTTCATGTAGCAACTTAGTCAAAATCCTTCTCATCCAAACACTCTGACAAGCTGCTGCTGTCACTGCAACATATGATAAAGTCACAATGGGCTGCTTCTTTGATGCCCATGCTACTCCACCCGATCCAAAACTGAACACATATGCAGATGTGCTTTTCCTATCATCAACACTACTTGCAAAATCACTATTAGAATATCCAGTTAATTTAAAATCTTAAACTGATGTATACAAAATGCCAAAATTTATTGTTCCGGCAACATATCTTAAGATTCTTTTTCCAGCTTGCCAATGTGTAGTCATAGGAGACTCCATAAACCTGGATATTAAGCTTACATAAAACATTATATCAGGCCTTGATGTTGTCAAATACATGAGACTTCCAACTAATCTCTTATATAAAGTGGGATCAACATTTGACCCTTGATCGTTCTTACTAAGTTTTGTACCAGTTACCATTGGTGTTGTAAGTGGCTTACAGTTCAGCATCTTAAACCTTCTCAATATATCTTTTGCGTAATTAGATTGACATATAAAAATACCATCTTCAGATTGAGTAACTTCAATACCAAGAAAATACTTCATCAATCCCAAATCAGTCATATCAAACTCTGTTTTCATGGTAGTCTTAAAGTCATCTATAGAAAGATCTCCGGCAAAAATTAAATCATCAACATACAAGAAAACTATCAAAATTTGTCCTTCTTGATTTACCTTTGTATACAAGGTCGGCTCACTTGGGCTTCTGATGAATCCTCTACAATTTAAGTATTCATCAATTCTGGTATACCATACTCTAGGAGCTTTCTTCAATCCATACAATGCCTTCTTTAACTTATAGACCTTATCTTCTTTTCCTTCGATCTCATATCCTGGGGGTTGTTTAACATAAACCTCTTCTTCCAAAAGTCCATTTAAAAATGCAGACTTTACATCCATTTGATGCATTTTCCATTTATTTTGAGCTGCAATAGCCAATACCATTCTCACTGTGTCAAGTCTGGCAACAGGTGCAAAAGTTTCATTATAATCAATACCAGGATGCTGACTAAACCACTGAGCTACAAGTCTTGCTTTGTGCTTCTCAACCTCACCTTCAACATTCAACTTAGTCTTATAAATCCATTTAACACCTATACTATTTTTACCTTCAAGCAAAGCTACTAGATTCCATGTGTTATTTCTTTCTATGGAATCAATCTCTTCATTCATGGCTTTTACCCAAACCTCTTCCTTAACAGCTTCATCAAAGTTGACAGGACCCTATGCAATCAATGCAAAATTTGAAACTTGATCTATTTCATCATTATTCTCATATAGCTCTCTTAAACTTCTAGCCTTCTGACCTTTGATTCTATTCCTTAATGAAGCTAATGTGGGATTTGATTCATTACTAACCTCTAATTATGTTCTTTGTTGTCCACCATCACCTGATGGTTCACCGCGCTCATGAGTTCTGGGCATTCTTAATTGTGATGAGCCCACACTTGGAGATTGTCTTGGTGGAGTACTTACTGGAGGTGTATGTGCTTGTGGAATCAGCTGTCCATCCTGTATATGTTCCTCATTTGCATCATCATCTCCATGAGGTAAGACAACTCCTTCTGCAATAGATTTATCTATGCTTCCATCCCAAGACTCCTTTTCCATGAACTCAACATCTCTACTGATAATATACTTCTTGGTGATGGGATTATAAAGTCTATATGCCTTAGACTCCTCGATGTATCCAATAAAAATACACTTCTCACTTCTGTCATCTAACTTCCTTCTCATCTCTTTGGGTACATAAGCATAAGCCACACACCCGAAAACCCTCAAATGAGATACGCTACAATTCTTACCACTCCAAGCTTCGTGAGGAACATGGTCCTTCACACTCTTAGTGCGACTCCTATTTAGGATATAAACTGAATTAATAACAGCTGCTCCCCAATATTCATTTGGTAGATGCTTCTCCTTCAACATACTTCGAGCCATGTTCATAATGGTTCAATTCTTCCTTTCAACTACTCCATTCTGTTGTGGAGTAAAACGAGTAGTAAACTACCTCTTGATTCCATGATCCTGACAAAACTTAATGAAATCATTCAGCATATATTCACCTCCTCTATCTGATCTTAGAACTTTAATATATTTTCCACTCTCCTTTTCAACCATAGGTTTAAACCTTTTGAATACACCAAAAACTTCAGACTTTTGTTTTAAGAGATAAACCCAAGTCTTCCGACTATAATCATCTATAAAGGTTAAAAAATAACTATTACCAGCCAATGATAGTGTTTGCATTGGTCCACACAAATCTGTGTGTACAATCTCCAATGGAACTTTCGCTCGATATGAAACTCCAGAAGAAAATTTCTCTCTATGATATTTTGCTAGTATGCAACTTTCACATGAGCTTGTTTGTTGCTGAATACTGGGCAACCCTTTCACCATCTACTTATGATATTTTGCTAGTATGCAACTTTCACATGAGCTTGTTTGTTGTTGAATACTGGGCAACCCTTTCACCATCTGCTTTTTCTGCAACAAATCTAGACCACCAAAGTGTAAATGGCCATATCTTAAATGCCATAACCATGATTCATCTAAACTCTTAACTTTATAAGCATTCAAAGAGTTAGATAATTCATTTCTTATACTGAGTGTAAACATTCTATTCTTAGTCATCTCTACTCTTGCTATCAGCTGCTTGCTTGGATACTTATCAATGATTGTACAAACCTCATTTTTGAAGAACACTCTGTACCCTTTTTCTATTAGCTGTCCAATGCTCAACAAATTGCATTTTAAACTAGGTACATAATAAATATCATCTATTGTTCTTCTTTCACCATTTTTGGTATACACACCAATCACACCTTTACCATTAACACTCACCTTGTTATCGTTGCCCAATTTTACCTCAGACTGAATGCTGGTGTCTAAGCTGGCAAACAACTCTTTGTTTCCAGTCAAATGATTGCTGCAACCGCTGTCCAAAAACCAAACATCACTTGCACTTTCTTGTGTCACAAAACAGGTCAAAAACACAGGTTTCTGATTATCTTCAGATTCCTCTATGATATGTTCAGACTGCTTACCGGCATTTGCCTGCATCTTCCAGCACTTATTAGCAAAATGACCATACTTTTTGCAATAAAAATATTGTACTTTTGACTTATCATACCTCTGGTTTCCTTGTTGCCAATTTGTACTATTACTCCCCCTCAAGTTAGAAGGGCTCCTTTGAAATTTCTCTTCAAATTCTGAATCAATTTTATTGTCTCTTAGATTAAAGGTTTTGTTGCTTCTTCCATTATTGTTAAACCTTCCTCGGCCTCTGCCTCTACCTCTCGTCACTTGTAGTTGAGTTTTGAAAGCATTCTCCAGTGGATTATCATCATACCTCAACATCCTTGATTCATGGGCAATCAAAGAGCCAGTCAGTTCATCTATATGCATTTTACTTATGTCTTTAAACTCTTCTATGGGCACAACTATAGTTTCAAATTTCTTTGGCAAACATCTGAGAACTTTCTCAATCACTCTCTTGTCTGAGATGTCATCTCCATATTGTCTTAATTGATTGATAATATTCATGACTTGATTCATAAAGCAATCCACAGTCTCGCTGTCCTTCATTTTCAGATTCTCAAAATCTCTCCTCAAGTTTTGCAACTTAACATTCTTCACCTTGGATATACATTGGTAACAAGTTTCAAGCGTATCCCAAGCCTTCTTCAAAGACTCTACATTAGCCACCTTTGGGAATATGGTCTCATTTAAGCCTTGGTGAATAAGACCAAGAGCTTTATTATCCTTCTTTCGATTCTCCTTCAATAGATTTTGATCAGCATTTGATAGAGCCAACTCTGCTGCTTGGCTAGGAGGATCTGGATATCCATCAATCACAAATCCCGAAAGACCATCAGCATGAAACAATGTTCTCATTCTAATGAACCAAGAATCATAGTTTTTCTCTGTCAAAATAGGAACCTGAGACTGGGGCAAACTATTTGAGGCCATCTTAGTTTAGATTTTAGATAGGTATAGTCTTCAGCTAGCTCTACAACAACAATAATTCACATAGAAAAAACAACTCTTATCTCAGCAATCTTTCAACTCTCAGAACCACTCTTCTTTTTCAAATCCTCCAACCTAAGCTCTGATACCAATATGAAGGAAACAGGGCAAAAAACAGAGTATCTGAAATATCCCAGACAGAGAATATAAACTCAACAATAGAAGCACAAAGCAAAATAAAAAGAGATCAGAACATAAAAAAACAGTATGCTACAGCATACCATTCAAAACTTATTTGATTGAAAATAGCAGATACAAATATTGTATGCTACAACATACAAGAAAAAATCTATTCTCAGAAAAATTGTCAATAAGAGTTACACCCAAATATGCGTATATATATAGGCAATATGGCGGTTTGGAAACTTGCTGTGCACGACAAGAAACAATTTTATTTGATGCAGAGAAGATCAAATAAATACAAATCAGATTGACTGATTTTCACCCAGGCACATAAAGATAAGGATAGATCAGATTTTCTGTAGTCAGTGGCCAGAGGCACTAGAAGTTAGGGACAAAACAGAGCATCCCAAGATTCCTACGATAGTCAAAGAGAATCATAACAAATCTGATTGTTATTGAAGATAATAACAAATCTGATTGTAGACAGCTCAATTCTGGTTCAGGACAAACCAGTTACCAAATTAGATTTCCTTCTCTTCTTCTGGCGGTGACAGAGTCGGTCTTGAAAACAAATAAGGGAGAAATTATTCTTTATTCCAACATGTTCGGCCCCATGCAATGAAATAAATAATAATTCATGATACCCCAACTAATTTTTTCAGCTTGGATTTGATGTGTGTTTGTTGTTTTCTTTTTTGATTTATTTTTTTCCCTCAAGGAACGAGTTGGGTGGGGTTTGAAATTGTGTTTTTTGGGATGGGTGAACGAGTTTATGTACCCATTCGATTTAGGCTATAGCTTTTTTACCTGTTATTGTTAGACATGAATATTACAAGTTTCTTAAACCCTAAAATAAGGAACTAATTATCTTATGTAGTGCATCAATATAAGCCCTACTTAGGCTATTATAGGGTGGAATACCATTGAAAACCATCATGTATCACTATCAAACAATTCACGCAGAAAACCTGAAGTTTATAGTTTTGTTTTGAGTTTTTGGATGCTTAAGACTAACCCAATAAAATCATTTTCCTCTGTTCCAATGGCATAAACCTAGATTTATTTAGTCAGTTCATCGCCGAGTGCCCTATTCTCGGGCCTCTAACCTGTTGATTCTTCATAGAGAAGGGCGACCTAGTATACTATTTGGAAGAGCTTTTTAACTCTAGTAATGTCCTGTGAAACTGAAATACCTCATTGATCTTCTCTATCCAGCCGCAAGAAGGGAAAGGTCTTTGCTAACTGTGTTTGGACTGGCTGGGTCAGAGTGTCTGCTCATCCGTATTTGGACTGACTGGGTTAAAGTGTCCGCTCATTTCCCTATCAAATGTCCTATGAATATATGATATTTGACAATTTGAAGATTTTCCCTATCGATCTCAAGCCTCATTTTTTTAGTTATGTTTTTTTTTTGTATTAGACATTCTGCAGCCTCAAAATAGTGTCGGCAGATTAAATTTTATACGCTTCCACATAGTTCAAATCGAATGCAATATTTTTCAGAAGGTATGTTATGGTTTTTATTTCTTATGTTTATGAAATTTTTGAATTTACTTATATTTATTCAACCTTCTTAGTGTGGCTACGTATCTAAATGCGACTCAAAAGTAGTTAATTTTCTCACAGATTGAGGGTCTTTTAAAAACGTTCCAGGATTTTGATCTTGTAAATTTCAAGTTTACTCTTATTGATCATAAAAATTAGTAACACTAAATCCTCAAACCTGAAACTAAATTATGTAAACTCACATGGTCATTTATAAGTTAGGATAGCATTATCCTTTCTTGCATAGCTTTTCCCAACTTTCATGGGTTTATCCATCTTGAATTCACTTCTAGTTAGTTCCCTTATCATTATTTTTAGTGTTTGCTACTTTTTCAGTCTTATGGAGTTCTTTCGATACCTCTACTTGCTATTATAACTTGGTGTACTTTGAAGTTCCATAGAACTTTTTTGTTCATTCATGGGCCTTAATATAATTATTTTTTGTCATTTTTTTCTAAACATTAGGCTTCTCACAGAACGGAAAACACCAGTTTGCTATGCTCATTATTATTTTTTGGTTAACTTAAATTAGAAGGTTTATGATGCATGATATAGGCCCAGATATGCCAATTCCCCCATAGATAATTGCAGTTCTCTTTGACCCGATCAAATTCAAGGACATATTCTAATTACAACTAAGCTTGGTGTAGAGGAACTCTTATCAGTAAGTTTCAAGGTTAAGTTTGTTCAAATGTGTTTTTTTTTTAAGTGCATGCTAGTTATTGTTTCTTTACAAATGCTTTTATTTCCTTGCATTTTCTTGATTAACTCTTGCTAACTTAAAATATTTAATCTTCCTTGTCAGGGGGCAGTGCATTGACTATCGTAAAGCTTCAACATTTGGTGAGAAGCGTGGTCCTTTTTCAAGAGTGCCAGTGGAGATAAGTTACAATTCTATGCTAATTTATAGCACCTAATTTCTATTATAATAAGTTTTTTTAATGATAGCTAGCAACGAGAATGTCTGGAAAAAATGGTATTGGAAGTTGCAAAGTGTCATCTTCCAAAGAAGATGATGATAACGGTAAGAAAAATCTTTTGGAATTTTTTTTATCGCAAGTTAAATGGGTTCAAATTATCTTTGTGTGTTAAAGGGAATTGATTATTGGATATTGGTATTATTTGACTTGAAGGACTGCATACTACTATATAGTGTAATGCATGTTTATTTTAAGTTGTTTCTTTTAATGAGCGTTTATGCAATGTAAAAGAGTTCAATATCATTTTGAATCCAGGTGTGCATTTGGTTTTTAGAAAATATCATTTTGTCAATAATGAGATTCATTCTTCTAATGTTTAGGGTGGACAGACTGTCGCGACAAAATTAGAGGCACGTGTAGCATGCCTTGCTGCAAGACACGTACTTGTTTCATGTAATACTTTGATACAACATATTTTACATCGATATGTGAACTTGCTTGGCATTTGAATAATAAAACTACTTGTAAAATCGATGCATGTCTCCTTAAATAGACATATTATTATGGGACAGAGCATTAGAACATCTCAACTAGCTTTAAATTTTTGTGGACATTACAAATGGTTCTTTAATGCAAATGAGAAGAATTCCCTCTTGAAATCCAAGGGTTTGTTGCTTTCTAAAGTATGACAATGTTTCTTGGTCCATAGTATGTATTTCTTCTATGATGTTAACCTTTCAAATGGAATTTTTAATATTTTTCCCAGCATTCCATTCGAAAGAAATTGCACAAAATTGTTAAAATGAGTTCCAATTTTCTTTCTAATGCTCTTAATTCTTGAAATTCTGATCTCAAATTATAGCTGAAATATAAAGCTTATATTTTTGAACTAGTATGCATCTCTTATATTAGAAAAAAATGTTCTATGTATGCAGGGGTAGACTTGGTTGATTCCAGCATGGATGAGCTTGAACAACAAATGGTGGTAATTGGAGAGAGGATGTAAGAAATTTTTTGCTAATGTGGCTGGCATTGGATGCGATGTTTCAGATATTTGTATTTCTTTGGACTTTTAAAAATATAATAAATTATTTTTCCTACCTGCTATTGTTGGGTTAAATGTGAGCTTCTCTACCAAGAATGATAATTCTTCTTATTGAGATCATTAAATTATATAGTTGATTTTTCAATTCCAGCGGTAAATGAGGGGGATATTCTCTATATTATATATTTCCAACTACCTTGCTAGACGTGTATCCAAAATATGGAATCATGGACAAGGCACATTATCTGTTTGATAGAACACCTCGAGGAGAACTTTTGGTCTCATTTTCCAGCTCTAAAGTCACTCTAAAGTCACTTTTAAGATTATAGACCTATTTTATCAAATCTATTGAAAATATATACAGCAAAATTTGTGATGCCTCAATATGATACTAGAGTTTACACAAAATAGACTTGTTTAAGGTTTTATAGAACTTTAAGTTAATAATTGCATAGCTGCCAAGCCAAATTCTACTCCGTTTGCTAGTCTCCTGCAAGTGCCAAGTAAGTGCTTTGGAATAGGGTCTTGAAAGGTTAAAGGAAGGGTGATTTATGTCAAAATCAATTTTATTTTTCCTAGTAGACATATCCAAACTATGACAAATACACAAGGCAAAATTGCAAGTAGCTTGAATCGTCTTTCCTAGGCCATCCAAAACATTTCTTTTCAAGCTCAAAAGACTTGTAACTGTTATACACTGAATTTGCGCCTCTGATCTCAAGCTCTCTTGGTCTTGATAATCTAGTATAACAAGGGAATCATCTCCAGGTTGTGGGACCTATGCTAACTGAGATGAGACCTCCAGGTTCTAG